>JAOQMS010000008.1:28227258-28247333 GCA_027563885.1 Erythroxylum longipes
GGATGATAGATGTGTAAACTTTTGATTTTGATGGAATGAAATGAGGAAGAAGTTGATTTTAAAAATATTGTGGTTTTATATTAATGCTTTATTGGTAAAAATTGATATGATGCCATGTGGCATAACTGTAGTGATCGCACGTAGCTCACCCTTATCATAGGATATGTACCGGAATGACTTGCGGGCGTCCCGGTGCATAACCAACGGTAAGGGGGTGCTACAGTATTGATCCAGCCCAATCCGCATCTGTATGCATATCCATACTATGTCAATCTTTATTTTTAGCAAAAAAAATTCCTTTACCTAGAGTAGATTTTAGATACCTCAAAATTCTCATAACTGCCCTCATATGTTGTTCTCCATGATTATGCATAAATTGACTAAGAATACTCAAAGCATAAGCAAGGTCAGGTCTTGTGTAAGCCAAGTACATTAACATTCCTATAAGCCTTTGGTATCCACCTTTATCAACTAATATTTGGTCTGCTTCCACACATAATTTCATGCCTTCTTCAACTGGTGTATCAGCTGGTTGACATGCTGACGTATCATTTTCTTATAATAATTCTAATGCATATTTTCTTTGGGATAAACAAATTCCTTTCTTGGATCTAAAAACTTCAATACTAAGAAAATATTTCAAGCAACCAAGACCTTTCATTTTAAATTCTCTAGAAAAGTATTCTTATAGTGCCTCCCTCTCTTCTAGATCATCTCTTACCAGCATCATGTCATCCAAATATATAATAAGAGCGGTGATTTTACTTTGCCTTATTTTCAAGAATAAAGTGTGGTTAGAATTGCTTTGATGATATCTAATATCATAGACCTCTTGAACCTTCTGAACTATGCTCTTGGAGACTACTTTAGTCTGTACAATGAATTCTTGAATCTACAAAACTTTTTAGTCTACCTTTCTACTACCATACAACCTAGTGGAAGGTCCATTTAGATTCTTTAGACAAGTAACCATGTAAAAAAAAAAGCATTCTTTACATCAAATTATTGCAAATGCCAATATAAGTTTGCAACTAGGGACAATAACAATATTGATTTTAGTTACAGGAATAAAAGTCTCTGTATAATCATTCCCATAGGTTTGGATAATATGCCTTTGCTACAAATCTTGCTTTGAACCTTTCAACTATTCCATCTACATTATACTTTATAATGTAAACCCATCTTCATCCGACTAGATTCTTTCATGGTGAGCATTCAACAATCTTCCAAGTTTTGTTTTCTTTCAAGAGTTCATTTCCTCATTCATTATTTCTCTCCACCTTGAAACATCTAGAGCTTCCTGCATACGATTAGGAATAGCTACAATAGATAATTGATTTACCAATTCCTTATTTAATTCTAACATATTATTATTTGACAAATAATGATTCATAGGATATTTAACTCTACTTGAAATTTCAAGTTCACATGTAGGCTTAGGAATACCTCTAGTAAGACACTCTGGTAGTTGTTTTCTGAGTGGCTCAGGTTTATAAATAGGAACATGCTTAGTAAACAATTGGTATGGCATATTAGTGAGTCTCAACTTCTACACGTGATAGACTAACATCATCCTGTTTAGTAGTCCTTTCTTGTTTAATATGCTCTGGTTCAATAGCCCCTTCCTGCCCCTCTTCATAATTTAATTGATTATTAGCACCATCAATAACATCATTACCATTTGAAAAATGAAAATCACCTTCACACTCCCTCTGAAGCTCATAATCAGGAGTCTTAATTTCCTTTTGGCACTCCCCTTGACGTTTAGACTTAGAGAAATACATTTTATCTTCATGAAAGACTACATTCATTACGATGAACATACGTTTAGTTTGAGGATGATAACACTGGTACCTCTTCTGGTTTGTCACATACCTAAGAAAACACATCGTAGTGCTCGCAGAGCTAACTTGTTGCATTGATGTTTATGGATATACAAGAATGCTACACATCCAAAGAAATGAGGAGATAAATTTGGTACTAATGGAGTAGCTATAGCATTAATGAGGACTTTAAATGGTGTTTGAAATTCAATAGAGTAGGAGAGAGTTTAATTAATCAAATATAAAGTGCAAGAAAGAGCTTCTCCCCAATAAATTAATGGCATAGTGCTTGAATTAATGAGGCACAAACAACTTCTAGTAAATGTCAATTTTTTCTTTAAGAGGCCCCATTCTTTTGGGGTGTATCCATGTAAGTATTTTAATTAATAATACCTTGCGCTTCCAAATAATTTTTCAATTCAAAGCTTTGATATTCTCCACTATTATCACTATGAAAACCTTGAATCTACGCATCGTATTAAGTTTAAATGATCTTGTGAAATTCCTAGAATAATAAATTCACTTCACTGGATTTCATTAACCACAACTATGTCATCCTCATACAATTATCAATAAAAGTAACAAACCAACAAGACCCACCCAAAGTTGGGATTTTAGATGGACCCCATATATTAGAGTGAATAACCATAAAGGGCAAAGTACTTATTCAACAGTGAAGGAAATAAATTTTGACGACATTTTGCAAGTTCACAAACATCACAGTTGAAACTAGAGACATTAATTTTTTGAGATACCCAAAAAATACATACCCCAAATGTCAATGCTATAGCCAGAGTTTAGCTTTATTTTTCTCCATTTTAAAACATTCACAATAAAAATTTGATGCAACTTGTCTAAAATCCTTGACATTAGATCCAGATAATATAATTTCCCCCTCCTAATACCACAACGAATCTTCTGCATAGTTTGGATGTCCTTAAAGAGACAAATTTTAGGTCAAAAGATTACAATGAAAGATAAGGCTATTGTCATTTAAGAAATAGACAAGAGGTATAATCTAAGGATGGAACATACAAAACAGATTCCAAATTTAGAGTATTAGTGCGAGTGAAAGACTCTTCCCTAACAGTTGGGGCTTTATCACCATTGGTATTAGAAATAAATTTTTGTGAGGACTCTGTGAGTTCAATAACCTGTCTAGAATCAAAGGTCATATGGTTTGTAGCACTAGTATCAATTATCCATATGCTATCCGAAAATAGGTGCAAAAACATTAGAAGCCTTACCACTATTATCTATAGTTGCTACTAATTTAGAAGTCTTCTCAACATCATTATCATTGATTTTGGTCTCAACAACAACATCAATTGGCATTTTCTTGAAATTCTTCTTTCGAGGAGCTTGATTATAGTCCCACAAATCTAGATATCCTATAAGTTCATAGTAGCGATCTTTAGCATGTCTAGTTTGGTAGCAATGAGTGCATTTGTATTTAGACTTTTCACCACCAATGATTATCTTTGATTTGTTTCCAACCACCATAGCAACAACTTTAAGATTTTTAAATTCTCCTTTTAACATTTCAAGACTTACTGTCTCTTACCAAATTAATCCATAACAATCTTCTATAGTTGAAATTGATTCCTTCCTTAGAATTTCTCCACAAACTTGTTCAAAAACATTATATAAACCTGCTAGGAATATATGCACCCTTAGTCGTTCAATCAAATTTCTGTATGCTTCAACATCTTCAACATCCTTCATAACAATTTTTTCCATGTGATCTAGTTCTTGAAAGACTTCAATTAACTCTCCATAGTATTCAAAGGGAGGTCTTCCACTTTGTTTTGTAGTGAATGCCTTTTGGTTCAAAGAAAAAACTACAATTTATCACTTTTGCTGGTGCACTCCAAATTTCATAGGTTGTGGGTAATCGTAAGTATCACTTCATAATCTTTGGACTGATAAAAATCAGCAACCATCTTTTAAATTTTTTATTTTCAACATAACACTTCTCATAAACTTCTTTAGATATTGTAGGTGGCTTTGTTTTGCCACAAATATAAGAGAGTTTTTCCCTTTCAACAATATGCTTCTCTATCAGCTGCGACCAATCATCATGATGTTACTCAGAAAGAACGATGACTTCATTAAAAGCGCGTTCAAATTAAACAATAATAGGAACAGATTTTTTCACTCAGCTATCATTAGGAGTCTAAGAATATATTTACAATTGTACAATTTCAACAATAATGGAGAAAAATCTCAACATTATTAAAAAAAATTGAGAAAATTATTTTAGAAAGTGATTCATCTGTAGTCTTTTTAATATTATTATTTGAAGAAGATGTTCAACTAATTACGGTAAAGTTATCACTAATGTTCAAGAATTGATGAATATACTTTTTTCGGTTACTTTCCTTTGGCATCTTATAAGAAATCTGTTTCCTTTCATATTTCTTGGCCTTTAATTTTCCTTTATGGATTTTTAACCTTTTTATCATCTATATTAAAAATAATACTAGATCGATTTTCATTAAAAAAGATAAATTATATTTAAATCTTGAACTTTATTTGATTATGCAATATTATTCAAAACTATTAAAATTAGTAATAAAATACTTGAATTTTTACATTTTTACAAAAACTAGTTCACTATTAATCCTATAATTAATAACTTTGACATGGTCTATCATGAAAATAGGATCTTTTGATAAGTTAACATCTTCATAATAATCAATATTACATGCCAATATTTATTTTAAAATAAAATAGAACTAATAAAATAACTATAATTTTTTAATCTAAAACCAATTTAAAATGTCACTATCTAAAGACTTGACCATGTTTTATCTTGTGGTAGGAGGTCACAAAGAGAACAAATATATAGATTGCAATGCCAAGGGAGTCCACTTTGAGAAAGCTATAGCCAAATTTGCAATCCAAAACATTATTCAAAATTCAAAATTGTTTTGTATTAGCAAATTGCTTCCTTTTAAATTCCTCCATGAAAGTGAATTAGTTGTTTTTTTTCCAAGTTACATACTTTGAGTGTGGAGGGATGGCAATTGTCTTTGCCATGTCCCAGAAGCTTAATGATTGTACATCATCCTTTAAGTTCCTTTAAAGCTAGGCTCACATTGCTCATAAGGATTGTAATAAACTCATCCCTCTTGTCCTCAGTAAGTTTTCTCTTCCATTTAGTATCCCTAACTTTAATCTTATGTTTGAAGTAATAAACAATAAAGTAGTAGCGAAGATTTTTGTGCTTAACGCATTGAGTATAACAACCATTCAAGATAAGTTTGTTGATAATAATGGTGCCAAAAAACTTATTCGACTTATACAAGTTGAAGGATTGATAACTTTCTAATAGGGAAAGATCAAAAGTATTACAAATATTGAAACTGACAAGATATTTTTTATAATTCATCCATTGAATTTGCAATCCAAAATGAACATGCAATAGTTAGAAGCAACATTTTGTCAATCATATAAACTTATCTAAAGTAGTAGTGTTGGATAATAGTATTCGAACATATTGTGAGTTCATCATGAAAATTAGAGACTCAATAAGGAAAGTGGATGCAGAGTATGTTAATAAACTTCAAGTAAAAATGTGTATTTTAATTTGAAGAATAAGACTTTTAGGTCTTGCAAAGTAACGAAAGAGAAGACCTTTTATATTTTGGGTAAAAATTTATGGTTATTCTATTAAGTCCTTTTTATTTCTATAAAATATTAATGTGTGATATTGTTTACCATATAAATGTTGATTTATCCAAAGGCCTTACTTATATACATGATGGGTCATGTTAATACCATTAACTATAGAGTTAATGACAAATTAATTTTAAAATAAATTAAATTTTAAAACAATTTATTATTGTTTTTGGTAGTCCTAATTAATATTATAAGAAGAATAAAGTTTAAAATTTTAAATAAAATTTTCCTTAAAAAATGTTAATATGTTGATTTTGATGTTTCCTTGCAACCATTTACATATAACCTATTTAGTAGATGTCAAAAAATAAAACTTGAAAGGTTCTAAATTGTCTCTAAGATGATATCCCCCTTTAATGATAGAAGAGCGAGCCATTGTTTCACTAGAAATATATGTTCTAACGGATGGTGTAAAGAGCTGGGCTTTAACCCTTTTGGGCTTCTTTTTTTTTTTGGGAAAATGTCCTCCTTTCTCAATAACTAATAATTGGGCAATGAAATAGTGGAAAGGATTTGTTTTAAAGGAGGCATCAAAGGCAAATAATGGCTTGTTTAAGTTTGTCACCAATCATGAAGCTAAGGAGATCTTGGGTGTTGGTCAATGTATATTCAAAACTACCCTTGTATTTTTTGAAACCTAGAATATGTTTGAAGAATATTAAATAAGCTAGTGTTCTAACATATATCAACATACATATAATACCTTTAAGTATTAGTCTCTGTCGGGCCGGGGTGTGGGGGCGCCTGGGGTGGGCAATTCCACCTTTTTTGACTGCAAAGTATTAGTCGACCAAAAGGCTGAACATGCTAGTAAGTTAGATTAGGAAACCAATTAGCAAGCATGAAACATCTCAAAGAAGGAGAATAGGTTATACAAGTTTGTGTGTCAGTATTGATTCGAGAAAGACCTACTAGAAACTATTCCTATAATGAGTTAAGAGAAGATAAGGCACTCTTCGACTATTTATTTTATGATGTATATTAATGGAAGCCTAGTTTAAAAGAATAACAGAAGTAATAAAAGAAACTAAAAGGAGGTTTGCAATGGGGATTTCAAATAACTAACGGGCTTAGATAAACAAGTTGATGAAGAAGTCAATGAAAAAAAATTGAGTCTAGCATAGATGGTATGCTAGGAAGGGGCCTTTGGGGAAGTAAAAGTTGATGAAATAAAAGATGTTTAGAAAGGTTAAGAAGAATATATAAGAAATGAAGTAAGGGAACAAGAGGCTAATTTTAAAAAATTTGCTACTTCAAGGACTAAGGAAGGAGAGGAAAGCAAAAAACAACACAATTCTTCCTTTTTGACAGTGATGGAAGACAACAATAAGGAAATTGATGACTTTAAAGTAGACAACAGAAGAAAGTTAGGAAAAAAGAATAGTTATGAAGGATCTAAACTAAAAAATTCCCTACTATATTTATAGTCTCAAAGAATGCAAGGGTATTAATTGTCCCTCTAAACAATAGATGTACAAAGAATTTATTTCAAAGAATAAACTTGCTTTAGTGGGTATTCTAGAGACCAAGCTAAATCAGGAAAGATTTACTAGTTTAAAGCTTTTAATTGATAGATTGACCTAGCTATTTAATCACCAATATCACCATTATGGTTGTGTTATAGTTTCTTTGACAATATCCTAGTTAAAGTTAAAGTACTATAATCCACTAATTAATTACTACATTTAAAGGTGTTTTTTGTTCCAAGAAAGTACAAAAGTTTTAGTATCTTTTATCTACAGTTCAAGTTTTTCTTCTCAAGGAATATGTTATGGAGTGAACTTTAATATCTAAATAAACAAATTATAGACCCTTATTAATATGGAAGGATTTTAATAGTATACTTTTGTGTTAGTAGCTAAAGGGAATGTATGTCTGAAGAACTCCACAATAGAACTTTATGATTATATTGAGAAGATTAATCTTACTGATTTGAAATTTGAACAGTTCTCATTTACTTTGAGCAATAAGCAAAATCCAAGATAGTAATATAGGTAAGAAGCTTAATGGTGCACTTACAAATGGAGAATGGTTATCAAGATTCCCTGAGAGCAAAGCTCACTTTTTAAACCCATTATTCTCGGATCACTTTTTAATCATAACATAAAATATATTTGTGTAGTTGAAGAATCAATTTCCTTTCAAATTCAATAACTACTTAGTTGAAGAGGAAGGTTATCAAAGGAATTCAAAAGGGGTCTTTCTCACATAATTCAATGACATAACATAATTTTTATGTAAGGAAATTAAATCTAATTAAGGAAGAGCTCAAGGGGTTAAGTTAAGGAGAGGAAGTATTAATAAATTAGAGAATGTTTCAACTACAAAGGACATTCTAATTAAAATTTTAGAGGAAATGTACAAACAATATGACGATGTTTCATTAATTAATAAGGAGAAGGAAGCTCTGAAGGACTATATGGACGCAATGAAAATCTTAATTCTTTGATTAAATAAAAATATAAACTACAATGAATTAAAGACGGTGATAAGAATTCTAGTTTCTTGTATAACTTAGTGTTAGAAAGAAGGAATTGTTATAGCATAAGCTCAACAATCAACAATGCTGGTATCTTGGTATCATCTCAAAATGATCTTAAAAAGGAGGCAACTTCTTTCTTCAAATCATTTAGAAAATCAACAGTACAACTATTAAGTTTCTATATAAACAACCACTTCTTAGAAGAAGAGCTATAGGTTTTAAATGGCCCTTTCAATGCACAACACATAGAAAGTAGTTTTTAGATAAGACTTAATAAAACCTCGGGCCCTAATGGTCTTAATGGATGTTTCTATTAAAAAGATTGATCTCTCATCATGACCTTGGTAATTGATATAATAAAAAATTCTTTAATAGAGGTAATATCGTTAAGGAAATTAATAAAAATTTCATATATCTAATTCGTAAAGTTTCTAATTTAAGGTCTCTTAATGAATTTAGGTTAATTTCGTTTTACAACTTTTTGTACAAAATTATCTCTAAAATTTTAGCACCATAAATGAAAAGTTTCCTGAAACCTATAATCAATAATACTCATTTTGCTTTTTATAAGGAAGAGTCATTGGTGATAATGAGATTATAATACATAAAGGGTACTTAATAAGGAATATCCTAAAATTATGCAATAATGATTGATTTACAAAAGGATTATGATATAATAAGTTAGGATTTCATCCTCCAGCTATTGGAAATCTTTAGCTTTCCTAAGAAATTTAAGAATTGGATTTTACCGTGTCTTTTAGTGTTTCAATCAATGTATAACCAAATCCTTTTGTCAAGGGGAGGAAGGGAATTGAGACTAGGAGATCCCATCTCTTTCTATATTTTCATATTCTATATGAAAGCTCTCATAAGGTTGATAAAAAATAATATCAATTTAAAATAATATCAATTTTAGTCCTTGGTTTATGTTTCCCTATTCTTTACAAATGACTTAATTATGTTTTTAAAGGCACATCATAAATCTACAGGCTTATTAATGGCCTCCATTCAAGCCTTTAGAAAGATATCTATACTGGACATTAGAAAGAGCAAAAGTCATATGATCATTGCAGAGAATGCTCATTCTGTTGTTTTTAATGGTTGTCAAACATTACTAGTATTTTGGTTAGACTCTCTCTTGGTGTAACAAAACCTTATCAGCTATAGGTAGAGTGAAATTAATTAAAGTTGTTTAAACTCACTCTTTCTATACTGGTCTTCACCTTTTTCTCTCTCAAGAGGACTGGTCAAGACTATACAAAAAATGATGAAAAGGTTCCTTGGGGTTAGAGGAAAAGAAGGCAAGAATAATTCCAAGGTGAGATGGTAAGATTTATATAAGCCAATCAAAGAAGCAGACCTAGGAATTACACAAATCAACATAAGTAACAAAGTCTTCAAGGAAAAAAAATACTCTGGAGATTGCTAGAGAATAAAGACTCTTTTTGGTTTAAGTGGATGCATTCTTATATTTTTGAAAAAGAAAAACATATGGGAAGTTAAGAATAGACCTACATTTTCTTGGTTTCTAACTCAACTATTAAAGATGAAGGGAACATTGAGTAAAAACATTAAATGTAACATTTACAATAATGAAGTTATATTTCTTTATTTCGACAACTAGAGTAGATTAAGACCTCTTTGCAACACTAACTCATATTAATAATAGATAATAAACACCCAAAAAATGTAAAGTAAGAGTTTGGATCAATTATAATCAATGGTGTACATGATGCTCCAAATGAGCTGGCACATGGTCAAGTTATAATCTATGCTAAAAGAGAAAAGATGAATATGTTTAGCTTATCATCTAGAAAATATGGCAATAAATCATGTAGAGAAGTCCTTAAAGAAAGAAGCTAGGTGATAGATTGGTTGAGAGTGGTATGGAGTAAGGACCTGATTCCTAAAGTCTCCTTGTTTGTGTTGTTGTAACAAATGTTGATAAACTCAACTTTCCTCATCTTAACATCTGTTTCTTATGTAAGGAAGAACCATAATATTTGGAACGCCTATTTTTTAGGGAAAATTTGCACTGGAAATAACTTCTCAATCTATGCTCTATTGACAGGCATGGACTCAACTATTCTAAATTCTTGAGCTAGTTACGGGTGGATAAAAGCGTATATAAAGGAGATAGAGTTGTACTGTTTAAGATAACTTTCAGTTGTTGTATATTTTTTCTTTAGCCAGAAAAGAATACCAGATGCTTTGAAGTAGTGAAGAACTATGGTGATCATTAAGGAAAAATACTAGAAAGAATCGACAAAGAATGAAAATATGAAGAACTTTATGGTGATAATTAACAAAAATACTAGAAAGAATCAATGAGGAATGAAAATATCCCTATATCATTTTATGATATAGGAATGGGAAAAAAAACCCCAATTAATCTCTTACTTTAGGTCTCTTTACCTAGGCGATAGGTGGCAAATTGCTCTAATCCAATATAATTTAGAAATTGAATTCAATTCAATTTGAATAATTAAATTCAAAAGTCTTTGCAGAAAGATCTATAAAAAAAATAAAGTGCTTATTTCATGTATCAGGGAAAAAATAGTCATGAGAAAAGAAACTAGCCATTCTAGATATATCGTTTTTCAATCTTGTAGATTGGATTTGAGGTTTAATGGTTATGTGAAAATAGTTTAAAGACTGAAAACATAAATTACAAAATTTAGAACTACAAATTATCATTCTACTCAAGTTGCATTGTCGATATCGTGTTGAAAGAATGTACTGCACTTGTATGCAAGGTGGGTTTAGGGGCGAAACTTCTTGAAAATAAAAAGTGACTACGATACTATATTGAAACAAAGACCAGTTGAATTGAGTTAAATTAGATGTGTTATATTGATCCTGTGCATTAAAGATCTGTTTGTGGGTTTCAGACTCCACTGTGATAACTTTTAGAATTTTTTTATTCATTCTTAAAAATTGTTTGGAGTGAGGTCTAAATGGTCTGATTCACAAGATTGCCTCAACTGATTGGATCATACATTTTTATATAAGATTAAAATGGTGGATAGTGGTTGATTAAAATGTATACACATGAAGTTTTATAATAGCAGATAAATGCAACATTGTATCTAGCTGCTTGAGATGGATTCTATCATATCTTTGACAAATTGTGATATGGCAATGAACGACGACCCACCTTCCATCACGGAGTTTCTAGCGACCTGTTCCATTTCTTTTACCTTTTTCCTCACGTCATTCTCACTTTCCATCAACGATCTGACAGCTCTCTCAATCTCTGCAGAGCTCACAAAATGACAATCTGTTCCGTAATCCAATTTCAGCTCTACCGCTAGTCCCAATTCCTTCACCATTTCAAACGCATTAAACTGTTGCTCGGCGTAGATAGGGAAAGTTGCGATGGGCACGCCATACCACAAGCTCTCCAGTGTTGAGTTCCATCCACAGTGAGACACGAACCCTCCTACTGCTTTGTGTGCTAAAACCTCCACTTGGTTGGACCATCCACAAATCATTCCTCTACAATCTACTTTCTCCAGGAACCCTTTTGGCAACATCTCCTCTGGGCTAGTACACAAACTGCCACGAGGAACGCGCATAGACCAAAGAAATCTGTGCCCACTTTGTTCCAGGCCAATTGCTATTTCCTTCACTTGCTCTGCTCCAAATCCCCAGTCACTTCCAAAACATAGAAACACGACGGATGATTCTGGTTGTTCGTCAAGCCACTTCATGGTATTGTCCCATTGAGCTTGGTCCAAACTTGGGTTAGGCTGACCCTTGAGGTTTATGACCGGACCAACAGGGTAAACTGGAGGTGTTTGGTTGCCAAGAAAGGACTCGATCAGACGGGGCTCGAGTTCCGCGAACGTGTTTACCATTATACCTTTGGTTTCTTTAAACCTCGTGCCAAGCTTAACATAAGTAGGATAGCCAAGTTCCTTCTCAAGTAAACCAACAGGCAAAACCCGGTTTGGAATATGATTCAAGAAACCTGGAATCAGCATGTCAGGATCTGACGTGCTAAATCCATAGTCGTCCTGCTCATCACGACTGGGTATGTAGTGCATGAGACCCAAGAAACCTGCATTGGAAGTAAAATATATATAAGAATTTAGACCCAGTTCTTTTGCAACGTCGACGATGGTGACACAAAAGAAATCAAGAACTAAGCCCGCGACTTGAACTGAGTTGGAGCTAGAAGTTGACAGGATATCTTGGAGAATAGTTTTGATATGAGGTATGTGGTTATCAATGGAGGTAGAGATGTAATATTCGGGGCATTTCTGTAACAACTCCAATGGAGGAAACTTGGGCTGAGGGACAGAAACCAACTTGATTCTGGGTTGAGCAGCAGTGAGAGATTCGGCGTATGTATCGCTGAAAGGAGTGATTGGTAGTTTCATGACAAGCACAGTGATTGATAATTGATCATCATGGTCGAGCAAGCGCTCTGCCAAGCCCAGAGTGGATACAATGTGACCAATTCCAGGACCTGGAACGAAGATTAACTCTACCTTCGCCATTGCTTTATCAACAGGAAACAATTCCATCAATTTATAAGCGAGAACTGAAAAAAAAATCCAAAAGAAGGTTGTTGAAGAGTAAAGTTCAGGACGTCAGCTTAGAACCAAAATAAAGGCATCACATGGAAGTTCGAGTCAATTTGGTGCACTTACCAAAGTAACCCTGCGTCATGTGCCAAGGTCATTTATTATGTCAATCCAATTGAGCTTGAAATGACGGTTTATTCTTTGACCTTAATGAATATCATATCTCAGTTTCAGTTACGCTTCGATTACGTAAATCATAGCACAGGGATATAGATGGTAAGTTAGCTGGCAACCAAATACGAGAAAGAAACGAGTTTGGTTGGCGTATTGACTACATCCTCCAACGACAGGGGGTTCTCACACCTGCGGTCGCTACAGCGAAAGTGTGTCCCCTAACCTCTTCGGATTTACCTCCCACCAAGTAATGATCCTCGCTAATCGGTGACTAAAATAAGATACGATGGGGGCATATCAAACAAAAGAAAGGTGAACATTAATCTGTCCAACATAGACTAAATTTATCATATTTCGATAGTTTGTCTTTAGCAACTGTACAAACATGTTACAAGATAAGCATTTGGTCTTGGATAAAATCTGCATATTTGGTCTTAGATAGTTTGTCCTTATCGAGTATGATATCTGGTCTTAGATAAAATCTGCACATATTTTACAAGAACTTGACAATGTTACACAGTGTTTCTGGATAGTCTAGAATTCACTTAATTCCATTTCAGACTAAGTCACTGAAGGTTATTTGAAAGCTATCCAATTGTCCCTCGGCTACCTGTAATTGTCCCTATTGGTTTATTTTATGTATACACATGGTACTGAGTAATAATCAAATTATTTAAGTCTTTGTCATTAACATTTTTGAATGCCTTCAATAAAAATGAGACTAAATATGGAATTAATAATTAATGCAGCTATTACCCTACCTTGTTAAGAAAAGATTAAAAAATCTTATAGAAAAGAAACTACGAAAGTCCCAAACCGAAAAATTAAGTTTGGGAATCAAATTGCAAAATAGTGTATGATTCAAAATTTTAAAGGAGTTATCCCATTTTAAAATGTTTATGATAAAAGAAAGAAATGCAAAATTATTTTTAAAGAAAACGAGTTGATTGTACTAAACGTAAACTCTAAGTTGATTCGTGAAGCGTAATGTTCTATTGCTAAAGATTGGGTGAACCTCATAGCAAGGACGAGTCTAAATCAATCTATACAAACTAGATTATTCCTCACATCTTCTCAAGGTTTTGATCATAGAGACGTAAGCTAATAGATGAATCAAATATGTTGGGCACTATCTTAAACTCAAAGGGTATTTGTGCTAGCTCAATATTTTAGTGAAAATGACACACACATATAGATGCCTAAAAAGGAATCATAAAAATCATCCTAATACTTTACTTTTTTTTTCCTAAACTATCTAACTACACTATAAAAAAAGGCAACAAAATTTGACAAAAACAATAAAATGAGAAAAAATAAAACATAGTCATGAGATTACAGATCTCATAGCTAATTTATTATGAAATTTATAAGTAAATGAAAAATAAACCAGAAATTTGATAATGGTTAGATCCTTTAGTTCTTAGTGAAATTGCCATAGATGTCGATGAGGTTTATGGATGCCTTTAATAGAATGAAACAAAAAATGAAGTTTAAATTTAGTGGAATCACCACCTACCTTTTTAAGGAAAGATAGATCAGAAAAATCTAATTGAAAAGGAACTAAGAATGTCATTAAAAAAAAGTAAGTTCATGGGTTGAATGGTGGGATAGAAAAAGTGTTAGACACCCAACTTTACTTGCCTAAGCAGTTACCTAGATTTGAAAAGGATTTTACAAATTTGGAGAGCTTTAAAGAAGTGATGATGTTAAAGAAATACTAATAAAATGACGGTTGAATAATGAGAGTTAATATCTAAGATTTAAATATAAAATCAAAGTAAACAGTTGATTAATACCTAAGAGTTTATGGTTTTAACTAGGGTTTGAAAAATAAAGCAAAATACCTAAAAAAGATCTAAAGATCTTTGAAATAGAGAAAATGCCTCAAATGGATAATAAGTCTTAAAGTTAAAAGAAATAATTAGATTCTTAAGGCTTAGAATAAAATTGATATGTTTGGAGGGGTATCTTAAGATTTAAAATTTTTAAAAAAGTACATAGAGCTAAATCTTATAATTTAAATGAAACTAAGGTGATATTAAAGAGAGAACTTAAGGTTTATAACTAAGGAAAGAATTTTAGACTTGATTTAGAGGCAAAAAAAAAGCAAAGAAATTAGCAACTTAGTATCTAAGGCTTGACTTAAGATGTGAAGTTTTGTGTACTTATTGTTTGGACTTGAATTTTCTTTTAATATTACCGTACCTTTTATTGATTATTTTATTGGGTGAATTTCCATCTTTGCGTCGTGCAAACACTTAATAATTACTTAAAATTGAGAAAATAATAAATATATTGTTTTTAGATTCATTTAGACTTAAGCGTGTACTAAGTACTCAAGTATTGAGATACAACTTAATTATTAGAAAAGCCTATTTGGTCTATGATACTAAGAATTGATGGTCTAAATGTGACTGTAATTAATTTTTAGAAAAATGATTCTAATTATATTAAGTTCAAAAGAAAATAAAATATAAAACTTATATGATATCTAAAATCAAATTACGAGAGGTTAAGAAAGCTAACACGTTCAGTTTAAATCTCAATAACTGCTTTATTTCTTACTTCACCGATCTTGTTATTAATTTTAATGAGTTTTTGCTCTTGCTTTTTGTAATTGTTTATTTCATTGAATCATTCAAGCAAAATAAAAAATATAAAATAAAAACTTAAATTAAAGACAATAATAAAATTGAATAATGCAATTTGAAATGGTTGAGGAAAAGAACTTATCTTTCTTAATGCCACTTTTCCATATTGATTTTTAATATGTCAAGCTTCTTTCATTTTTGTTGCCCTTTGAAAAAAAACATAGAAAAAGAAAAAGTTTTTATTATAAAAAAATAAACATAACAAACGTAATTAATAAAAATGAAATGATAATAATAAAAGAGGGAAAAGTCATCTATTAGGAGACACCATAATGTGAATTTTAAACTTGTGATTCATTTCAATTTTTTGAATGCTTGCTATCCTTATTCTTACTATCTTATCCTTAGTGCTATGGATGACATTTGAGTCCAGGCTTGGCCTAGCCTATACTGGCTCTAGCCACTGAGTTTGAGGCATAACCAAATTATAACTTAAATGACATCATTTTGCTTTACATCGTTTTCTGCTCTCCCTGATTCATTTATGACAAAGTAAATGAAGTTGTTTTTCCTTAGAAGCAAAACGACATCGTTTTATGATAAGTTATTTTATTTTACACTATGTGTAAAATGATGTCATTTAGTCTAGGTTTAACATTTCCCTCTACACCTCTAACCCTCCTCTGTCTTCCTTCCCCAACTAGTTTCCCTATACCCCTACATCCCACTTCTTCAGTCTCCCTCTCTTTATCTCTCTCTCTCTCTCTCAGACTAGACTTCACTTCACTGCTACCACCCCATTTTCCATGCCTCCCCGCTAGTCGCCCCTTCACCGCGCCGTCTAGGGGGTGTTTTATAGACTTACACAGTCATATTTATGAGCACATATGTGACTGTAAGTTTAAAGAAATTACGTGGTCATATACATGTCCATATATATAATTGTATAAGTATGATTAAGTGACATAAATGGTCACATACATGTTTATGTATGTGGCTATGTACGTACGAAAAAAATTCACATTAACTTACACTGTCACATACATGCCCGTGTATGTGACCATGTATGTCTGTAAAAACACATACATGCTCGTGTGTATTGTGTGACATGATCATAATGATTTACATGGTCACATACATGAGCATGTATATGACTGTATAAGTCATTAATAAATGATAATTGATAAACTTTGTATCTATGATTATGATTTATATATGTTATTCTATTCTCTCTTATATTTATGAATTATCTATTATGATTATGAATAATGTATATTTATATGTTGATTATTTCAGATGGATAAGCATATTTCTTTAGTAAAGAATTGTAATACAATATTGGAGACAGAATTGGAAACTTCTAATCCTGTAAGAAGTGAAGATAGAAGTCTAGGTCAGTTGAAAAATGAAGTTTAGAATCACTTCAATAACGCTAGATCAATGGATAAAGTACAAAAAGCCAAATGTAAGTACTGTCAAAAGATGTTGGCTAGGAGTTAAAAAAGTGAAACCTCTTATTTAACGAGACATGGATTCGTGTAGAATAAAAAAATAGTATTAAGAGGTCAAACATTTTTTACCGCTAACCTTATGAAAGGGAGGAATGAAAGGACTGCAACATCTTATGACAACAACATATCAAGATTTTTATGTTTCTATAGTAATTGGTGATGAATGTCCACTATCTATATTTGATACCAAAAGATTTCGGATGTTTTACAACTTATTGTAATTGACCTTCAACGTTTTAACTCACAATACATTAAAAAAGGACATTATGAAGATATATGAGGATAAGAAGATAGAAAAGAATATTGTCAAGTATTAAAGAATGAATTGCTATTATAACATAGATGTAGAAACTAATAATTAAAAGAAGGGTTATATGGTAGTGACGACATATTGTGTAATAATGGCTAGACTCTACACAATAAACTTTTAAGGTAATTTATATATTTTTATCATTTACTTTTTCATTATGTTAGTCATATTTGTACATAATAGGTTTATTTATGTGCCGACACTAATTACAAGCAAAAGGTTGGCAACTATATTGGGAGATTGTTTGATAGATTGTAATATCGACATAAAATTTTCCTTTATAACAGTGGAAAATTGTAGCATGAATGATACTATGATTAAAAAGATGGAGAACAAGATATGACTTGGGAGCTTGTTGGTTAGTAGAAGGTTATTCTATATGTGTTGTTTTGCTCATATTTTGAATTTGATTATGAAGGATGTGTTAGATATGATAAAGGAAGCAATAGATTTGATTCAAAATAGTGTAGTGTATTGGAGTACAACACCTAAAAGACTCAAACTGCATCATAAGTATACATTTCGAGGACAAAGAAATTGGTTTTTGATTGTTCAACTAGATGGAACTCGACTTCAAGATGTTAGAGGCAACAATCTAATATGTTGATTTGTTTATAATAATGAGACAAAGAGATTCTCCGCAAACTTGCATACCTACAGAAGACCAATATAGAAGTTGGCTAAAGAACTTTGTACAAAGTTGGAATTACTTGAAACAACTACTAAATTGTTCTTATGAACAAAATATCTAACTTTGCATTGTTGCTTTAGCACTATTTGTGAGATAAGGAAATCTTTATCTGATTAGATGTTTGATTCTAATCAATTTATTCAAGTTATGAAAAAGTAGATAATGGAAACGTTAAATTCTTATTGGTATATGGTTAGACATACTATTGTATTCTTATCTGTGTTAGACTTGAGATATAAGACAAATGGGGTTAATTTTATATATAATATGTTGTATGGTGATTGACCTCAAGAACATGTAGATGTCACTAAACAACTTTTGGTATGATTTTCTAATGATTATTAACTCAGAATGGACAAAATTCAGGATTGAGATTGCAGTAGTTTAGGTTGTTCAGCTTTAGTTTTAGTTTCAGGTTGAGGCTCATCTTCCAAGAGGTGTTTGTTACTTTCACTCACAAAATTCATGAAAGAAAGGAAAAGGCTAGGACTTCGTACAATATGATAGAGTTAGATAAATATTTTATGAAAGATTATGTAGTTGAAGTGAAAAGTGTGTAGTTTGATGTATTATTATCGTGGAACAGTTATGGAAATAATTTTTGATCATGCAAGTAATTGCAAGAGATCTGTTAGCAATTCAATCATCTACTGTTTCTTTGGAGTCTATTTTTAGCATTTGTGGTCAAGTTATCAGTCCTCATCATGCTCTCCTTTTTCCTTATACTGTGGAAGCCTTTATGTGTGCTTGAAGTTGGTTAGATGATGAAGATATTAAAGATAAACTCTTTTCTTTTTGATATATCAATTTCATCTATTTTTTATATTTTCTTACCTTATATTGTCTTCTAAATTTTTATATTAATACAATCACAAGTACTAATGTGAAGACGACTAGTCATACATATACTCGTACTTATCAATTATTCTTTTGATAAAATATTTGATGATAAAGGTATATTTAATTATTACCATATGTTTAATATTCCTTTAATTTTAATATTGCAATATTAAATAAAATGTTTCTACATACAGAAGAAGTGATACAAACTATTGACGATCTTGACTACAACGATTAGCTCCTCCTATAGTCTCCACTCTTAGTCTCTCACAATCCCAGACTCCCAATCTAAAACATTATTTCATGATTTATCTTGAATTTTTGTAAATTGTATCATTTAAAAAATTTCGATAATCATTTTTTTAAATTATGTCATCAACTAATGATTTTTATTCTTATCATCAATTAATTGAGCTGATCACTTTAATTATAATCTTTTTCTTCTATTTCCCATAATCTTATCCTCTTTCATTAAAAATTTTGATTTCATCTTATTTATTTCATCAATATATGGAAGTTTTATATATTCATTCATTATAAAATCTTAATTTTTATTAATCAATTGAAATTTGTAACTTCAATT
Source organism: Erythroxylum longipes (assembly GCA_027563885.1). Taxonomy (NCBI): domain Eukaryota; kingdom Viridiplantae; phylum Streptophyta; class Magnoliopsida; order Malpighiales; family Erythroxylaceae; genus Erythroxylum; species Erythroxylum longipes. The sequence goes on from JAOQMS010000008.1 coordinate 28,246,480, forward strand.
AATTAAATTGATCACTTTAATTACAATCTTTTTCTTTCATTCATATAGTCCCATCATCCTTCATTAATGAATTTGGATTCATCTTATTCAACTTATCATTATATGTATGTTTTATATATTCATTCATTATAAAATCTCAATTTTTTCAATCAATTGAAATTTGTAACTTTAATTAATTGAATTGATTACTTTAAATTTTTAATTAAATAAATTTCTATTAAAAATTTAAAAAAAAGTTAGGCTAGGCTAGCCCAAACCCCATCAAGCTTCGAGCCTAATTAGCTCGATCAGGCTTTAGCCTTAAGCCCAACCCATATGACTAAATCGAGTTGGACTCTAAGCCTATATCCTAAGGCCTGATCAGGCCTTAGGCTCCTAAGCCTGGCTTGATCCACTGCCATCCTTACGTAATGTTTAATGGAAACAATAAGTGCGTACTTTGAACTGATGATCCTATTTCATGTTCTTGCTATACTTATTCTTACTATTTTAGCCTTAATGTTTAATAGAAACAACAGGCATGTAAGCCCAATGGTTTGATCAGGAAGTTTTGGTAATTTTTGCCCATTGAAAAAATACCATTAAATTGACAATATACTGTGTAATAAAAATAACATTCTCTTGTATAATACTTGTTGGATACAACAATTTTAAGGTTTTGGCCTGTAATAACCAACCATTTTACAGTGAATATCATGTAGGAAGAAAATATTAAATCGCCAAAAGCATATACAATGCAATAAGGAAAGTTAATATATGGACATAGTAGACTCTTAATGTAACATCTCGTTTCCCAATAACGGGTTGAATTATAGAAACGGGTGCACGTGAGAAATTAGGAAAACGCGTCTCAT
>JAOQMS010000008.1:28276797-28290433 GCA_027563885.1 Erythroxylum longipes
CTAATCCAATTGTCTCTAAATTTTCAATGACATATGTCATTAAATCCCAAAGTCCTTTATAAAAATTTCCATTGCCAATTGACCATTATTTCTACTACTATTCATCAATTGTTCTACCACATGGCATTTTTCCTAGTCCAAAAATACCCTTATATTTTAGAAAATTCTCAATTTTTCTCCAAAAATTATAATTCACTGCTTATACATTCCCACTCAATTTTTAAGACACAAAACCATAATTCACATCATATTCATATTAAAACAATCATTTATGCCCGAAAAATGTCAATTGAGTGCATGAACAATTATTTTAATATGTGCAATAATCAAATTCACATGTGTGTTTATGCTAACATTATGCATGATCGTGAAATGCAATTTCCTAAATCTCTCTTTGATCTCACATGTACCAAATTTTAGGGTTCCAACCTTTAGTATGGGAACGGGATATTACAATCATCATCATCTATGACATGCTGAAATCCTTAAGTCTCATAACATAGAAGTCCAAGATATTAGTCAAAAGACGCATGTTAAGATCAGGGCTAGTTAAGCGAGTTTGAGTACAGTACCGCCTTAGTAGGCAAAAGATGACTCGACTAGTGAAGAGTCCGAGGAGGAAGAAGAAATAGAAGAACCAGGCTAGAAGAAAGTACTGCATACAATCTCCTCAAAAAATAATATAATTACAAATACACTTACGAAGAAATTTAGAAGGATGAAGGAGAAAACTCAACTAAGTCAAAGTCAGGACATACTTCATATCCATTATTATTTCGAGGCTTAGGGCATTCAATTTCCACCTCCAACACTATCCCCACCTCCATCACCAGGAAGCTTTGTCTAACCCCCTTTCTTTTTAAATTTAGTCTTCATTTTTATTTTTTGTTTTACTTTAATTTATGTTTCTTCTTTCCTTGTGTGTTTGTTGTACACTTCTCACATTGAGGACAATGTGTTGTTTAAGTGTGGGGAGGGTTATATGTTTTGCTTTGAATGTGATTTTGCATATTGTATAATAGTTATTAGGTTACATTTTATTAATTGTGTGAATATGTCAATGGCTTAGATGAATTGTAATTGATTTAATTTTGAACATAGTCTATTAGGTTGTGAAGAATTATTAACTCGTAAAATTAGTGAATTGGGGTTTTTGGCTAAATATGCAACTTAATTAGGATTTAGTGTGAGTTTGTCACCCTCTAAATTGTCACATTGATTTATAATTTGAGGCTTTTCAACTTAAGTAGCTTTACTAGTATTTTTCATGGAAACAAGTAGCTAAAGCAACAAGGTAGGCAATAAAAAAAACTAATTAAACTAAAAAATTAAATTAATAATTAATAATAAATAACTATTCTGTTAGATTTCGGATTATGAATAAAGCTAATAGCCAGTTGAGAACGTGATATAGATAAGTAACCAGATCGACACGCATCACAAATATGTGCCTTAAAGTAAAAAGTCTATAATGACATTCCAACCAGGCAGCTTAATAAAAAACATGACTTAGTTGAGTAACTGGATCGACATTCATTACCAATGTTTGCCTCCGCGTAAACAAACAAGTCCATGTTCATAAAAAGTAAATAAAAAAAGTATTTTTAAACAAAAACCTACCAAACTTATAATAGTTGACTTTTCATTAAAAAAATACTTAGGGAGTTACAGAGTCTGAATGACCCAAGAATTATTAATGGATGCGTGCAATTGAAAAGGTTAAATAATTTAACACTTGAGCCTGGGTTAATATGTATATGTACTTCAAAATCCCAAGACGTGGATTTGGCATGTTAGTGATTGAAATGACTCGAATGATTATGTTTAAAATTAAGTTGATTTCATGATATTGAAGTCATTGTCTCATTACTGCATTGTGTGTTGTGTGTTTGTTGTTTTGTTTGCTTGAGTACAAGTAAACTTTAAGTGTGGGGATTTTGATAAGTGTGAATTGCATCATATTTTACGGCTTAGTTGGTTATATATTTAAGTGTTAACTTAATCGTTTAGTATGTGTTTAGGTTAAAATTGTGTTAGTTTGTTAATTAATTGTGGTTAAGTGTTTTTATGAATTAGTCAAGTCTTTAAGCTTAATTATTATGTCTTTGAGGTACCTTGATATGTTTGTTAGTTTTTCAAGGTCAACATCGAAGAAAGGAGAAGTTTCGGAGACACTCAAGCTGAAACAACGGCCCATAATTGTGGAACAATAGGTTACGATCCTGATAGAAGCATTAGAGTCAACCCATGATCATGACCCACATGTCACGATCATGACAGAAGCCCAGGACACAGCCCACAATCACGACTTGATTGCCATGATCGTGAAAAAAGGCTCAGATGTGGCCTACGATGGTGGCTTTCAGGGCCACGATTGTGGCCTGCATTAGGCAGACGCGTAGATACTTAGAAAAGTCAAGTTTCAAAGGAGTTTTTGGACCTTTCTGGCCCCAAGAAACCCCAGAACACAAAAGGTATATAAAGAATGAGACAAGCGTACGGGGTATTCACGTAGTACCTAAGGTGTCGATCCCATGAGGAGGGTTAATCTAATCCTAAAATCTAAGGCCAAAACAATTTGCAGTAATTCAAACTTAGGGTTAACCCTAAGACCGTACGCTTGCGAAATGTCGAGGTTAAATATTAAAACTTACACATATCAAAAAACTGCGATCACCAATAACACACGGAAATGTAAATGTATTTGGATCTTTGCATTTTTTTGGTAATTATCTATTTATCACGGCTGATACATTCTTAACCAGAATTATTTTCTCCTTATCCTTCAACTTCTTTTTATTTATGCACAACTCTTTCAAGAATTTTGCATATTTCAGATCTTGCTTGATGGCTTCTAGAAGTGATATATTGATTTCCACCTTTCTAAAGGTTTATAAGTAGGGATGGCAATGGGCTAGCCTATGGGTCTAAATTTAGGAGTTTTCAACGACTAGCTCATGGGCCAAATCAGGCCCAGAAAAGTCTAAACTTAATTTTTCTAGGAAAAATGAAATCGTTTTGTTTAGAAGAGTTAGGCTTTGGGGTAGGCCCAAGCCTATGCAACTTAGACCCAGACTCAATTAAAAAAACATATTGTTTTATATTTTTAATTAAAAAAATTATTTTAAAAAAATTACCAAGATTGGCCTATGGGCTGGCCCATTGCCATCCTTATTTGTAGGATCTCTCTTTCATATTCCTCTTCTTTTGGTCTAGCCAACCTACTAAGAAAAGAAGATACACATGTATTAATTAATATCGATGAAGATAAATCATTTTTTACCTTTATTGATTCTTAAGTTGCAAATTCTTCCTTCTTTTCTCCATCAAAGTGCTTTTCTACCTTCATTGGTAAGGTAGATCTAGATTGAATTTCCTTACCACTTCTTAAAGTCATTGCACTCATATTCTCTTTAGGATTCACCACGTTTGGGCAGGTAACTTTCTTTATGCTTGCCCTTCCAATTTACTTATAAAGGTGGCTAATTGAGTGATTTGATTTCCTAAGTTTTAAAGGCTTCCTCTTGTTTCTTGTTGAAATTACTGAGTATTAGTAGCAAGTGACTTAACAATTTCATCTAAAGACATACCTGAATGTGAAGATTGAGGTTAAGCATATGTAGGGGCTTGAGGTTACCTACTAAAATTGTGAGGTTGATATCTTTGTTGTCCTCCTTGATTTACATAGCTTAAGTTTAGATTATCCCTTCATCCTAGATTATAGTGATTAAAAAAAGGGTCATATTTTTTTTGCGGTTGGCAAGGAAATCCCCCTATTACATTAGCTTCTTGAAGGGAGTCATATTGTAATGTAGGGCACATATCCGTCGGATGCCCAAAAAATGAGCGTATTCTGCACACTCTTGCTAATTGTAATTGACCTACAACCATTTGACGAACTAGAGTAGTTAAATTTGAAATTTTATCCTCAAAGTGCATGTTACTTACCTTATTCACGCGCTTAACAACTCCATTAATCCTTCTCCCAAACTATTGAGAATTTCGACCATAATTAATATCAATTTTCTGGCTACCTTAGGTGTTTTATTTACCAAAGCTTCTCCACTAGCCACATCAACCATACTCCAATCCATTGGCAATAGTCCTTCATAAAAGTACTGAATCAAAAGTTGGTCAGGAATTTGATGATGTGAGCATTTGGTATATAATTCCTTAAACCTTTCCCAATATTATATAATGTTTCTCTAGTAATTTGTCTTATCCCATATATCTCCATTATGAAATTCGTTGCTCGTGATGCAGGAAAGAACTTCTCCAGAAACATTCTTTTCATCTCATTCCATGTTATCATTGAGCCAGGGGGAAGATAATATAGTCAATCCTTTGCCTTATCTTTCAATGAGAATAGAAAAGCCCTGAGATTAATTTATTTTTCTGTCAACCATTGTGGCTTCATTTCAGACCAGACAACATAAAATTCCTTTAGGTATTTGTGGATCTTTACCTGTAAGACCATGAAAAATAGGGAGTAAGTGAATCAAACTAGATTTTAATTCGAAATCTACCTGAACATTTGGAAATCGTATACATATGGGTTATTGATTCAAATTCGATACCGCTAACTCCCTTAATGTCTATTGTTAAAATTTTCCATCTTTTCTTCCACTTCTTAAAAATTAGTCTTCACCAATTGTTATATCTTTTTCAACTTTCATTTATGAAGGTGAATGACCATTTTCATGCTTAGTCTCTTTTCTTAAATGACACGATGTCTTCTTAATTTCTTAATTATATTGTAATTTACCTTTCTGAAAAGCACGAGCCATACAAGACAAGAAATTAGCAGTAATTGTAAAATAACACAAAGAAACAAAGAAACTAAAGTAGCTCCCCCACAAAGGTGCCAAATTTTGGTCAGATTATCGAAGCCCTCAAAATAATTTCAATTCTCCAACTTTTTTAGTAATCATGGAACTAGATCGAATCCCAAGAGAACTAAACACTAGTTTCTTAATTTCAATTAATAAAACAAAATGGGAGGGGTTTTATTAAGTAATTAACTAAAATTAACAAGGAATTAAAATAAATTAATTGAATATAAAAGGGAGAAATCCAAGATTACTAAACTTTGGTTTAAAAAAAAGATCACATCTAATTGTATCTTTGATCATTAGTCTAAAAAGAGACTTTGTTAAAATTCAAGCTATTAGTCTGAAACATATTAGGATAGCCACAATAAGTCTCAAAATTTCCTAAATTAATTGGTTTAAACCTAGCATCTAAACCAAAACTTACCATCCATTGACTAGGTGTGATAACATACTATATCAAATAAATGATCACAAAAATCTTAGTGAAAAGGATTAAACCTTAAATTAAATAATTGAGATAACTGCAACTATTCAACTTAATTTTCTTGTTTATCATAAGTTAAATACACAAATTTATGAATAACCTATTTGCTTATTATACCAATCTTTCATGACAATTATGGATCATTGAATTCATGGGTAACAATAGAATAATCAACATTAAATTAAATTGTCAAATTAATCAATATTAATCATTCATAAAATATAAGAACTCAAAACAAGAAATACTTGAATTAAAACATGAATCAAGTTTAGAATAAAACCTATCAAGGTTATAACTAAAGTCTCAAATCTCCTTGAATTAGAATAATTGAGTTTAGCCACTCATGACTTTTGCTCTAACACAAAAAATAGAAGAAAGATGAAATATTGAGAGAAAAGTAAGAAGAAACAATTAATCTTTTAAGAGGTGGAGAACGTCCCTTTTATAGTGATTTCCTACTCTAAGCTTAATCATATCCTATCTTGCAAAGATACTTATCTAAAACAAATCCTAATTCATTTATGATAGGGATAAAAGAAAGTTTCCTACTTAATCTTCAACTTTTCAAATAAATCCGGCATTAAGCTTTATCTTCCCTTATCTACGCAACAATCTTTTCACTTCATCCAAAATTCGTGATTATTATCAATAATGTCTTAATTTGATGCAATCTCCACTTTTGATTTCCTAAAATAAAACAAATATTAATTTTCCTATTTAAGCACCAAAATAAATTCAAAACAAAGGAAATAATATCAAATAATATATGAAGATAATATCTTATCAAAACCCCTCTCTAATGGCGTCTTATACTACTAGTGGCCTCATTGAGTCAACAGTCCTCCCTTCTTTGATGTTTTCACTTCTCCCTGTAACTTTCACCGTCAGTAACTAATGCTTCCTTATGCCTCCAACAGCTCGCTAGTAACAACCAGTAGCCACCACAAGTTTCTAGCTTGGAGCCCTCGCTGCTACTCTTGGAGATGCATCATTCTCACAACCGAAAAATGCCAGCTTATGCAATTGATGCTTTCCTTCTCTAGCTGCAACTTATCTAATCGTCAATGAAGAGAAACATCGCTAGATAGCCACATCTTCTTCAACATCATCGTCAGCAACACATCCTTCTTATCCTCCACCAACCACGCACAAAAACAACACCCCAACGTCGAAACATCCAACCACATCAACGCGATTCTCAACTCATCCAAAATTCCATATTCTTATTCAATTAAGTTTCATAAATCAAGCAGTCATGAGTTCTGTAAATTTTTGGGTTTTCTAGTTTTGGATATTTAATAGTTCATGAAACTAATTTTACATCAAACAGATTGGTGATTCAATTCTTAATTAAATGAAGATTTTTAAAAACTTCTAATCTGAACTTTTCATAATAAAATTAATATGATTTAAATATGATTTTTTACAATTTATAATTTCTGTTAGATATATGGTGTATGTATTTACTTTTTTTTTGGCATATTTATTATTAATTGGACCTATAAGATATTAATTGGATGATGATAGCTAATCATTTGGATTCAAAAATAAAAAGGCTATCTTGGATAATATTTTAGATATGATAGAACTCTATCTTGACTAGAGGATTGGTTGATTATAGCCATGTGGGCAGAAAGGGCATTGCCGTAAATTTCATTGGGAATTAAGTGATTTATGCAAAAGTAACGATGGTTTGGTTTATGTTTGTGGCTCTTTAAGGGCAATATCGTCTCTTGCACAAATAGTCTATTTACTTGGTGAAGACTCATGTGGCATGCATGTAGGTGTTGTGGCTGGAAAGTATTGCCGTAAGTCTTTTTGTGAATTAAAGGGGATTGTTGCATGTTTTGAGTGTGAATTAAGTGTTTTGTGGTTTTCTGGAAAGATACCATGGTGTGGTTTCTTTTTGTTGAGCATCTACAGCTGATGTCTTCGTAAGTAGCGTGAATGATTTGCGTGGGTAGCGTCAATTGCGTTTTTTGTGTGAATAATGGCTGAAGTTTTTTGTGGTTTTTGGGTTTATAGTGATATACTGTTGATTCATATTTGGTTGACAGATGTGTATCTTGTGTCGTATGGAGTGATTTGGAAGTTACGGTGTTACCTTGTGTTGATTAAAAATTTCATGAATAGTTGAAGCTGGTTATCTTTGTGCTGGAATTTCTGTGGATTACATCACCTAGGCTGAATGGTTTTGTGTTGCATTTTCTTTGATGTGTTATCGTTGATTGAGTTTTCTTGCAGCTGTGTTTTCTACAGAAGTTTTCGTGACTTGATTATGAGTTTTGCGCGAATCAGCTCATTGTTGTTGCAACTATTTGCAGATTTATTTCAGTGGAGCTGAACTTTACAAGAGGTTGTTCTTCTCTTTTATCTCAAGTGTATTATTGTTCTATTCTTAGTTGATTGATCACTTGAATTATTTTTATTAGTTATCTATTAATTAATAGTTATTTAGAAAAATCCTTTGTTGAGGTTAACACGAGTCGGTCGTGTTATTAGGTGTGAAATTCTTTCACAGGAAGTGAGGTTGAGAGATAGTGTCAAGGGTTGAGTGGTGTCGGCTTAGTAAAGCCTTGGGTAAATCTATTGTACTTCAGTAAAAGTATTAATCTAGGTGAGGACCCTGCAGATGTAGGCAAGGAGTGCCAAACTGCATTACCAAATTTCTGGTGTCATTTATTATTTTGCTTTTAATTGGTTTTATTTTTATTAAAGTTTGTGAAACTATTACCCCCTTCGGTTTTTCAATTGGAATCATAACGGGTCATCGTTTCAGAACTTGATAGCAAGTTAGTATAGATCCTAGTTTTCCGGACATGGCTATAACAGAAAGAAGTAAAGGATTGGCACTACAGGTTGAAACTGGAAAAGGTATGAATGATACAGAAGATGAATCCAATGAAAATGAAGATATGGAGCTATTAACACTAAAGTTCAGTAAGTGGCTGAAGAGAGTGAAAAAGGATAGACCCAAGTTTAGGCAAAACAGCAGGAGCTTATTGAACAACAACTTCAAACAACAATCCAAAACTCAAAAGGGAGAAAGAAAGGTAAAGAGAATTCAATGTCATGAGTGTTAAGGCTTCGACCATGTTCAAGCGAAGTTTGCTAACATCTTGAAGAAGAGAAAAGGGAAATCCTATACAAGCACTTGAAGTGAGAACAAATCTGAGAGTGAATATAGTAGTGAAGAAGAAATCGCTAATAGTGCTGCATTAATTGCTTTATATAGCAAAAGTCCAGTTACTTGCTTGACAGTAACTGAGAAGGAAGTAACTGAAGACGTAAAAGGGGGAAAAACGAAAAATTTCTAGAAAAATGCAAACAACTCAGCTCAAGACCTAATATCAGATTATGACAGTGATGAAAGTGGCCTAGATGATAGAAAGGAGAATATTTATAAGGCTTACAAAGCTATATATGAAAAATGGGTGAATACGTGTAGAAAGAATGAAAGATTGAAAGAAGAAAATCTCTTCATGAAGAACACTATTCAAGGGTTAGAAAAGAATTTAAAGTTGGCATTAGATGAGCTTGGTGAAGCTAAAATGAAATTAGTAAGTTCTGAAAAGGGTTTGAGAATGCTGAATGGAGGCACAAAAAAGTTAGAAAAGTTGATCAAAATTAGTAAGGTTAAAGGAGATCTTCAAGGCATTGGTTACAAAGGTGAGTGTTCTAAAGTGAATGAGGAGAAAAATAATATGTCTAGATTTGTCTGAAAAAAAGAAATATCGAGAAAGAATCGAAGATTTGTTCCCACATGTCATTTTTGTAGAGTTATCGGGCACATAAGGCCAAAATGCTAAAAGTTACTGCAGACGTTGTTTCAAAGAAGCCAAAACCGAAAGACCATATATCCTTCATATAAATTTCAGAATCAGCCTTCAATACCGAAATCCACTTGGGTTAGAAAGGATCAAGGACAAACACAAAGATGGAGTGAGGGAAAAACAAGAAAGTGTCCGGATTCACAATTAGTTACTGCTTTTGAAGCATCTGTTCAAACTAAGGATAAATCAGTTACTTCAGATGAAGAAATCAATTAGATAGTTGATGACCGAGATAATGTGATAAGAAATAATCCCATGTTTGAACTTTTTTCGAGGAGCATCGAGACTGTGTGCTTTACATTTTTGAAGTATAGTTTGTTGTTATTTATTAGAAAAAGAAAAAAAGAAAAAGAAAAGTAAGAAAATATTTTATTTAGTTTTTACGTTGCCATTGTCATCCCATCTTTTTAGTAGTTTACATTGTGGCTTCTATTTGGGTCCACCAAAGACTTTTCATCTCTCTCATTAGTATGAGTCTCTCTCTCGGGTATCTCTCTCTCTTTCAAGCATATCTCTCGGTATTTTGAATAGTGATAAATTGTCATCTTGGCATGCTTATGATTCTTCCACTGCACCTATTGTTGATCCTTATAATTCTGCGTTTTGACACTATTTTGTCCCAAGGAGAGACATCAAATTGTTTATGGTGACTGTTCCATTAAAAGGTGATTTTGAGGTATATGCATGACTAGATGTCTTGCTTTTTGACATCTTTTGTCTCAAGGGGGAGAAATTTGGATGATTGGATTATTGTTACTATGGATGTTCTTTGGAACTTGATGTTGGATTAAGGGGGAGTTCATATGAATTTTGAATTTGATATCTATATGTCCAACTATGTGATTTAGGGGGAGCTTAGTATTTGTGACAAATATGCCAAAAAGGGGGAGATTGTTAGATATATGATGTATATATCTACTTATTTTGTTTTGACATATTTATTATTAATTGGACCTATAAAATATTAATTAGATGATGATAGCTAATCATTTGGATTCAAAAATAAAAAGGCTATCTTGGATAATATTTTAGATATGACAGAACTCTATCTTGACTAGAGGATTTGTTGATTATGGCCATGTGGGCAGAAGTAGCATTGCCATAAATTTCATTGGGAATTAAGTGATTTATGCAAAAGTAACGATGGTTTAGTTTATGTATGTGGCTTTTTAAGGGCAATATCGTCTCTTGCACAAATAGTCTATTTACTTAGTGAAGACTCATATGGCATGCGTGTAGGTGTTGTGACTGGAAAGAATTGCCGCAAGTCTTTTTGTGAATTAAAGGGGATTGCCGTATGTTTTGAGTGTGAATTAAGTGTTTTGTGGTTTTCTGGAAAGATAACATGGTGTGGTTTCTTTTGTTAAGCATCTACGGCTGATGTCTTTGTAAGTAGCGTGAATGATTTGCATAGGTGGCGTCAACTGCGTTTTTTATGTGGATAATAGCTGAAGTTTTTTTGTGGTTTTTGGGTTTATGGTGATATACGGTTGATTCATTTTTGGTTGAGAGATGTATGTCTTGTGTCGTATGGAGTGATTTGGAAGTTTCGGTGTTACCTTTTGCTGATTAAAAATTCAGTGAACAGTTGAAGCTGGTTATCTTTGTGCTGGAATTTTTATGGATTACATCACCTAGGCTTAATGGTTTTGTGTTGCATTTTCTTTGATGTGTTTTTGTTGATTGGGTGTTCTTGCAGCTGTGTTTTCGGCAGAAGTTTTCGTGACTTGATTATGAGTTCTGCGTGAATCAGCCCATTGTTGTTGCAACGATTTCTAGATTTATTTCAGTGGAGCTGAACTTTATGAGAAGTTATTTTTCTATTTTATCTCAAGTGTATTATTGTTATGTTCTTAGTTGATTGATCACTTGAGTTATTTTTATTAGTTATCTTTTAATTAATAGATGTTTAGAAAAATCCTCTATTGAGGTTAACACGAGTCGGTCGTATTTTTGGGTGTGAAATTCTTTCACGAGAAGTGAGATTGAGAAATAGTGTCAAGAGTTGAGTGGTGTTAGCTCAGCAAAGCTTTGGGTAAATCTATTATACTTCGGTGAAAGTATTCATCAGGGTGAAGGCCCCGCAGATGTAGGCAAGGAGTGTCGAACTGCGTTACTAAATTTCTGGTGTCATTTATTATTTTGCATTTGATTGGTTTTATTTTTATTAAAGTTTGCGAAACTACTACCCCCTTCGATTTTTCAATTTCAATTCCATAATTAAAGATTAATAACAATCAAACAATTTAATCAAATCTTATAATTAAAGTCAGCTCTGATACCACTGTTGGAAAATCGGGACGGGAATCGATCTTAGCCATAGCAAATAGCTAGGAAAATTTTTCGTATTCTAATTTCTTAAAAGTCAAGATCATTTTAATTCTATAAAATGGTTAATGCATAAATCATAATAAGGCATGAATTTAATTAATACCTTATTTCAAAGCTTGATCATATTCTTGTTGTATCTCTCGAACCGTTTTTGAAAATGACTCATCTCAATCATCGTAGCTAAACAAATGTCCAGCTTCTAACGGTATTCACAGTACAGATTGAGAGAACTCTGTAACACTTACAAAGATGGTTAAGTAAGAAGTGTTAACTTCATGAGAGTTTAAGCTTATGTATAATATATTTTGGAAATTTTAGTAATTTAATTGAACATAGTGATCCTTATTTAGTAGATATCTCGCATCCAATCATAAAGTTTCTCAAACTTTACAATTAAGTCCAATTTGATTAAAATATCTTTGCTCTCTTCAACTTGTTCTTTATGCGAGACTTATTAAATTCTCAAATATGTTGACAACGGATACAAATTATAACCCTAAATTATATTTAAGATTAGATAAATTAAAATCCTTTAATTTATCTATAATTATCTAATTAAACAATTTATATTTATTGATCAAGATTTGCGTTTAACAACACATCTGACTACCAAATATTTACAAATGTTGAAGTGGTTTTAACTAACTTTTCTATGTATGATTTTTTTAGTATAATTCAATCATTTCATTATAGAATGTTTCTATTAGATATAGAGTATGAAATAAATGTCTACTTTATTTTGAGTCTAATCATGTTAATTCTTTGTCATTAGCTATTGATTCAATTAATGATATTTGTAAACTATCTATAAAACATCATTTTACCTTGGCCAAGGATTTTTGAATCAATACTAATTGAGAACAATGAAACATTCTGCCCAATTACTTTAAGATGATCAATCATATCTTGATCACTCAGCTACCTCCATATAGTTCATATTATATCCGATGACTATCGATTGAACTATCCTTAATTAGAAAAAGTTATAAGTAGTTGAAAAATATAGCAATCCCTATGCATGATAAATTTGGAAATTTCCAGTCAAAGAATCATTTATACAATCATCATATTGAGAATCATAGACATAAAAGTAATGTTCCAAATAAATTTTTTCTCTAATAAGCACCACACTTTTGTTTAAATATCTCTATACTTTAATTTATAAGATCGACAACTTCTTTTATATAGAAAAACAAAATATGTGCTAATCTTTTAACATTCCATTAATATCTAGTCTTAATAGAAAAATAACTAGGAACATTTAGTGATTATACATAAATACAATATGAATTTTATAATTATAATCTCATAATAATTTTATTTGCAATACATAATTACCTCATAAACTTTATTATATACATCTAAATATGTATAACAAAGAATGTTTTTTTTAAATTATCTTGTCACTTAACTATAACCAACCAATTAGTTATAGGGCATAAATCAATAATTCGACCGATGACTATGAAGACGCCTTTGAGAAATTGAAGCAGTCCATTGCATCGAAACTAGTGTTGTGATTTTCAAACCTTTGAAGTTCATACTGATATATTAAGCAAAGCTATCGGTAGTGTTTTGATCCAGGAAAGACATTTAGGCATTTAAAGGCAAAAAACTCAACGAAACTGAATAGAGTTATTATGGCCATGAAAGAAAAATGGTACGAGTATAACGTGTATATCTGTAGGGTACAAATTCTTTCTTGCGAATGGAAAATGTTGCCAATTCCTTCCTTAAAATACAACAAGGTTATTAACCAAGAAAGCTCAATAGCAAAGTACTTGGTAGATTATAAATCTACATAGGAGCACAACTTACGGAAATGCAACCAATTGACTAATTTCCTAGGTTAGAGAGAAGCGGTTATTGCCCATAACGACCTACTCAAAATTGAGACAAATTTAGGAGTCGTTTGGTTCTATTTTTATTTCTTTGTTGTAACTTTTAGTTTTTGTTTTCAACTTTTTATTTTTCTTTTTCTTTTAAATAAAAACAAAGACGTGTTTGGTTGTTAATATTAATGTAGATATATTTTTATTACTGACAATAATTACATATTAGATAAAACTTAAAGATAAATTATTTTTAATTAAATAAATTTATTTAATCTCTTATATAATAGTTATTAACAAATTATTAATAAAATTATGTTATTT
>JAOQMS010000008.1:28300772-28329267 GCA_027563885.1 Erythroxylum longipes
ATTAGAAATTTATATGAAAAGTTAATAAGCTAATCATATATTCATGTTTCATAAAATTATTAAAATTTTCATCTTTTCTTTTTAATATATGTATTGTGGAACAACTTTAAATTATATGATGGCGTGTCAAACCAGCAAAAATAAATTCCTACTCTAGAACACTTAAACGAGTAAAGTGGTGAATATGGTCGAACCACAGAAACCAATGTAGCAATTGTTTATTTGTGTGGAAACAATAAAAATAATAAAATAAATAAAATAAAATTGATTTGGGGATGATTAATTTTAGAACACGAAATCATGGAGAAGGAAATTAAAAATAAAGATTGAAAACAATATAAAGAAAAGCTTAGCCAAGGTACTCCTCCGTTTGATACTGTAATTCGATCATAGACTCAAAAATATAAATTTCGTTCATTCTTATGGATAAAGTTATAGCAGACAGTGAACAACACATATCAATCAATCCATTCGTAATTATTCGATAACCCTGAGTAAAGCTCCTCAGATTATTATTCTAACCAATTAGACTATTCCCAAGTAAAGCTCCGCAGAATATAATCTATGGTAGAAGTAGGCTCTAATGGACTTTTGTCTTAGTCAACAGAATTGGAAAAACTGCAATCTATTTAAACTAAATTATTTAATCTCATTAATTTCTTAATTGAAATTAATTCGCCATTTCGATAGACAGCAATCACGAATTAACTAATCTATTTGGCAATTTATTACCAAGTCAATCAATTAATAGGCCTAATTAATCATCAAACCCGACAATAATAAATCAATTAAAGCACGGAGATTAAACAAACATAAAAGATAACCGAAAACAATTAAATCAGAGGAGTCTCACGAATTGTATATATCAAACGTAAAGTAACTTGTCTAGTTCAAAAGATTAGCTACACAGAGCAATATTAAAAATAATGTTGTTGGAGAATTGTTGTCTTCTTTCCATCCACAAAAAGCTATTGCTGTTGTTCTATTATAATTCTAAAGCTGATTGTGAAAGAACCGTGAAAGATTTCCTCTCCAAAGCTCCTACCTTTGTCACCTCTCTAAAGTTGGTTATGAAAAATCGTTTCTCCTAAAAGTTGCTATCGTTTTCCTTTCTTCTCAGCTGATGCAAGAATCGTCCCTTTTCTCCAAGTGTTGCCGTCGTTTTTAAGTGAGTTCCCAAGCTAATTCTCAAACGATCTTTTTCTCCCAAGTCAGTCCAAATTCTAGGTTTCCTTTCTTTCAATAAATAAAGTGGGGCCCCTAATGGTCTAGATTTTTTTCTTTTCAAAAAACAAAGTGGAACCTAACTAAATATCAAAATAAGGCTTCAATGGACTACAAAATAATTTGACTTTGTCCAAAAAAGGGCTGTGTCATTCAGGCCCAAGTTTCAAGGTGATTAATTCAAATTTCGCAGGTAACAATCTGTCAGCGTCGCGTCACCTTCAACATGGTCATGTTGAAATCCTGTCTAGTTTCAGATCAACGAAATTCACTCCAAATCGCATCACTTTGATATTTCATCACCTAGAACATACAAAAACATGAATTATCATAGAAACACAAGCTAAGGATCACATAAGCCTATCAAAAGAACATAAAACACACACAATTAACATGCACAAAATGCAAGTTATCAACAATATATAATGAATTAATTATGATATAATAAAGTTATTGAGATGTATGTAATGGTATGATTAATTAAAATATTTAATCAAATTAATTAGGACATTTATATGAAAAGTTATAAGCATATTATCATATATTCATGTTTTATATCATTAATAAAATTTTAGATTTTTTCTTTTTAATATATATATTATGTGACAACTTTAAATTATAACAACATATAATAAATTAATTATGATCTAATAAAGTTATTGAAATGTATATAATGGTATGATTAATTAAGACGTTTAATTCAATTAATTAGAATTTTATATGAAAAGTTAATAAATTATTGTCAAAATTATGAATTACATTAATCACAAAATTTTAATTTACTTAAATTATTTATTAATTATTTTAATAAATAATTAAAATATTTATTTTGAAAATTTTGGATGGTGGGCGGGCCACGGGCCATGGGTCAGGCCGGTCGGAGCGGCTCGCAGTTCAGCCCGTCCAGGTTCCACAGGTCACGGGCCGGCCCGCGGCCAGTCCACCCCTAGCCCGTGACCCAGCCTCCCGGTTCATAGGCCATACCCACCCGGTCAGTGGCCTGGTCAAACCAGGCCAAACCTATTGACCACAGGTCGGGCCGTGCCCGAGCCAAATTGACATCCCTAAGAGCTAACACCACTCCTTCAAATCCTCGTGCCACACTCACGGGTAGTGATGCTGACATTGCAGTATTCACCCAGGACTAGAAAAGGTCCAGTACACAGCCAACTTGTGAGTACATGATTGGTGACACCAGTATAACAGTATTTACCCGAGGCTAAAAATGATCTAGCATACAAACAGCTCGTTGGTGCCTAAGCTGCAAAGTATAGTAAGATATTATGATCTAATTGTTCCATATCGTAAATAAAAAAGAATGATGTGAAGTTTATAAATTTATAAACTCCCCAACCCTTCAAGCTAACTTTTAGGGTTAATTACCCTATAAAACTTGTAACACTATATTTGTTCTTTAAATTTAAAGCTGAAAATCAAATTGTTGCTTAGCTAACTTACAGTAAAGTATGCACCTTATTTTTGCGCTGAAGCTGAAGGCAAGATTAAATATCAATGAAAGAAGGCTACGGAGTGGGATATATTTTCTTTTTATATTAATTTTATAACATTTTATTCGTTCGAAATTCAAGTACAACCAACATTCTATATATAATAGTAAAGAACAACTGATAAGATTTACAGTTTATCAATGAATTTGTATTTGACTTCTTCCAAGCAAACTCTGGTATGTGGTATCCCACCCCATCCCAGGTCAATCATGTGTTTGGGCTCTGTACTTGTTCCACCATCTCTGTCTAAATTTCGGCATCTGACATTTGAAGGCAGACACTGAATTCGATTCAAACTACGAGGAATCAAATTAGACGCTATATCTGGAAACAGCAAATCCCTTCAATGCCTGTTGTTGGTTCCAGAAACAATAACAAAGGACCATACTGGAGGTTGAAGAAGAGACCTGCCTTTTGTTTGACTAAAAGGATTTACTGGAGACAATTCCTAAACAAACGGACTCCCTGCCCAAATCAGGGGACTTATGGTGAGCAAAAATCAGGGTGAAGTAAATAACGCAAAATAGGATATTGCTATTATTCTTATACCATACCTGCAACGCAAAAGTAACATCTGCTTCATCTACTTTTAATGCCACTCTTTTTGATCTCTCATCACGAGATTGACCTAGTTTGAGAAGCCCCTGCACAGATATTTTAGCAGATAAAATGTTGAAATTCAATTAAATCATACAACTGATAAAATACTAGGGATTATCATATTTGATACAAAATACAATTATATTCTATATATTTCTAGAGTAGTGTTATATAGACAAGATTTTTTATCAGGTACAATATGCTAGACATCCAGATCGTTAAAATTCACCTGATCATTTAGCACTCCACACATGCTCGTAAATTCCAAAATTCCAACTGGTGGTATCATTGTTGACTTGCAGATGTCCACATAATGTTTATTGAGCTGCAACCATTTTACAATACATCAGATGCTATTCAGGGTTTCTCCACGACAACTCTTAATTCAAAATTGAAAGGTACGTACCTCTCCAAGTGTAGAATCCTTCTTTCCTCTGCGGAAAGTTTTCACAGCAGAGCAAAGAATCATCTGAGCTCACAAAAAATTGAAATATTGTAAGAAACTTAAACACAAGAAGAGGATCCCAAACGGAAAAACCCATCCGAGTTTTGACTTACTATAATTGACAACGATGTTTTCAGAAATTAGATAAACTTACTTGTTGATGCTGAGGAAGGGATTGTATGGTATCCACTATAGGTGTCCTGTATGCCTTGGACAATGCAGCAGCCATATGATCAATTCTCACCTGCAGAGGAGTTTTAGAGAAAAATGCTGATTAACAAATACTGAGAGCTGGAAAAAGTAACAAGGATTAAGATAAAGGAAGAAGACAAAGCATAAATGACTTAAAACACAATATGACATCTACTCAATATTTTTAACATTGGTATTCTTCTAACCAATCAAGTTCTAAATTTCAAATTCCATACATGTTTTTGCAAAAAAAAAAAAATGGTTATAATTCTATGGAGAAACCTCAGAAATTAAAGTGCAGAGTAATAAACTCAGTTGTGTTCATTCTTGTCCTAGCTTTGTAACACCATATGCTGATTTCCATATCTTACATGAAAACAAGTGGAACTTAATGGAAGGAATAACATTGCTCCCAATTAAATGACCTATAATCTCACAAGATACAGATAACACTGGATTTTCCGAACTCATTTACAAGTTTTAAGAGAACTCGTTAATTCTTTTCGAATAGGACTTATTTCATTAAGGCAAAACGAACAAAATTTTTTCATACCATCTAATAAGCTCTTTGTATCCTTTCCAAATAGAAAGCAGAATATTCTCCATTTATAGGAATACGATCCTTATAAAGACCTTTAATTTCCACAGAATCCTAGAATTAAGGGGTAAAAGGTTGGGAAGATAGTGCACCTACAAGAATATTTTCCTGTTCTTCGTGCGATTCAAGAGCTGGGGTTGTCTGTTTCTTAGGTGACCCGTCCATCATTGAAGCGGAATTTCTGCTGGTTATAGAATCTCTCCTCTCTCCTTCTAGGATCTCGATTGCGCTCCTGAATCAAAATCAAATTTTCATTACAAAGCCCCTTCCCAGAGCTCTAACTGAAAAAAGTTCAATGAACTGTTCAATTAGACACTGACCTACAAACACAAAGAGCTTTCCGCATGTCTCCAGATGCAGCTGCAACTCTCTATTATGTGTAGAGCTCAGTATAATATAACATGTAGCTGGAGAAAGAAATTGATCAAGGAGAACAAAGTCACCGACTTACTCTGGCACATAGTTCCAACGCTTGTGGTTGAAAAACTGTGTAAGGTAGTCCCTGGTGGAAAAGAAAGGCAGTCAACAAATAGTACCAAAGACATAATATTGTGTGATCTAAGGCAATATTTCAATAAGTAGAAACTTTCATGCAATTGTATCCTCACCTACCATGATTCAAAGTCTTCATAATCAGAGAAAAATAGAAAGCAAATCGAGAATAAATCTTAGATTGTGCATGTTTTAGGTCATTCCGAAGCAACACTTCCTTAAAAATGTAAACCAAAACAAGAGTAACTATACTTGTTTATAAGCAGGATAACTTGATATGTCTTCATAATCAGTGAAAAATAGAAAGCAAATCGAGAATAAATCTTAAATTGTGCATGTTTTAGGTCATTCCAAAGCAACACTTCCTTAAAAGTGTAAACCAAAACAAGAGTAACTATACTTGTTTATATAAGCAGGATAACTTAATATGTCAAACTGTATTCCATCGAGTAGAACATCTTTGTAAAGGAAAAAGGAGCTCTATTGGCTGAGGAATTGGTAATATTATATCAATGGAATATACAATTCTCGTAGAGTTGAACTGAGAAAAAGAATTACCATGAGCCTCTCCTGGATAATTGTCAAAATTTGATCTGCAGAATAGGCCCTAAATGTTATAACGATTGGGCTGCCTATCACAAAAAAACTTAAAAGTTATTAGAATAGTGAACTTGGTGACAAATCAATCTCTAGTATGTAAGGTGGTGTAAAAAGATAATCTAACTGTGAAGAATATTTATAGTGTTCTATTTCAAGATATTATCCAGTTGGTCAAAGAAAGTAAGCAAAATTTGTAAAGCTAACAAGCCAATTCCAGCAATGTATACTCCCTAAGTGATGTACTCACAATTCAATGACTGGAGTTTGGGAAGAAATCGATCAGCTAGGTCTATGGCGTTTGCTATGCCTGCAAAAGCAGATATGAATAATTCATATATTAGCTGCTTGTAAAAATGAGCAATAATTTCTTAATCAGATACTTGCAGCAAAAAGTACCTATCAAAATACATCTAGAAAATGGTAGAGTTGTGAGCATGAACAGATCATGAAGGAGGGCCCGGTCCTTGGTAATTAAGTAATCCAGCTCATCAGCAATTATTACCCTGCAATTAAGATATATATAGCATTCATAAATTGCTCTCTGCGAATTAATAAACCCACGAATGACTCATACTATTTAACCATATTAATATTCATTTCAAAAGCTTCAACAGGTAGGTTACGGCCTCGTTTGGTTAGCTACCAATCAGCTATTATTTTAGCTGATTGGTATGCTTTAGTTGTTTGACCATTCAAACAGCTATAAAAGATGTTTGGAGAGCAGATAATTTAATAGCTGTTTGTCTTCAAAAAGTCAAAAATGAAAATGCTCATGTACAGAAGCGTTTTCATCAAACAATTAAATTATTTTTTTCCAATGTCAATTTTGTCCTCTTTGTTACAGTCTCATTCCTATCATTTTCTCTAGAGTCTTTGCTTTTTATTGGGATTGTTAAGGATTACTGGTTCGGATGAATGCAAAGTTTAATTATTTAATAGTTTTTTGTTACCAAAAGAAGTATAATTATCTTAAATTATTATATATAACCAAATAGTAATTTAATAAAAAATATATTTTAATATATATATATATTACAATTTTATATAATTTTTAAATAATATTCACAAGTTAATGCTATTACTCATTTTAAATTAAATGTTCTATGTTTTTTTATTAAAGTTATAAACTTAATTTTTGTATAATTAAATATCTCAACTTTAAATTCCTATAAGAATATTCAACGTAGAATTAAATATCTCAAATTTAAATCCCTAACATAGAATTAAATATCTTAAATTTAAATTTCTATAAGAATATTCAATGAAATACTAAGCTATATAATAATCATACCCTTATAATTTTTTTAAAGTCATGTCTTTATAAGTCATTTTACATATAAACAGTTAATACTAAACAGCTAATTTTACCAAACATCTCTAACAAGCAGCTAATGCAATCCGCTAGTCAAATCAGCTGATAGAATCAACTATCAGCTAACAGCTGATAGAATCAACTAACAAATAATGCAATCAGCTGTTTGCCAAACAGGGTCTATATTACTAGAAGCACAAATTCTTACATCATTTTCAAACGTGATGACTGTAGCTCTTGAGAATACAAAATTTGAAGATGCTGTAGGTGTGAGATAGATCTATTGATACTGTTCCTTGGTTCAATTTTTCCAATAATCTGAAAAAAACAATTCAGTTGGTAAATATGCATCATATTTGATAGCATAAAGTCAACAATAAGTACATGATATTTCATACCTTGCTAAAGATTTCTGATGTCTTTGTCAGAGAAGTACAATTAAGAGCCACTATATCAGGGGGCACACAACCTGACTGGAATAAATAAGTATGTTAACAAGTGACTCTGAACAAGCAAACATGCTACACACACTTTGTACTACATACGTAAAAGCCTGCTGCATTTTAGACCAAATATCATTAAGGGTGTGTACAGTGGCAAAGCTCTACTAATTTTTTAGAGGGAGAGAAGGGGGTGCGAATCAAAAGAAATATAAAAACTCAATTATAAAACTATATCTATAAACTTAAAAATTCAATTCAAAAATTACAAAATGATTTGATCAAGTGTGGCGGTAACCCCCCCTGTCCCCCGGGCTACCGCCACTGGGTGTGTAAACTGCCTTATTTTGGATCTTAATTTCAAAAATACCTTGATAATAATCCAAACCTATTTTTTCTCAAAAAGGCATTGGAAATTCTCCATTTGTCTTTTGGTCAAATGCCACAGAGAAGCGGAAAATGCAAAAAAATACAATAGTGCTTGGTGAATTATAATGGGCTAGAAGTACTGTGTTAATGCAAATCATATGAAAAAGGATTTAGTAGAAGAAGGAAGCTGCATGACCCAAGCACTAGTGTAATGGATGAAAATCTCTACAACCACACTCAAAAACATATCACCTGCTTGTATCATTTAAGAAACAAAATCAAGAGGTCGATTCACAGCCCAATCTACCTGTTTTGACCAATTAAGCAAATGTTGCTTCACTTTCTCCATTGACAATGACTTTCCAGTCCCAGGGAGACCACACAAGTATAAACTCCCAGCCTTTCCCTGTTCTATGCAATTTTTGCAGAAATCAAAAACCTTTTTCTGCTCATCCTCACGGCATAAAACAGTAGATGGTGCTGTTGACACGTGCAATGCCGCTTTGACAGCACCCAAATGCTCCACATCTAAAGATGATTGAAAATTTAATGGATTAAAAGATAAACAAATATAGAGCAACCGTCAATTATAGATTCACACAACCTTTATTCATCAAACTTTACCAGTGGGTTGCCAATCTGGTTTGATTGTGAAATCACTAGCCAATTTCATCACAGGTAATTGGCACCGACTTTCTAGCCTCTCATCAGAGTCCCCATTTTTTCCCTGCCAAATTGCAATATCAAAAATCCAGAGATCAATGCTAAAGGTATACAAGAGAAAGATTCTGATAATAAAATATCAAACACATTTGACTCTGAAAATTTCACCAGCCAATCAGATAATTTCCATCATTCCTCAGCTATAGACCGTTTCCTTTTACATATATCACAAACAAAGAGACGCAAATACAAACTAATTGGTTATGAAAAGAAGTAAAACAGAAGCTCACCTTTAAAGCAGTGCTAGGGCCGGAATTGAAGCAGCTACGAGGCGATTTCCGTTGATTGCGTGTACAGATCGGAGTGCCCTGAAGTGACGTCGAATTAGATCTCAATCTCCGCTTCTGAGGCGTGGATTCACAGTTGGAACCGATCTCCTCGTTGGGAGAAGAATTGCAGCAAGATATTGATGGCATTGCTTAATTAGAAGAAAGAGCAAAGAAGTGTGATCGGCGTTGTGAGAACAAAGGGTGTAGTAGACCTGGCGATAATAAGATATAGTTTTAGCGGGAAAAAAAGAGTAACCGTAGCAAAATCGTCCCGCCATAGTTTTCAGTGATTTTTCCAAAGTCCACAACCCGCCATCACCCCCTACTCCCGGTCACCGTATCACTTACTATTCGTCCTTTTGGGCATTTTTCAATCAAATATTGGGCTTACACATGAGCAACATCAACAACGGATCTAAGTCTACGGGCTAAACTCTGACGGCCTAGACCACCGTGATCATAACATAGAAACAAGCCGAGGAAAAGGTCGACGAATATTACAAAATAATTTTCCTTATTCACTCCTCCTACAATGCCCATTCTCATTTTAATTCTAAATTTTCTTGCTAAAGCCAAAGTTACTCAGGTAGTTAGTAGGCATGTGATTTCTTAAGAATTTAGGCACCATAACGTTGGAATTATGCGCATGACCCAATCATTATATAATATATTGAACACTTTTGTTTTGTGATTATTAACTTTGTTTAATAACATAGCAAATGATTATGTTATCATATTATGTTTATTGCTT
Source organism: Erythroxylum longipes (assembly GCA_027563885.1). Classification (NCBI taxonomy): domain Eukaryota; kingdom Viridiplantae; phylum Streptophyta; class Magnoliopsida; order Malpighiales; family Erythroxylaceae; genus Erythroxylum; species Erythroxylum longipes. The sequence continues at coordinate 28,310,296 of JAOQMS010000008.1, forward strand.
TTATCCTAACATGATAAGTCCTTGATTAAATTTATACACTTGCTATCATAATGGAGATTATGATAATGAGAGTCAAGTCTTTAGGGTTTAATCTAAAAGTGCTCTTGATAGTAAGATCATCAAATAAGGACTTTAATGATCCAGTTAGATTAATATGTATGTAATAGTATCTATTGGATGGATATTAATAGATCTCATTTACTAAGTTATCTATATAAATGATGCATATAGAGATATAATCATTGAACTGATCAAACTGAAAATTCCCAATGGTTAATATTACCATTTAATTGTCAAGTGAGATACTCTCGTAAGGATTTAAATGTTTATTTTTTCTTTGACCTGAGATCATCATAATAATCAATAGGTCACTTATTATGTTTTGATATCAAACACTTAGTGTGTAAAAATGCTACTTGAATGGTCATTTGATATAATTAAGTACCTATCTAATTAGTGGTGAGTTGAGATGGGATCTATCAGTTGTAGGTAATGAGTTTGAGTTCTATGTTGTCGTTGACCTTAATGCTTGTTTCAAGACCTTGGCCAGGGCGATTGAATGAGTGAGGAAAGGAGTTTCTTAAGTCATTCACCAATTATTAATGATCGACATGTAACATAGTTGGTTATTTAATAGGGTTTGACAGTTAAACCATACCCTAGGATAATCCAGATTTGTAATGATGGAAGGTAATAATACATTATCCTTAACCAGGTTCCGTCTTTGTAAGGTTGTTACTTCACACTATCCAATCGTTGAAGAGTATTGTTAGACGCTAACCCTAATTAGTAATTAATTGGATTAATTACTACCAACTTAATGATGAATCTATGTGGTCATACACTTACAAATGTAATATTTCCTGTTTTTGATTATTTAATTTATTATGAGATAATTTATTAAATAATCTATATGACATATTATTATATTTTTTGCTAGCACAGAAAATATAATTAATATTAGAAACTTTCTTATGAGAAATAAATGAATAAAATAAAATAGTTTTATTTTATTTCCTTTTATAAATAATAATAATAAATTTTAAAAAGGAGTTAATCAAAATGGAAAAAAGGGGTTGGATGGTAAAAGGTTACCTTGCCTTGGTTTGGCTTTTGTTTTTTGGTTTAAAATAAAAGAGGAGTTTTTGTCTCCTTGTACGTACTTTTAAAAAAATGAAGAGAAGAGAGGTTGTTGACTCTCTCATTTTTTGTAACGTTTAAATAAAAAAGAAAAGAAAAGAAGAGAGGTTGTTGTCTCTCATTGTTGTAACATTTGAATCAAACAGAGGGAAAGAGAAGAAATTTTGTTTTCTCCATTCTTGAAGAAAGGGTTCTTCAAATTCCACCATAGCCATATCAAGTGTTAAAAGCGAGACATATTTTTCAGTGTAGAGCGCATAGAGATTTCGTATTTCGAAGTTCACTGCCTATTAATTCTCATAAATTTTAGGTTTTTATTTTTGCCTGTTCTTGTAATTAGTATGAATTTTAAACGAAACAGATGAATAAAGGATTGCAATTTTTTATTTTCGCTGCATATACAATCCTTCACATAAGTCATTCTCGTAGACCACGTAGTTACAAAACTCTTTTTTTTTTTTTACTTTGACAAAAAATTTCACCTATGAGATAAAAGCTTAGTTTTGCCTTACAATATGATTTTGTATATTTTTTTACATAAAAAGTTTCTTTTGACTCAAATATTTATATCAAAAGATAAATAACAAAAGTATTAATTTAAATGTAAACATTTTCAATGAAATATAATTTAGAACATTTCAGAATGTTTATAATGAACTATAATATTTTGGAAATGTTTAATTTAAATCCTAACTTAACATTCATATTAAAGATATATTAAAAATTCTGTCATGACCTGTTTTAATATTTGTTTGTGAGCTCACTTGTTAATTATACATGTCAGCTAGCAAAAGAGGCCCATAAATATAGGCCCTCCTGCCTCTTATTTAGTAGTTAATGTTTGGCAGTGAATGCACTGAAGAGGAATCACAGAATCACAATGAGGAACAAAAGCTACATAACTAGACAACAATGTTTACGTTAGAATGATGTCTTTATAGAATGCCTCCAAAATATCTTGGTTGACTTTGCAGGAAGAGTGAGAGTAATTTGATTAAAAGTGTTAGGTAAGAAAGAATATGAGGGTTGAGGATAAGATGGTTAAGTGGGAAATTATTTCTACTCTTATACTAACTATTTGGCGTATAATCTCAAGTATGAGAATTTGAAATGATAAATGTTAGTTTAACTATTGAATTATATGTGAGAATGATTATGAATGTACAGTTGAAGAAGATGCCCAGGACAAAGGATGTTAAAAAAGTAAATTATTAGGTTAATACATAGTGGTGGAATGCCCCGAAGAAAGCATGATTAAAAAGTAAGGTATTAGGTAAATATATGGTGGTGGATGTATTAGGAATAAGTTGGACTTTAATTAATTGATTTTGATGATTATTTGCCTCATAAGTGATCAAGTTCGTTGTGATTTGTAATGAGGATGTATGTGACATTACATTTCAAATGAAATATTTGCTTTAAGATTATAAAGACTAGTTAATGTATGGATTAGTTAAATGTTAGTTGGATGTGTTAATCAAAATTGTCCCTGAGCTATATTATTAATGTTAATTGGTGATGTTGATTAAGGATATTAAGGATGGGCTAATTGGAATAAAGAGAAGATCACTGATGATAAATTAACGTGAAGTGATAGTGTGATGGGTCATGAAAGTGACTTATAGGGAAAAGATTAGAATAAAAAACAAAGTAATAAGTAAGAAAAGAAGATGATTGTCTATAAGGAAGGCAAAAGTTTAAGGAAAAAGTATGACATTTAGTGGTGAATTTTAGGGCATAGTTAAAGGTAGAATGTAAGGTAGATTGCAATTGGTAAATAAGTACAGATATGGTTTAGGAAAAATGATGAGGTAGAATGGAAGTATGATTGGCTCATGATGTGAGAATTTAGAGTAAAAATGAAAGATAATACTCAAATGGAAATGAACCATAATTGATATGAGGAATGTGAAGTCATATGGAACTGATAAATAAGAATTTTAGGTTAAATCGAATAACAATGATTACTTTTGAAAACCTATTGGTGATAATGAATAAAATTTTAGAGTTAAGGTTATGTAGTAGAAATCTTAAAAGTAAATAATAAATGGATTCAAAGGGTGATTGTGTTGGAGATAAATAATAGATTGAATAATGAATAAGGAGATATGGTAGATAATTGGTGATGTAGAATATATGGAAGCAAAGACAGGCACTACTGGATAAAATATTAAGGTGATGAATTAGGATCAAAGTGATGTTTAACTACTATTTTTAGGCAACTAATATTAGATAGACGTTAATTATAATGAAAAAGAATAAAAATTTATGGATGGTCATAGTCAAAGGGACTAAATATGTGGACATGCTGGAGATACTAGATAGCGATATTTATTGAATGATGATTGATGATTGATGATGTTGGGTTACATTAAGTAGTAACAATTAAGAGGAGAGATAGCAAACATATTTAAAATACTAGGTAGTGTTTAGAGAGGAAAGTGAATTGAGATGGAGATTAAGATCAAAGAAAAAATATTTAAATATTTGGTAATAAAAGATGATAAGAGTGAATAGATAAGTTAATGATGGATGTTTGCAATTTGATAATGGTTTTGTAATGACTAAATGCATAGGAATGATTAGAAATGTGTCCCAAGTGGAGAAATGATACATATAGATGGGAGGCCATTTTTAAGAGGTAACATAAGAGTGAATGGTATTTTTGGAGGATAAATAAAAGTTGAATGAGGAAAGGGTTAAGACGTAGGAGTTAATGGATTATGTAGTTTACATACTTATAAATAAAAGGTTTAGACAAATTTATAATGATTTAGGAGTAAGACCAATATATGTAAATTGTTCAAGAGTGATTAAGTCCTAAGACTGTATTGTTTTCGAGGTTGATTCTGGAGTTGTAGGAAAAGAATATGAAAATGGCTCAACATGGAGAATGTGATTTTAAATATGAATGAATTTACAAGCTAGTGGTGGTAATTGGAATTTTAATGTGAGTTATGGTTTTAGGAATACATTTTTTAAATGAAGTTGCAATTAGTCAAAATTGTCTCATAGATTTAGATTTGAATTTATATTGTCGTATGGTTATAAATTGTTGAAAGGGAAGCAAAAATGATATTAGATTCGAGGAATGCATTAGATGTTAAAAAGGGAGAAATGTTTTTGAAATCTTGTTTTATTGTTAATCAATGGTGAATTTTAAATATAATGAAGTAAATTTGTGATATATTGATTTGATTTTACAAATTGTAGGTTGTGAGATGAATGTGATAAATTGAAATGAGTTTTTCAACCGATTTTATCATAAGTAATTATTTTCAAGATTTGAGGATATTTTGGGAATGTTTTAACAAGAAAGAGAATTACAATAATTGAATTAGATAAGATGCTATGTGTCTGAGTGAGGCAAAAATGTTGTGTTTAATATATATAGTCAAATTTCTATTATTTGATATGATGGCCTTATAAGGATTTTCCTAAGACTTGTTAAATAAATTATAGCTTTATTAATGTATACGTCTTGTTTAGGTGATGATTCTATAATTATTCTACAAAATATTACGCTCATACTTTTCATAAGTAACAGTTCTAAATTTCGAGGACGAAATTTTATTAAAAAAGGGAGAGTTTTTATGCCCTAATTTTTTTAAAGTTTTTTCAATTACTATCAAGTCCCATTAATTTATATTTGACTCATACAATATGCTTTTTCCTATTATTGTTATTCTTGAACTTGAATTTTTTAAAAGTATTTTACATTTTGGTGCTTAGAAAAGAAATTTTTATTTTTGCTTGAATTATTTTAATTAGGAGATATTTTTTGAATAATTAGTGGAAAATTGATGATAAATTTGAGCATTTAGAATTTTTGGACAAAAGATTAAGAATAATTGATGTTAGTAAATAAATTGGATAAAATGAAATAATTGCATTTATTAGATGAAAATTATTTTGAAGTAATTAGTGTGCTTATAAGTTATAAAATATTTGAGAATATATTTAAAAATAAAAATAGAAAGTGGATGGACAATTGAGGAAAAAAAGATGAAATAGGTAGAGCGATGCTTATTAAAGGTATAGTTAAAATTTTACACTATACGACATGGATATAATTGTTTTTTTAAAATATGCTATTTAAGGTTTAAGGGCTGCAAAAGAGGAGAATTTGAGAGAGAAGGGGACAACATTCCTAGAAGAGAAGACGGAAAAGAGTGAAGGAAGAAAAAGAAAGAGGCTTGGAGGAAGAACACTTGATTTCCAACAATAGATGAGTGGGATTGCATCCTTTCTTAAACCTCTCTTTAAATAAAATTTTGTATGATGATTTTGAGTGAAATTTTATTGGAATATTGAACTTTCATAACTATTTATACATATTTTAAATGGCTGTAAAATGGTTTAAAGTATGGTGTGGTTTGTGAGATATAGGTTAATAAGTGTAGCAATTTTGTTTTAGACGTAAATAACTGAGATATTTTGCTCTAATTATTTTTGGATTAAGAGTTAAGAATTTGACAGTGTAAAACATAAAATTTGTATATATACATGTTTAATTTATTCCCATAAAAGGACAAGTGCCTAAATAGTACAAGTTATGATATATGGTTAAATATCTGAAACTGGTCTATTTAGTAGGGTTGACGTTGAGTCTAATATTTTATTCATGATTTGAGGGTTTAGAGAATTGATTTACAAGTTGGTTAAAGCATGAAAGTTGTAGGTTGTTCAGGGTCTTGCAACATCATATGTATTATATTACTGGAAGCTAATTTCAAGAACTGCAAGAATTGAATTTGCAAAGGTGTACGATATGAAAAATGTGTGTGTGTTTTGTAATCCACAATCTTTAATATGTTGCAATCTCCAATTATCTCTTTACTTTGTCTCCCTGGTTTGTTTTAGTTGAAGCACATTTAATCGAAGTTCATTTCATCATCTCTTTAGTTCATATATTTTGATATCATCTCTTTGCTTCATCTATTTAAGTTCAAGTATATGATAAATTTTGTTTTAATTGATTTTGGTTTATATTTCTAGGTTAAGGTTAAGTAGACATTGAGGCCCCTTCTTTTTTTATCTATAGTGGAGGAATATTTATAGGTAACAAATTTTATTCACATGGTCCTAACTTAATATAGTGTTTGGGATTTTTATGCGTAGTTTTAAATATAAAAAGATTGAATCATCTTGATAAGATGTTATTGATAGGTAATTTTCTAAATTTTAAATTAAAACCTCTTATCTTGTAAGTATACAGATCGAAAATTGCAGTATAGATAAGTATCGTCTCACAGAGATTGGTTAGTCACCGAAATGATCCAAATTTTATTTTGTTCAGGAAACTCAAATAATTAGATCTAAAAGATCCAAAATATAAAAATTAAGAGTCATACATACACATTTTAGGGTTGTCACAAAAGTAAGAACACAAATTTAGAAAATGGTGAATCAAAGTATCAATTTAACAACTTAGGATTGTCATTACATAACTATGTATTCTCTCACTTTAGCAATGTTCATTATATTTAGTCCAAAATTTTCTAATGTCATGGTTCTTTCACTCTCATTGCTTGAACCAAATAAGCCCTGTTTAATGAAGTAAATGAATTATGTAAGCTCTCACTTCCCATTTTTCACTTAACCCTTAAAAGGATATGAATATATTTTTGGACAGCCACTTTTCCATTCAAGATCTCTCTCTAAATGGCAAGGTAACTTGATATATGGAGCATTCTTGGTGTAAACCCACTCACTTACTAACATCTTTCTTAACTCCATATCTCTATGTGAGCTAAGTATGGACAGTCATATACTATAAACATCAAACACATCCATAACATTGAATAAAGTGAGGTATTACATAATTTAGGCAATAACAACCCTAATAACTACTTATAAATCCATCAAAATCTCATCTAACATGTTTATAAAATATCCGTACATCCTTCTCAATCAACAAAATACAACTAAGAAGCAATAAAAGAGAAGTAAGGCTTATATGTTGAAGAGCAAAGCTGGAATTCTAAGGTGGCAGCTTTGTGTCTCCTTGAAATCCTTTGATTCCACCTTGAATTCTCTTGGTTTTTCTCTAAAAAATGTGTTCTTCTTTCGGCCTTGGATGTCTTGCATGACCTCTTCTTTTATAGGGTTTAAAATTGAGTTTTTATAGCCCTTTTAATGCTTAAAACGACGTAGGAAGGAGGAAGTTGCTAGCCAGAATTTTCCAGAAAACTCTGTTTTTTGTCTTTAATTCAATCCGTGATATCTTATTGATTTCTTATCCAAATTATGCCATTATTTCACAAGTTTGAAACTTTTCCTCTTTATTTTGGATCAAAAATGAAAATATCCAATAAAAATTGTATCTTGTGAAAGCTTAAAATTGGTAATGGGTCGGCCCAGGAAAATTCTAGCTTTCCTTTGGGTCACATGACTTGCTTTCTCTTTGGTTCTTCTATCCTTCCATCCCTCAAAACTGCCTTCAAATCTATTGATTAACAAGAAAATTAATCATTTAATCATGCCCAAAACATATGTGATTCATACCAACATGATGTAAGAAAAAGACCTGCAACAATGTCATGCAAAATTCATGCAAAGCCTAATCTTAAAGACCTAATTCACACACATTCATCCGTATTCACATACATTCATACATAATCATGCAATTAAATGAAACTAAAACAAAACATATGCTAAACAAGTTAACAATAATCAATTTATCACAATTAACTAACAAATTATCCTAAGAAAAGTATATACAAATACCACCTATCAACTCCCCCACACTTAAACTTTTGCTTGTCCTCAATCAAAATTAAACACAAAATAATCTAAAGAACATAAACACACAAAAACATTTATGCATATAATGTCAAAATTGATGGCTATTGACTTAGAATGTTATACAATCAACTTAATCGTAAACAATAGTTATATCAGAAGTTCAATGTATTGACTTATTATATTATGCCTAAGTACTTTAATGTAAACATACACATCGATCACGATATAAATAACTCAATTTTAAACCTATATCACTAATAGATGTGCATTTACAATTATCAATCATTTAAAAGGTTAACTATCAAAGTTATCCTTTCATGCAAATTTTTATCGTATTTATCAGATCAGTAAGATTTTTATTACACACACACTTTTTCTCATTTTTGTAACGTTGACTTAGTCTTTTAATGCAATGACAAACGTTGGTTATGAATGCCCTCGATTACTCAACTAGGCCACATTTTTTTATTTATTAAACTGAATTAGTTGGAACGTCATTCTAGCCTTTTGATGCAAAGGCAAACATTTGTGATGAATGCCCTAGGTTGCTCAACTAGATCACAGCTCAGAACCAACTACTAGCTCTATTTTTAACCCTTTTTGGGTCAGTGAAATAGTTATTAACACACATACTTTTCTTTTTTTTACCTACTTCATTTCTGTTAGCCTATTATTTTCATGAAAGGGAAAATGAGATTGTCTACAGAGCTAATGGATTCTAACGGTAACTACATATGAATTAGCAACATTAAATGTAAAACCAAGTGTCCTATCTTAATCAACACATATGTTTATGTTAAAGCTACTTATAATCTAACTTCCTAAGTTAACATATATCACTAGTTCAACATCATTGTTCAAAATGAAGCTAATTCACATAAAATTCAAGCCACTAAACATCCACACAGTCACACAATTTCACACAAAAAATGAACAAAATTGGCACATTAACACAAAAACATGAAAAATCATACAAAACATGCAAAAAAAGTAAAAAAGTAAAAATAAAAATAAAAATAAAAATGGGGAGTTAAATAAGACATGTAATATGCAATGCAAATTGCATACCACTCCCCCACACTTGAATAACACATTGTCCTGAATGTGTGAAAGTGATACACAACAAACAATAACCACATATAATATATATAAAAAATCATAAATGAATAAATAAAGAGGCATGAGAAAGCTTGTTGGTATTAATGTCGAGGATAGTGTTGGTGGTGGCTCATGTATTCCTCACAGCTCACACTTTACTTTTTCTTTTTTTGTATCAAAGAAAAAAAAACTAACATAAATAAAATATAAACACAAACATCTAACAAACATAAACAAAAACAATCCATGATAGTTTTTAAAGTCACTAGCAAGACTTTGATCACTCTCTGGTCATGGGTGGGGTCCAAGAAATATTCTTTCTCGCTCAGTGGGCACTTGTCCTCCATAGTAGGACTTGCAATGTTGGCCATTCACCCTGGAAGTTTCTCTATGCTCGTTTTGCAACTCCACAACTTCACATGGGAATGCATTAATTACTATGAAAGGTCCGCTCCATCTAGCTTTTAACTTTCTAGGAAACAACCAAAGTCTAGAGTTTAAGAGTAAAACAATATCACCTGCATGGAACTCCTTTTTCCTGATGTGTGCATCATGCCACCTTTTTACTCTAGAACCTGGCATTATCAAAAGCTTGCAATCTTAATTCATCCAACTCAATTAACTGCAATTTCCTCTTTTCTCCAGCTGCATTTTGATCCTAATTTATGGCCTTGATAGCCCAGTAGGCCTTATGCTCAAGTTCTACATGTAAATGACAAGCTTTCCCATAAATAAGCCTATAAGGAGTTGTCCTAATACTGGTCTTGAAAGCTATCCTGGAAGCCCATACTGCATCATCTAATTTGATTGCCCAATCCTTTCTAGAACTGTTGATAGTCTTTTGTAAGATTTTCTTTAATTCTCTGTTCATAACCTCTATTTGACCGCTAGTCTGTAGGTGGTAAGGTGTAGCTATCCTGTGCTCTACTCCATATCTTTTCAAAAATGCTTTAACTGGATTGTTGCAAAAGTGGGTACCTCTGTCATTGACAATCACCCGTGGCACACCAAATCTGTTGATAATCTTTTTCAGAAACCTCTGCACCAATCTAATATCATTTGTTGGTGTCGCCATCACCTCAACCTACTTTGATACATAATCAACACTTACCAAAATATATTTGTTTCTGTTAGAGGACGGAAATAGTCCCATGAAATCCAGACCCCAAATATCAAAGTCTTCAACCTCCAGCATTGAAGACATTGGCATCTCGTCCGTTTTCGACATGTTCCCAAATCTTTGGCACCTATCACACTTCTTCACCCAATGTTGTGTGTCCTTAAACAATGTTGGCCAATAAAATCCACACTCTAACACCCTTACGACTGTACTATTAGCTCCATAATGTCCTGCATAAGAAAAATTATGACAGTGAGTTAAAATAGCATTAATTTCATTATCAGGAACACATCTTCGAATCAGTCCATCCACATAATTTCTGTAAAGAAGTAGAACTCAACACTTACCAAAATATAATTTTTTTTCCGTAAGAGACAAAAATGGTCCCATGAAATCTAGATCCCAAACATCAAAGACTTCAACCACCAGTATCAAAGACATTGACATTTCGTCCCTTTTTGATATGTTCCCAATTCTTTAGCACCTATCACACTTCTTCACCCAATATTATATGCCCTTAAACAATGTTGGCCAATAAAATCTGCACTTTAACACCCTTGTGGTTGTCCTATTAGTTTTATAATGTCATGAATAAGAAAATTATAACAGTGAGTTAAAATAGCATTAATTTTGTTATCAGAAACACATCTCTGAATCAGTCCATCTGCATAATTTCTGTAAAGAAGTGGATCTTCCTACATGTACTACTTACAATCATGTTTAAACTTTTTCTGCTGCTGGTAAGTTTAATTACGAGGAAGGATACTGCCTGTAATGTAATTTGCAGTGTGGGCATACCAAGGATGGTCTGATTCTTGTACCAAGATTAGCATCTAATCAAGGAATTGCTCATTGATTTCTTTTTGTAAGCTCTATTCCACTCCTTCCAATCTTTACAGGTAATTAACAACAAAAGTTTTTGCTCTCTTTTTATCCTTAATCATGATATCGAATTCTTGTAGGAGTAGGATCCACTTAATCAACCAAGGCTTGGCATCCTTTTTGGCAAAATGGTACTTTAGGGATGTATGATTTATATATACAATCACTTTTGAACCAAGTAAGTAAGAAAGAAATTTATCGCAAGCAAAAACTATAGCTAATAGTTCTTTTTCTGTCATGGTATAATTAAACTGAGAATCCATCAAAGTCCTAATGGTTCAGTGAATAGCATGCAACTTCTTGTCTTTACGCTGCCCTAGAACATACCTAATTAGGTAATTGGTAACATCGCACATCAACTCGAATGGCAGGCTCCAATCTGGTGGTTGTAACACTGGTGCTGATGTCAATTCCTTCTTTAACTTGTTAAAAGAAATTAAATAATCATTATCAAAAATGAAAGGAACATCTTTAACTAAAAAATTAGTAAGGATTTAGAAATTAAAGAAAAATCCTTTATGAATCGATGATAGAACCCAGCATGCCCTAAAAATGCTTAGACCCCTCGAACATTACTTGACGGAGGAAGTTTATTGATGACTTCAGTTTTTGCCTTATCCACTTTAATGCCTCTATAAGATGTCTTGTGTCCCAAGACTATTTCCTTTTGAACCATGAAGTGACAATTTTTCCAATTTAATAATAAAGGGCCTCTTCACATCGTTGGAGAACCTTATCCAAAATTTTCAGACACTGCTCAAAGGAATCTCCATACAAGGAAAAGTCATTTATAAATACCTCCAAAAAAATCCTCAATCATGTCAATAAAAATGGCCATCATACATTGCTAAAATGTAACTGGTTCATTACAAAGTCCAAAGGCATCCATCTGTATGCAAAAGTACCATATGGACATGTGAAAGTTTTCTTGGCTTGATCCTCTGGATAAATGAATATCTGATTGTGGCCAAAATACCCATCCAAGAAATAGTAGAATGCATGTCTTACAAAAGATAGTGGAAAGTGGTCCTTCTTTGTCACTGAGTTGAGCTTCCTGTAATCAATACAAACTCTCCAACCAATGACTGTCTGTGTGGAAATCAACTCACCCTTTTCATTTTTCACTGCTGTTGCTCTGCCTTTCTTTGGTACACACTGAATTAGACTTACCCATTTACTATCTGAGATTGGGTATATAATTCCTTCATCCAGTAACTTAATCACCTCCTATTTTACAACTTCCTGCATATTCAGATTCAAATGTCTTTGCTTATCCCTCACTGGTTTACATCCATCCTCGATATTTATTCTATGTATCACAACACTCGGACTTATCCCTTGGATGTTTGATATTTGCCACCCCATCTCTTTCATCCTCCTTCTTATAACTTCTACTACCTTCCTCTCCTGTTCATCACTCAACTGGTTTAAAATAATCACAAGTAATGTTTGATTTTCATCCAAAAATGTATACCTCAGGTGTAAAGGTAAAGGTTTTAATTCTATGGTGGGTGCTCTCTCATTGGAAGGTGGTATGGGTGGCTTGGTCCTTTCTAAAGGTTCGTTCTCACTTTTCTCTTCTTCTTCTCCATCCTTCTTTCTCTTTCTACTATCATCTTCTTCATTAAATTCTAATTCCCTCTCACTCTTTGTTTTTATCATTCGACCAGTTATCTCCTCCACACACTCATCCATCACATCCATTCTCATACAACAATTAGGCTCCTCCCTTCTTTTCAAACTCCTATTCATGTCGAACTCAACTTTTTCATCACCAATACGTAAAATTAGAACACCATTTTTCACATCAATCAATGCCCGACTAGTATTCATGAATGGGCATCCCAAAATCAATGGAAAATTTCTGTCCTCAGTAACATCAAGAATGACAAAGTCAACAAGAATCACAAACTTATCTACTTTTACCAAAACATCTTCGACAACTCCAAAAGGTTTCTTTATGGACTGATCATCTAACTGAATTGTCATTGATGTTGGCTTTATGTCATCCAAGTTCAGCTTTCTAAAAATAGACAATGGCATCAAATTAATACTAGCTCCCAAATCACATAAACATTTAGAAAATTCAACACCATTAACAATACAAGGAATAGTAAAACTCCTTGGATCCTTTAGTTTCGATGGCATATTGCTCGTGATCACAGAGTTGCAACTTGTTGTTAATGCTACTGTTTAATTTGAATCCCAAGTTCGCTTACGAGAAAGTAATTCCTTTAAGAACTTAGCATACTTGGGCATGTGCTAAAAAATTTCTGGTAAGGAAAAACTCATATACAACTTCTTCAAAATTTCCAAAAAATTGTTAAATTGGGTCTCTACTAGATTCTAACTCACTCTCCCAGGAAATGGTAATTTTGGAACATATGGTAGAGGTGGAACTATGGGGTTTCTCCTCTTTGGTGACTTTCTCCTTACCTTTTTCTTGGATTTTTTCCACTAGATCAACAACTTCCTTCAAGATTGGCTCTGGCAACTCCTTTCCACTTTTTAATTGAATTACCTTTAAATGTTCTTTTTGATAAGGTTCTGAAGTGTTGGGAAGGTTACTTAGGGTTTGGTTAATACTCTAGTTGCCATAACTCATCTGCACCTCTAGGTTATAGATTGATGAGGCTTAATTTTTAATCAACTGATCAGTCTTCACTTGATAACCTTTTAGTGTCTGATCATTCTGTGCTTGTGCCTCCTAGGTATTGTTCACCTTCAATCCAATTGTAACCATCACTTCTATCATCTTTGAAAATTAGGAGCTCAGCTGTGAAAGTTGAGAATCTGTCTTTGCAGCTTAGGCTTCAATTTTTTTCCTTTAGCCTTGATTCAATACCTCCAAGATTTGATTCTAAGGCAACATGTGAATTACTTTCCTTTTCCTGAAATCCTGGGTTCTTTGAGGTTTGCAATTGGTTCCTACAGGGTTAGCCCAAGAAAATTTTGTTGGTTTTTCCATCAAGTATTATAAGTACCAAAATGTGGGTTATTACCTGACCTTTGTTGGAACCCTAAATAATGATCTTATTGTATGCCTTCAGTGCTCATCAAATAGCATTCCAATGAATTATGATTGTCTGCTCCACAAATCTCACAATTTTGATGCATATACTTCAAAGAACTAGATGAAGGTTGAAGATCACTTACCTGTTTCCTTAATGATGCAATTTCTGCAAATAAAGCATATGTTGAATCTACTAACATAACCCCTTTTTGTTCCTTCATCTGTAGTGGTTTACTCCTTTCATTGTACCAAGGGCAGTTGTTAGTAGTCATGTCTTCAATCTATGGTCTTCTTTATCAATAAACCTCTTGCAGCTGCATCAATGGTGCTTTTAGTTGCTGAATTGACCCTATTATAAAATGTTTATAGCAAAAATTCCCTAGGTAGATTATGATGGGGGTGGCTTCTCTGCAACTCCTTGAAATGCTCCTATGCCTCGTACAATGATTCTCCCTCGTATTGCTGAAAGTTGGTGATTTCCTTAATGATCCTTGTTGTCTTTTAAATATTTGGACAAAAAGGGTTATACCAACTGGTCCTATGTTCTGAATTGTTATGGAGTAAGGGAGTTCATCCATGCCTTTTCTCGATCCTTTAGTGTGAAGGGAAATAATCTCATCTTCATTGCATCTTCCAACATCCTGTTTTGCTTGAAAGTATCAGAAATTTCCAAAAAATTGGCAATGTGAGTATTAGGATCCTCATGTGGCAAACCATAAAATTGAACATTGCTTTGCAAAATATTAAGTAAAGCAGTCTTGATTTCGAATTTGTTCGCATTCACTAGTGGTTTAGCAATTCCTTATTGGTTTGGGTTAAACCCTAGGTACATAAAGTCCATCAAAGTTCTTTCTTCACCACCTTGTTCCCTCTGTTCAGCCATTATTTTCTCAATTTGATCTTGTCTCCTTGCCTTTCTCAATTCCTTTTCTACTTTGGTGATGTCAAGTTCTCATAATTTCTCCGCAACTCTTGCACTCCTCGTATGCATACAACTATTACACACTAAAAAAGAATATCAAAGTAAAAATGAAAAAAAACCTAAATCAAAACAACTCAAACCAAACTTGAAGCTAGGTGTAATACTCGACAATGACGCTAAAAACTTGATAGGCAATTTTCCAAATTTTAAGTTAAAACCTCTTATCCTGCAAGTATATAGATCAGAAATCGCAGTATAGATAAGTATTTTCCCACAGGGATTAGTTGGTCACCGAAATGATCGAAATTTTGTATTGTTTAGGAAACTCAAATAATTAGATTTAAAAGATCTAAGATATAAAAATTAAGGGTCATACATACACACTTTAGGGTTGTCATAAAAGTAAGAACACAAATTTAGAAAATGGTGAATCAAAGTATCAATTTATTAATTTAGGATTGTCATTACCTAACTATGTATTCTCTCACTTTCGCAATGTTTATTACATTTAGTCCAAAATTTCCTAATGTCCTGGTTCTTTCACTCTCATTACTTGAACCAAATAAACCTGTTTAATGAAGTAAATGAATTATGTAAGCTATCACTTCCCATTTTTCACTTAACCATTAAAAGGATATGAACAGATTTCTGGACAGTCACTTTTCCATTTAATATCTCTCTCAAAAAGGCAAGGTAACTTGATATATGGAGTATTATTGGTGTAATCCCACTCTCATGGCACTTACTGACATATTTATTAACTTTATATCTCTATGTGAGCTAAGTATGGACAGGCATATACCATAAACATCAAACACATCCATAATATTGAATAAAGTGAGGTACTACATAGTTTAGGCAATAACAACCCTAATAATTACTTAGAAATCCATTAAATTCTCATCCAACATGTTCATAAAATATCCATACATGCTTCTCAATCAACAAAATACAATAAAGAAGCAAGAAAGGAGAAGAAGTAAGGCTTGTATGTTGAAGAGCAAAGCTGGAATTCTACAGTGGGAGCTTTGTGTTCCTTTGAAATCCTTTGATTCTACCTTGAATTCTCTTGGTTTTTCTCTAAAAAATGCATTCTTCTCTACCCCTTTCATGTCTTGCATGACCTCTTCTTTTATAGGGTTTAAAATTGAGTTTTTATAGCCCATTTAATGCTTAAAACGACGTAGGAAGGAGGAAGTTGCCAACTGGAATTTTCCAGAATTCAATCCGTGATATCTTATTGATTTCTTATCTCAATTGGGACGTTATTTCACAAATTTGAAATTGTATTTCTCCTCTTTCTCATAGATTAAGAACGAAAACATCCAACAAGAATTGTATCTTGCGAAAGCTTAACATTGGTGATGGGTCGGCCTAGGAAAATTCCAGCTTTCCTTTAGGTCACATGACTTGGTTTCTCTTTGGTTCTTCTATCATTCCATCCCTTAAAACTTCCTTCAAACCTATTGATTAACAACAAAATTAATCACTACCCAAAACACATGTGATTCATACCAATATAATGTAAGAAAAAGATGTGCAACAATGCCATGCAAAATTCATGCAAAACGTAATCTTAAAGACCTAATTCACACACATTCATGCATATTCACATACATTCATACATAGTCATGCAATTATATGAAACTAAGACAAAAATAAGCTAAACAAGTTAAAAACAATCAATTTATCATAAGTAACTAACAAATTATCCTAAGAAAAGTATGTACAAATGCCACCTATCAGTTATCTTACTATATTTTTTGATATTATCTCCTTTGTTTTGAACTTATTTTGATGCTTAAATATTAAAGTTAAATTTTGTTTTGTTTTAGGAGATGAAAAGTAGAGATTGCATCAAATTGGAACTCTATTAACGACAATCATGAATTTTGGATGAAGTGAAGAGATTGCTGCGATGGATAAGGCTGATCACTTAAAGAGTTGGAGTTTAACAAGGAAACTTCCTTCTATCCCTATCATATAGGAATTTGAATTTGTTTTTGAGAGACATCTTTACAAGTTAGAATTAAATTAGGATTAGATCATAAAACCCCATAAAAGGGACGTTATTCATAATAGAAAAAAGTTCTCTCCCTTCTTACAATTTTCTTAATTCTTTGTCTTTCTTATATTTTTGTTATTGGAGCGAAAGTCATATGTGGATAAACTTAATTGATTTGATTCAAGGAGATTCGATATTCTAGTTGTAACTTTGTGAGGTTTTGTGTTCTAAACTTTTATTCACATTTTAATTCAAGTATTTCTTATTTTGAGTTCTCATATTTTATGAATGATTAATATTCGATTAATATGATAATTTAATTTAGTATTGATTATTCTATCACTATCTAGGAATTCAATGATCCGTAATTATCATGAAGGATTGGTACAAGTAGCAAATATATTATTTATGAATTTCCATATTTAACTTATGATAAATAAGAAAACTAAGTTGAATAATTGCAACTATCTCAATTATTTAATTTAGGGTCAGTCTTTTTCACTAAGCTTATTGCTATCATTTATTTGATATGGAATACTATCACACCCAATCAATAGATGATAAGTTTTGTTGGGTTTAAAACAATTAATTTAGGAAAATTTGAGACTTATTATGGCTATCTTAATATGTTTCAGACTAACTAGTTGAATTGTGAAAATATTCTCTTTAAACCAATGATCAATGTTACAATTAAATGAGATATTTCCCTTAAATCAGAGTTCGGTAATGTTGACTTTCTCACTTTTATATTCAGTTGATCTAATTTGATTTCTTATTAATTTCAGTTAATTAGTTACTTAAACAAAACCCATCTTTTAGTGTTATTACTTGAAATTAAGAAACTAATGTTTATTTCTCTAGGGATTCAACCTAGTTCTACGATTAGTATAAGAAGTTTGGAGAATCAGAATTATTTTAGGGGCTTCAATAACTCAATCACATCTATATACACTCTTCAATTTTATTGGTAGT
Organism: Erythroxylum longipes; assembly: GCA_027563885.1. NCBI lineage: Eukaryota > Viridiplantae > Streptophyta > Magnoliopsida > Malpighiales > Erythroxylaceae > Erythroxylum > Erythroxylum longipes. The sequence goes on from JAOQMS010000008.1 coordinate 28,328,195, forward strand.
TTAAATTGAAAACTTATATAGTTGAAAATGTATCTGACATAAAACGACCTTAGACTTGATTCACTGTAACATCCCGTTACTTGAATTAAGATTAAAATGGTGTTTATTAGAGATTAATAAGAAATTAGGAAGCATAATTCATGCTCATGCATCATTGTATATTCACACATATGTGAATATTTATTTTGATACATTAAAAAAAATTGTACATGTATTCATTGACATTTTCCAGGTAATATTAATTATTAAAAAAATGCAATTAAAATGTGAATTTTGAATTATTTGCGTTAAAAATTTATTTGGAGACTATTCGTATTATTTCAAAATTTTTGTGAATTTTACGAAATTTATGAAAATTTGGGGTTTTAAAAAATAATAAAAAATAATAGACCAATTGTATTGTACCATATGGCAGCTTATAGATGTTACAAATGACTCACATGCACGGTGACATTTGGATAGGTGTTATACATGCACGAGGTGTTGTTTAGGCTGAAAAAAACACTACAAGAAAATAGTAAATTAGGGACGGAAAATACCGATGGAAAAGACAAATATTTCGTCGATATATAATATTACTGACGGAATAAACCGACAGCCAAAAACGTCGGATATTAGGTCGTAGCTAAAATTACCGAGGGAAAGCTTCTCTACTGTCGGGAAAATTACCGACAGACAAGATAAACCGTCGGTAAAATCAACCGAATAGTTACCGACCGTCCAAAGTATTCCGTCGCTAAATTTACCGACGGGTGGCTTACCTGTATGTAAATTTAGCATCGAAATGTTTCTAATACGGTCGGTAAATTTACCGACGATAACGTTTTGTCCGTCGGTAAATTCGGAACTATTACCGACGGAAATTATTGTCCGTCGGGATAGTATGTAGACAATTACCGACGGAAATCTTGCATATTTTTGTCGGTAAAACTTTTATTATTTTTTTAAAAATATATATTTCCATTATATTTAAATTATAACCTTCGAAAAATTTTGTTAATAATATATATTTAATTAGATATAAATAATTAAATAAAAATTTTGATTAATGAATATAAATTAAAATATCTTAA
>JAOQMS010000008.1:28342873-28356819 GCA_027563885.1 Erythroxylum longipes
CTTGCAAATTGAACATTCTTATTATAAATAGGTTATTCCACGTTAAGCTTTTAACAAATCAAGAAGTATTATACTTTTTGTCAAAATAAAGGCCTTAATTAATAAATTCTTTGATGTTATTGACTTTTAGAATTATTAGGCTTCATATTTGTTTGATTAAAGGTCAATGAAAAATGAATTGAATATATTATTCTAATTGAATATATTATTACATTTTATGGATTTATTAGACTGGTGGATGTTGTATTGGTCTTTGTCAAATTCTATCTTTCTCTTTTGAAGCTTATAAGGTTCTAAGTAACAAATACAAGTTTTACAAGTTCAAATTCAGTGTTTTTGTTAGTCTTAATTGTAACGCCCTAACTTATACCCTAGAAGTATTATAGCATGTCTAGGGTGTATTAAAAAGTGAACATAATGAATTAAGTACTTCTTAGTAAAAGATGTAAAGGTACTTAATATAAAAGACAAGGGTAAATGGATAATTTGTTCGCTTCGGCATGGACATATATACTTAGATGTGAAATATGTATAGAAATTTTTGATATCTTTGCTTGGATTTATGAATGTGATGTGAGGGGAATTAATAATGTGCTTTTATGAATACTAATATTTTTCGAAAAGAGATATGTTATGTGAATCGAATATGATTGTTTACAAATTGGAACTTTGTGTATTTATGAATCGAATATGATTGTTTACAAATTGGAACTTTGTGTTATGATACGAAATGTGTAAATACATAATGTCTTTAATGGTACATTAATGCAAATGATTACGCTTATAAGGTATGATTAGTTGGATGTGCATATATATATATATATATATGTTCAATTTAAGGAAAGTGGAATAAATATATATTATCTTTTGCTTATGATTGTGACATATGAAATGGATTGTTTTAAAACTGTCAAGTCCTAGTCGTGGGTAAATAGGCATGCCTAGAAGGGCCTGCAGCTGCTCCTAGACACATTTAAGGTGTCGACACTTCGGTGTCTCCTTATAATGATACTTTAGTGTCTGAGACATACGCCTCTCCTGATATTGACACTTCAGTGTCTTCTAATATTGAGACATAAGTCTCTCTTATTTTGTGATACCAATCATGGTATCTCCTGTATTAGTCCCGTTACTCACTTCTGTATAAAGGATTAGTAGTCTATCTTGTTTTGTATTCTGATACATGTCCAGTTTTGATATAAACAAATTCTGATTTGATATTAGATAAACTATAAATGTATACAAAACAAAGTCTGCTTTGATACAAGGGTTTATACCCTATTCTAATAATCAGTTATGACATCTGTACAATCTGTTCTGATACTTAAATGATTGGCATTAAGATAAGAAATTTTCTCTAGTGATAGATTATTATTATTATTTGAAATCCATTATTCTTGAATTGTTCTTTAATATGAATCTTTAATGATTGCTTATGATATAATTTGATTCAGTATATGTGGATGTTAGGTGACTGTTAAATAGTTGCCAATTTATGTATAATTTAGTTATTCCCCATTAGGCTTTATGCTTAGCATGGTGGTTTTGTCTCATGTAGGTTCAAATAGGAGGGTTTGAAGACTGGGACGATAACAACCGCAATGGCCGACAAAGAATGTGTTTTGTTTTGGGAATGTATGTTTGGGTTGTATGTAATAATATGAGACATGACATATTTTGTTAAAAGTTTGTAAATATTGTCATATAGAGTGCATTTGAACTTAAAATATGTATTGTTTTGTTTAAGGGTTTGTAATGTACTAACCTTAATTTAGGATGAATTGATGCATGTATTTGAATGAATTCGGTGTGTTGGTTAAATTTTGTTTAAATTCGAATATGTATCGAAAAGTAATGATCAGTTGTTTGAATTCTGGCAACGCTTTGTATTATTTTGATATGTTTTAAATCCTATCTTTGGTAACATCCATATTATAGCACGCCACTCCTGCAAGACACATACCAGAAATCTTGAGTGATGTCCGAGTGCATACCCCGCAAGGGTGGCATGCTAGAACAATCAAACACTTGAAACTCAGTACTATTTTTTTTCACAAATCATTTTCAAACATCTCCCATTTGGAAAGTTATTAAAAACCGAATGCTCAAATACACATTGTACAAAAATCACGGAATATACAAATTAATAAAAAATAAGAAAGTACAAATGCATATGCGAACTGATCCTAACTTCTATCTCTTACTCAATTACGTCGTCTGTACTCCTGTTAACCTAATGGGGTAACTCTTTTGAGCCTACAAAATATTGCAAAATTTGGGTAAGTTTTGCAAACTCAGATGAGGTAACCATCATTGATGGTTCAATCAATTCATGCATCACATAAATACACATAACATGTAATTCACATCTTTGCATTTTGCATAAAGTATCACATAACTCTCATCACTACATTAATTCATCATGTAGCATCAATTAACACCTTATTCATTTATTTCACATTTCACATTTCACATTTGAACCATTCAAACAGTACATTTCAATCATTTACATATACATATCAAATGCATATGCAATGCTTATAAGACTCACTTTCAATTGTTATTATTGTGATCGAGTGCCTATAACTATCCTGTATCTATTGTGGATACTGGGCTCATTAATAACTGTCCTTTATCTGTTAGGTATATAAGGCTCATTTTACATAGTGAGCTTTTGGCTCTTAATCACTTTCTGAGCTTTAAGCTCTTTTCCACTTTTTGAGTTTTAAGCTCTTTTTCAGTGTCTACTCCGATCACAACAACCTTTACATTATTATGCATTCATGTAATGAAATGTGTTAGTCATATATGCTCAATCAATCACTTTATTTCACTTTACACATTCACTTCCACATGTCATCAGACCTTGGTCCGTTATTCAACATTTAAGTTGAGAAAACACATTTATTTCATCATATTTACATACAAGGAGCACTTTAAATGTCACATTCATTCGTTAGAATCATCGGACGTTCATTGTCCAGAATCAGCAAAATCAAATCACATTCATTCAATAATTCAAAAATAATATAAAACAAACAATTAATTGAGTGAGACTGTCTAGGTTACTTATAGTACGTTGTAATTTAGCATTAGCTTCCATGATCTAGAAGCATCTGGATGTGGATGTTTTGTCCTGTGTATCAACATCATATAATACACATTTTCACACATTATTAATTACACAATCATATGAACACCGAATCGCATACATATGTATATGTGTTGTGTATAATGCATGCTCAATGACAATCCTGGGTATCTTTCCATTATTCTTGTCACATAGTCAATCATATTTCCAAAATCACATAAGTATCATTTTATACTTATGATTTATACCTCATTAAAGCCATAAAAATTGAAATCCATAACTCATTTCATCATATTTGGATTTTTCCTATAACAACTTTCGGGTCAACTTTTTAAGTTCTTTTTGACCAAGAAAATGAAGTCATTTGAGGACACTTTCTTCTATAAAATTGTTTCCAATTGTCTTAAGTTTCTATTGACGTCAATATTATTCAATTTGGTTTAGTATCATATGAGTTATGCTCACAATACCATAGACTATGTATAATTGAACTTTTGGTTAGTTCATGATCATACCCTCAAATCGTACAACTCATCACTTTTAACTCAGATATCTAAAATTGCAAAATACCAATTGAAAGATAAGAGAATAGAATACAACTTTTATGAAGATACCTTCATCTGATTCAGCCTGTATCCATCTAGTTTTTATGAAAACATCAAGAAACAATTTCTGTCTCGGGTAGTACTCCAACCTCATCAAGACTCAATTTTGTAACAGATTTTGAAAGTCTTAGAGACATAATTAAATTTAGAATTATTCAATAAAGTTGTATAATTATGTCTCTAGGTTAACTTGAATCAAGAATGACCTTATTTGGACATCAAAAGCTCAAGATATCATCAAAATACCAACACATATTCAAAAAGCATCACCCGTATACAACCTTCAGGTCGCGATCGTGAGCGACTTGACCGGCGATGTTGTGATCGCGATGACGTGTTGCGATTGTGACTGCTGTAACTCACAAGCGGTGTCACGATCACAATGCATCACGATCTCAACATCTCGCATTCGCCCGTCGCGATCACAACGCTTTTGGGCCGACGCACTCCTTCTTTCTTTTATTTTCTTATCCGAACTTCACTTCCATTTTAAACCTAGAAAACGAGGATTTTAGGCAAAGTCTTCTTCTAAAACATTGTTCATATATGTATTAAGTTTCTAAATAACCTAAGTTCATACAATTTGATTCAGGATTCTGAAAGTTATAAACAATTTACTACATACGGTTCAGAAATAGAGACAAAATCCAAAACTCAACTTCAAGACAATTTTCAACACTCTTATAGATAGAATTCAAACTTGATTTATTCATGTAAATTGTAGTTTATTTGTCTCTATTTTAATATAAATCAACAATAATCCTATTTGGATATCCATAGGTCAAGATATGTCTAAAATACATATGCATGTTTTGTAGAAACACTACATCTAACACATTTCCAGCACACTTCATCATCAATTTCATCCTAATTCACCTCAACAACAATAACAACTTATTAATTATCAACAAATCATCACTATTCCAACCCCATTTTTTATGATCATGCTAGCTCTAATCCATCATCAATACAAACAAGGCAGAAATTCATTCATTCATTCATCACATTTTTACACTTTTATACATCATTTAACAACACCAAAGTAAAATATAATTCCATTACCTCTTCATTTCCCACATCATTAAGTGATGAATAATGTTAACTCACTAAATTTAATTGTTTTGACAAAAATTTCTTTATAAATCAAACACCCATGAATTTACCCAAGGAATTTCATATTCAAAACAAAACCTCAAATTACTCATCATAAAGTCCCATTTACACTAACCCATGAAGATTGAAGCATCACTTACTTGATTTAGCTCCAAACCCTTCAAAAACACACCAAACCTAGCTATCCTATGTATCTTACTACCATCATTATTCTAGGGTGGATTTGGTTAGGTCTTTTGTGAGAAATCAAAGAGAGAGAAAAATGAGAGTAGCAAATGGAAGGAGAGAACAAGGTGTGATGATGATGATGGTTAGTGAGGCAAATTCGTGAAAAGAAAAGAAGAATGAAGAAGATGATGAAGGTTACGAAGAGAGAAGAAGAAAAAGCAAGATAAAAACAATTAAGTTGGTCTTTCAAAGTTAAAGAGTGACCAACGTGAGTGAGGGATGAGTGGCTAGAGGTAGTGACACATGTCACTGCCACTTGTCACTCTACCATGGTCCCATTTGGAACCTCTTAATAACTAGTCTATTTGACTTCAATTTTCTCCCAAATTTCAATGACATAAGTCATTAAGTCCTAAAATCCTATATAAAAATTTCCACTATCATTTGACATTTATTTATAATGCCATTCATCAATTGTCTTGTCACTTGACATTTTTTTCTGAGTCCAAAATTACCCCAAATTTTCAGAAAATTTTCCAAAAATCTCCAAAAATTCTGAATCAACAAATACACTCTCCAAATCAATTTTCAATATAAATAAACCACAATTCTCAATAAAATCACATTCCATATATCAATTATACCCGGAATATCAATGAATGCATGTACAATCATTTTAATGTGCAAAAGTTAATATTCATATATGTGTGTGTATGACATATTATGCATGAACACGAAATGCAATTTCTAATCTCCCAATAATTTCTTATATTTACTATTCTAGCTTCAACATGGGTAATGGGATGTTTATCTCTTAATAATTTCTTATATTTACTATTCTAGCTTCAACATGGGTAATGGGATGTTATACATATATCCTTCCAGGGGGTATTTGGGTGTTACATTAATTTTTTGTTTCTTTATACTTAACCAAGAGAATTAACTCAAAGTTATGATGGTGAGGATATTCATCCCTTCATTTATTTATAAACATCAGATCACAATGACACTTTTTATTCAATTTACTATCCTTTCACGTACACGCAGTTAAAACTATCCTATATATTTAGCTAGGAGGCTTGTTATGTTTTAAGGATTCTTCTAAGTAAATTCTAAGTTTCATTTCATCTGCAATAAATAAAAGGAAGAAATTCATTATTTTATTGTCTTTTTTATTTGAAAAGAACTCGTCTTATTATAGTAAATAAATAAATCAAGTTATATCAAAATGTATGATTTATTAGCAACAATTATGAGTCCTTAACATTCTTTATTAGATAAATTAGGTTGTTATAAATCAAGACTTTAAAATTGTTCTTACCAGAGCTTTGGGCATTGGGAAGAGTCTCAAGGAAATATACAGAATTGCAAAAACATGGCCCTCTTTCTTAATCAATGATTTAAGTTTATAAAACTAAAATTTTTGATAAAATACATTTTAAATGTTTATATTTTGTAGAATTTGTAGGCACAAAACTATATCTTATGCGTAAATTCTACTCGTCTTGTTTGCTAAATTCTTAAAATTGAAACTAAATTTACATATGTTTCACTCAAGTACTCATAGTCTCATTTGTTTCTATATATGTATATGTTCCTAAATTTGTATATTCATATTTACTTACCATTTTCATGGTTGAAATGACTCAAAGGTTAAAGTTATGTTATAGTGATACTTTAAGCAAGATCTTGAGTTAAGTAATGAAAATGGTCATTAAATTACATTGATAAAGTTGACCTTGAGTTTGTCAATTATAAACAAATTAATAAGATAGGAATGGAACTTGGATACCAATAAGTGTATAAGGGTTATTTTAGACTTCTAGATTTTAGATTTAAGGAGTCTTTAAGATTTATTAAATCTAATAAATGTTTAATTAGGTTAATTGATCTTTTGAAAATACATAGGACAATTGAGGTGTGTGTTACACATAAGCTTGATGTTTTAATTATAAATCCAGAAGTTTTGGTTATAACAAGAAATGATAAGGATGTGGGCCTTAATGGGGATGTTGTGCATGATGAAGCTAATATATGTACTATTGACAAAGAGAGTAGTACTAAAAATCATAGGGATACAGGCCCTAATGGAAACACTATGTATGATGAAGTTGAAGATGATAATGAAACTAAAAGAGGACATCGTACATTTGATGTACCAATTCCAAATGGCCACTAACCAATAGAGATTGACTTTAGTGGATATGGAAGTTGCTTTGATAAATGATAAGTACCATAGTAAAGAGGATCTTGGGGAGGAAACTAGAATACCTAATATACGTATTAAACATGAAATAGGTGGTGGTACATCATAATGGACATTGGGTATAGAATTTGATGATGTAAAAGAGTTTAAATATTATTTTAAAATTATCCAATAGAAATAAGGATTAATGTTAGTTAGGAAAAGATGTCTAAGTGCATTAAAGTGAGATACATTGAAGCATGTAGTTGGGAATTATATATAACATGTAATAGTAAGGACAATATTTCAAAATCAAGATAAACAATGTAAGGAAAAGAATATATTTCTGAATTCAACCCTATGTAGGGATACCAAGATAAAAGTGAAGGGAGGAGAAATTATTAGGATATACCAATGAATATTTAAAGTTTCAAGTTTATATCCATAGGTTGAAACTTAACAATCCTAGTTTAGTAGTGAAATTGTAATTATTAAAGAATCAAGAAACCTTATTATTAAAGTTTGGGAGGTTATATATTTCTTTTGTAACTATGAAAGCATGATGAAGATACCTGAGGTCCATACTTAGGATGGATAGTCGTTTCATGAAGAATAAATTCCAAACACAACTAATTATTGTAGTTAGAAGGGATGAAAATAGAGGCACATATCTTATAATATGGGCAGTGGTGGAAGTATAAAGTACTGATTCCTATAGTTAATTCTTGTCACTTTTATCAGCTGATTTGGAGTTAGAACATGGGGATGGAGGAGATGTAAAAGGTACTTTAATATAAACTTTTGTTTATTTGTTATATAATATATTATTAACTTATATTATTTGAATTTTGTTTATTAACTTATGTATCTAGGGATTAATAATAGTTATTAAGGCCACACTACAAAACGTATGTCATAGAATATGCGACAAAAATATTTATAACAATTGGTATGGACATTGGATTGGTAAAGGAGTTAATTATGAGCATATGCATAGTTTATATACATTGAAGATTTATTGAGCAACTGAAGAAATAAAAAAATCAATTATGCGTGTGTTTTTACATTGCTTGAATATCCACAACATACTTGGTTTAGGTCATAACAATAATTTAATTCAAATTCTTAGGCTAGGCCAAACCAATAATTTAAGTCAAAATTTCCAATTTTTTTAATTATTTGAGTAAGACTTTCAACGAATGGATCTTCTTAGCAAGAGACAAACCAATGATTAGTATGTTAGAAACTATAAGGATAATGATCATAAAGAGACATGCTGAGAGGATGGTATATGTGTATACATGGAAATCAAATGTCCAACTTACATTTTTTAAGAAGTTTGACAAAAGATAAGGACGCACATAGTAGAGGATTGTATGGAATGGTGATGGAGAATGTAGGTTCAATAAAGGGGATGAAAAGTATATGGTTAGACTAGAAAGAGATTTTTTTTTGGGAAAGTAAGTAATATATTCATTCAAAAGGTGGAAATTGCAATGAGAAATGACATTCATATCCAATAGTTGAAGTTTAAACATAATAACAAACTACATATTCAGATAACTCCTTTCATATACTATCTACAATTTGATTAGTATCAAGAATCAAGTAAAGATAAGTAGCTGTCAAAATCTTCATTCTAAACTTGAGATAAAACTCCATTCAGGTGGATTTGTTGTACTGTTGGAATTTCCTAAATAGCTTAGTGTTCCTCATCCTCCATATGAAATGCACCAAGCATAGTAAAACCAACTTTAAATACCTTTCAATCTTCCTTACTTTTCCATTTCAGACTTATTATCCAATATAGACATTCCATCCAGACAAGGATCCTTTCTTGTAAATCAAACCAGTTAAGAAATTTTCTCTATATTTCCCTTGTATGACAACACCTAAAGAAGATGTGATTGATTGTTTCATCCTCATAGGTACATGGAGGGCATGTCTTATCAGGGATCTGGAATTTTATACTATCCTTAGTTCCTATCTTTTGTATAATACCTAACTAGAGAATGAATGAATAAACCTAGACCATTTCTAAACACCATATCAACTGGTAAAGAGGAAACCTGGTAAGTGGACCAAATATAATCTATTTGCATGAAAGAGCATTAAACTTATGTGATCTATGTAACTCCCATCTAACTTCATCCTTTAGCATCTGATTTGGTAAATAATCTGGCATGCAATCTGCAATTGGATTGATTCCTTACCTGCATAAATTGGCAAATACCACTTTTCATCTTGAATAAGTTTATACATCTTGGAATTTTAAAGGATTAGGCCTTTAAGAGCAGTAAAGTATTAAGTGTAGCTTAAAGGCCTAAGTGAATGCTAATTGTCAAACTAGAATTTAGTGCTATTCCTATCTCTCATGTAATGCTTGACATGAGGATGCATAACTAATTTGGTACATAAATTTTTTTGAAAAGTGTAGGATTGAGTACTCTTATGAGAAATAGACCAAATGATTCTTTGTTTGACATGAAACATGTGTACCCATTTCACCTAAAGGCACTCATTATCATAATATATTCTCCATAGTCTTTTATCTAATAATAATTTGTTCATTCTGCTAGCAGAGTTGATCCCCAATCTACCATTTTCTTTGGGAAGACAAATGACACTCCATTTGACTTTGGAAGCCTTTTTACTAGTTGGATTCTATTTATGCCATATGAAGTCTCTTATACTTCTGTCAATATTCTTCACTCTTTTAGGAATAGGTAAGTATAACAACACATAGGTGTATAGGTTACTGAAACTTAAAATGGTAAGCAACGACCTACCTTCATAAGAAAAAAATATATTGCTCCAACTTTAAATTCTTTTCTAAATTTTATTAATGAGTGGTCTACATTCAGTTTCCTTCAGCTTCCTTGTGCAGATAGGAACTCCCAAGTAAGTAAGAAGTAACTAATGAATCAAAAGTCTAGCATCAGTGATCACCTTTGAGGAGTCTTTAGCGTTTAGCTTAAACAAATAAGAAGAACTTTTTTTAGGATTAAATCTTAGCCCAGATACTTCTTAGAATCTCTGTAATGAAGATAAGATTATCTCAATTGAAGAATTATCATTATCACATAACACGAGTAGATCATCAGTAAAAGAAAGCTGAGTGATACTGAGCTCTCTATTATGATAATGATATCTGAAATATGTGCTTTCATCAATACACATCTATGCCATTATTTGAAGAACTTCCATAGCAATAGTGAAAAGATATAGAGATAGTGGATCTCTATGCCTTATTCCCCTAGCTGCTTGCTATAGTTGAGTAGGTTCCATATTTATTAAAATAAAGAAAGATGCTATTGATACGCAAGAATGAATCTAGCTAATGAACTTGGGAGGATAAACAAAAGCATGGAGAGAATTGATGATGAAACCATATTCCACAGTATCATATGTTTTAGTGAATTCAATTTTGATAGCCTAACTTCTAACATGTTCTTTATGGTTGTAGTCTTTAAACAATTCCTGAGCAAGCATTTGTTGCACCAATACTTCTACCTAAAACGTAAGTATAAGGCCCCAAAGGAAACCCTAGTTGTAACGATACATGTTCATACAGGTACATGTGAGATAGGAGTTAAAATTGTGCTATGATTTGATTGTGAAAGGTATATGACTTGAATTTTGGTATTGATAGACTGTAGTTAGTAAATTGGAATTAACTAATACTATTAGAGAATTGAGGTATTTAAATGTATATTTGGACTAGGAAAATTATCAAGTGACAAGTTAAGTTGGTACATGGAAATTAAGATAAGCATATGAATTAGTGACATTTGACATAGCTAATACATTGACGTTTGGCATAGCTAATACATTGACATTTGGCATATCTAATACATTGACATTTGACATCATTTAATATGTGACATTTGGTAGCATAATCTGAGGACGAGTGCCTAGTTAAAGTGTTATGAATGGTAGCTTAAATGGTGGGTAAGTGGGCTTCATGCCTTGGTGTTAAATGGTATCTTAAGCTAGTGACACCTAGCAGGTAATGAAGCATGTTTCTGCTTGAGTAATTCCAAATTTCTTCATTCTTGTTTTGCCCTCCACCGAAACCTCCCATCTTCTGTCAATTTTTGGACTTCTGCTGGAGTTTGGATCATTAACACTAAGAAGCTTTGTATCAGAACTGAACATGTATCAGAATACAAAACAAGTTAGACTACTAATCCTTTATACAAAAGTGGTAATAGGACTAATACAGGAGATACCATGATTGGTATCACAAAATAGGAGAGACTTATGTGTCAATATTAGAAGACACTGAAGTGTCAATATTAGGAGAGACGTATGTCTCAGACACCTAAATATCATTATCAAGAGACACTGAAGTGTTGACACCTTAAATGTGTCCAGGAGCAGCTGCAGAACCTTCTAAGAATGCCTATTTACCCACAACTAGGACTTAACAATTTTAAAACAATCCATTTCATATGTCACAATTATAAGCAATAGATAATATATCTTTATTCCACTTTCCTCAAATTGAACATATATATATGCACATCCAACTAATCTTACCTTATAAGCATAATCATTTGCATTAATGTACCATTAAAGGCATTATATATTTACACATTCCATATCATGACACAAAGTTCCATGTAAACAATCATATTCGATTCACATAACATATCTCTTTTTGAAACATATTGGTATTCATAAAAACACATTATTAATTCCCCTCACATCACATTCTTAAATACAAGAAAACATATTAAAAATTTCTATACGTATTTCATGTCTAAGTATATATGTCCATGCCGAAGTGAACACATTATGTATATACCCTTGTCTTTTACATTAAGTACCTTACATCTTTTACTAAGATGTACTTAATTCATTATGTTCACTTTTTAATACACCCTAGATATGATATAATACTTCCAGGGCATATGTTGTGGCGTTACAACTAAGACTAACAAAAACACTGAATCTGAACTTGTAAAAGTCGTATTTGTTACATATAACCTTATAAGCTTAAAAAGAGAAAGATAGAATTTGATAAAGACCAATACAACGTCCACCAGTCTAATAAATCCATAAAATGTAATAATATATTCAATTAATTTTGTTGATGAATATAAAGCCTCCACTTATTGGAATAATATATTCAATTCATTTTTCATTGACCTTTAATCAAACAAATATGCCTAATACTTCTACAAGTCAATAACATCAAAGAATTTATTAATTAAGGCCTTTATTTTGACTCAAAGTATAATACTTCTTGATTTGTTAAAAGCTTAACGTGGAATAACCTATTTATAATAAGAATGTTCAATTTGCAAGTGTATCTAACTACTTTGACTTCTTAAATTGACAGGTTTGACTTACAATTTGCAAGTGTATAAGCAAGCTTTAGTTTTGACTAATCCTATTGTATAGTTAATGTTATACGAATATGATTACAAAGAGGACATTCAAAAGGAATAATTTGCAAATGATTACTGAGACAATGATAAATTATGAATCAAGTCTAAGGTCGTTTTATGTTAGATACATTTTCAACTCTATAAGTTTTCAATTTAAATAACCAACAAAATTGAAGAATGCATGTAGATGTGATCAGGTTATCGAAGTCCCTAAAATAATTTGATTCTCCAAACTTCTTATATTAGTCATGGAACTAGGTTGAATCCCTAGAGAACGAAACATTAGTTTCTTAATTTCAAGTAACAACATTAAAATGGGGGTTTTGTTTAAGTAACTGATTAACTAAAATTAATAAGAAATCAAATTAGATCAACTGAATATAAAAGTGAGAAAGTCAACATTACCAAACTTCGATTCAAGGGAAATATCTCATTTAATTGTAACATTGATCATTGGTTTAAAGAGAATATTTTCACAATTCAACTATTTAGTCTGAAACATATTAAGATAGCCATAATAAGTCTTAAATTTTCCTAAATGAATTGGTTTAAACCCAGCAAAACTTATCATCTATTGACTCGGTGTGATAGTATTCCATATCAAATAAATGATAGCAATAAGCTTAGTGAAAAAGACTGACCTTAAATTAAATAATTAAGATAGCTGCAATTATTCAACTTAGTTTTCTTATTTATCATAAGTTAAATATGGAAATTTATAAATAACATATTTGCCACTTGTACGTCTCTCCTGATATTGACACTTCAGCGTCTCCTATTATTGAGACATAAGCCTCTCATGTTCTCTGATACCGATCACAGTATCTCCTGTATTAGTGTTGTTACCCACTTCTGTATAAAAGATTAACAGACTAAATTGTTTTGTATTATGTTATATGCTCAGTTCTGATATAAATAATCTTTGATTTGCAACATCTGAGCTCTGTTCTCAAATCAACAAATTATGTTTTTTTATAGACAAGTTTTGTTATGATATTATAATAATATATTTTGAAATTGATGAGTTTTGCACTGAAGCAAATGTGTATCCTGTTCTGATATGTTATGTTTTGTTATAAGATTCATGGTATTTTTGGTTTGGTTTGAAAATGGATAAGTAAACACTGCTTATAATCTGATGTGATTTTTGAATATGTGAATGCTTGGATGACTTTTAGAAACAATTATCAGCTTATATCCTGTTTAGTTTATTCCCCACTAAGCTTTATGCTTAGAACGGTGGTTTTGTCCTGTGTAGGTTTAGATAGGAGGATTTGAAGACTGGGATAGTAACAACTGTAATGGCCAAAGAAGAATGTGTTTTGTTTTGGGAATGTATGTTTGGGTTGTATGTAATAATATGAGACATGATGTATTTTGTTAAAAGT
>JAOQMS010000008.1:28369562-28380781 GCA_027563885.1 Erythroxylum longipes
GGGACTTGCCTAAAATACCCCTTATGCCAATTTACCACCTTAAACTTTAATTCCCTTAACCTATATCATATTATCTTTCCCAGATTAACATGCTAATTAACTTCAAGGTAAAACAATATAACAAGACCTCAAAATAAACTAATCATGCTTATTTATCATAAATAAGTAAATAAAATTCGAGGGCCAACATAAATTCTATTGCACAATGTAACAGTATCATCCCACTTTGTTAAGACATAAAACAAATACAATGTTTTTAGTCACGGGTACATAATAGCAATTTTCCAAAATTAACTCTAACCCACTAGGAAGATACAAAACATATGTCCCTACAGCTAATGCAGCAACTCTTGCTCCATTTCCACTCGTAGGTCCATCTCTCCCTTCTTGAGCAGTCTACTATCCCTAAGACCCTGCATATCAACATATATGTGTGAGCCACATTTGGTATCTAATTCCCAAATTTTGTTATCAGAAATAGTATTAATCTCAATGACAAATATCTTACCTGAAGTAGATGGTGGGGCATCTAATTCCTTCTTCTGCTTCAGTGACTTCAGATAAGCTTTGCAGTTCCTCTTCCAATGTCCTTCCTTGTTGCAATTGAAGCATATCCCCTTTGGTGTTGTCTCTTCGCCTTCTTCTTGGTTACACCTCCTACTGGCTTCTTGGACTTCTTCTCCTTCTTTTGGTTCTTCTTTCCAGAACCAGAAGCAGAGTCCATTAACATCACATCCTTACTGTCCTTCTTGACAGTTTGCTCAACTGTTTTGAGCAGATTAATCAGCTCATGAATCGTTGTGGCTATTTGGTTCATCCAATAGTTAAGCACAAACTTTAAATAACTATCAGTCAAACAAGTCAAAATTAAGTCTATGCTTAATTCATGATCCATAATGAAACCCAAACTGGCTAATATCTCAATGTAGCCATTCATCTTCAGCACATACTGCACCGAAGACGATCTTTCAGCCATCTTTAAATGGAAAAGCAACCTCGAGGTCTTGAACCTTTCAGACCGAGCTTGCTCATCAAACAGTTCCCTCAGATGGTAGACTATGGTATGAGCATCCATAGCCTCATGCTGCTTTTACAGCTCTGTTGACATAAAGGCCAGCATTATATAGCTAGCCAACTCACTATCATCCAGTAGCTTCTTGTAAGCTCTCTGAACTTCATCAAATGCATTAGCAGCAGGGGGATCGGGAAGTGGTTCATCTAGGACATATCTTAGTTTTTTTAGATTTGAGAACAATTCTCAAATTTCGTATCTAGTTCAAGAAGTTTGGTCCTGTGAGTTTGTTGGAATCTAATAGGAAGCGTAGGTTCACACTAGAAGACATCGTGGCGATTCAATAACCTAGAAGAACAAGAGAAAGTGTTAGAATGTATACTTAATGCATATTTATAAGGTATTTAATAACATGCATCATGGGTCCCATTATTCTTATTCAAATCCATAGCCCTCACTACGAATTCGAGAAAACTTATATTTTCCTTAATGGGTCGATATCTGATATCACCAAGAATGACCTTGAGTTTGCCCAACAAGCAACCTTAGGTCAATCGGTAGGTATCATTCATACCAATTGCATTCAATTTATGTAACTATCGACTTGTGCCATTAACTGTTGATTTAGCACACTTAATGGGTTATCAACTCTTGATTTATATACATCCTATGTATATAACCCAACTTCTCCTCTATCCACGTTGAACTTGGGTTTGCCCAATAAATCAACGCTTCCAGTTAGGACTAACCCATTAATCCAAAAATCTAATTTCTATGGTTCGAACATATTCGTGTAATGCGCGCTTGAGTTTGCCTAACAACCCAACTTTAAAATAACTCCGGTTCTTGCCATATCAATAGAAGGCGTAAGTCCTAATATTTTGGTTGAGGGATTTGTCCTTTGGTCTCATCAATACTTGGATGATCTTGTTTATGTATATCACATATACATTTAGATTATGGATAACTCAATTAAATTGAGCCTAAGTCCATAACTACCCTTAAAATGCATTTAATGCATGTATTACACAAAGGAGGTTTAAATATAGGTTGTGACTTAACTACGCATCCAAAATTCGTGATTCGATTCAACTCTTAAACCTAATCAGGTACTAATGTTAGTCTTATCTAATCCGAATTAAGAATGTGAATTGATTAAGAACCCTAAAATTTAATTATTTTGATGTCTATATTAAGCACTTTAATCCTAGTTTATAAGTCTTTATCTAGTCACACTAGAAATGTTATGCTCTACTTGGATTAATTCTAAATTAATCTTTAGGTTTCCAAAATTCTCGTACACCAGTCCTCTATAATATCCCTAGGTCATCTCAAATTTATCTAAACAATTTCGACACATGCCAAAATTATCTTAACGGCATCTTGACGGCCAAAATTGTTAAAATAAATAAGCTAACCTACTAGACACTAAAAAGACCGATTCTGATGTTCTGAAAATTTCCAGAACCCTAATTTCAAGCACATGCATTAAGCATATTAGTTTCATCAAAATAATATATTTCTTATCACATAAGAACTTTATTTAGGTCTCATAATCGAAATACATATATTATAAGTCATTAAGTAAGTCAACTCCATCAACTTTCAAAAAGTTAACCAATGTTGACTTTGACTTTATTTATTAATTGAATCAAATTCAATTAATTCTGGAAAGATTCCAGAGTAAAAAATTCCAGATCCTAATTCTTACGAATTATTTATTAATAAATAGGAATAAGCCAACACATCATATATGTATGACACTTGTCACATTACTTCTAACACTAGTCAACCATTACATCATGCATGCATAAGATAACCACTTTAACAACAAGTGTCATGCATTTCATACAAGTGGAAACATCTCATCTTACATGTGCATGCATAAAATTTATAAAAACAATTTTATAAAAATTAATATGTAATTTTCATGCAAGCATGTTCATCACATTTCTAGAATTTCCAGAACTTCATACATGCATCAAACTGAAACTAAATTCGTAATAAAATAGTAAATGACATTCAATTGCATTTTACTTTTATAGAAACATAATATAACATCTTATAAACATTTTGGTGAAAGAAAAACAAAAAAAATTCTAGAATTAATAATAAGTTTTCAAAATCAACACTTGCAATTAGTTTTCCAAAAAAAACCTAGAAATCAACATATGAATAGTCTAAATATAAATGCAAAATAAAATAGCAAATGACATTCAATTGCAATATCCTTTTACAGAAACATAATATAACATCTTATAAACATTTATGTGAAAGAAAAAAAAGAAAAAAATTATATAATTTACACTAATTTTTCAAAAACAACATGCAAGTCAGTCACAACCCAACAAACACTTTGTACATGTTCAATACACCATCTATTACATGCACAAACAAGCTCTGATACCACTGTTGGGTTAGCATGGTTGCATGCATCATATGTATGCAGATGCAGTGGAAGTTTTGGAATCAAGATTCTGACACCATGACAAACCCAAATCCACAAGATCAAACATACATGCATAGATATGTATAAAAGAACATGAAATGTAAACCTTTTACCTTGTGTATTTCCTCTTTTCTTAATTCGTATCCTTATTTGGGTTGTTGAAAACACCAAACCCTTCCTTGATCACCCAAGAACACACAAAGAAGGAAGATGAAACAATGTGTAAGGGTTTTGAACACCAAACTTGATGGATTCAAGTAGATTTTCAATATGGGAGATAAATAAAAGGTATCTTGCAGACATGTAAGATTTATACAACAATTGCTTAAATTTGCATGAAGATAACTCAAGAACACTTCTAACTCTCTCTATAACTCTTCTAGAACCCTTTCTCTATCAATTAAGTGTGTAAGAAGTGAATGATCCTCGTGCAAATAAGTGAAGAACTCACTTATATGTCACTTCATAGCTTTTGTCATAATCGTGGCCTTGCTAGCTGGCCATGATCGTGGCATGCCTTCCTAGCTGGCCATGATCATGGCCCTAAGAGGCAAAATCGTGGCCTACTTAAAATAGGCCATACACACTTTTTTTTCATCTGATCTTTTATGCATGTGACCTTTAGGTTTTCGGCTATTTTAGGCACTTGACTTAACTCTTAATTCAAACACACCATGAAGGGTTTCATTATGCCTATTTGCTGGAATATAAGTGGATTAACACACAAACTCTTTGATAGTTAATTATCCAACTTATGAACCTTTCTATATAAAATTACCATGCAATTTGTCCTTTCACCATATTATACCCCACTTGGTTCAGAATATGGGCTATATGTCAACTCCCACTAGACTGACTACGTCATATCTAGTCCAAGTGATGTTAGTTCTTATCCTGGGATCTCATTACTTTATGTTTCATTGAAGACTCTTTTTATGACACATAATTGCTCTGGCCAGAGACTCCCGAGTAATGACCATGACAAGAGGTCATGGGTATCATCTCCTTCTAATAGGAGTGGTGAATCCTTTATTGGCTACCCCATTACCTTTTAATACAAATAGCTTTACCCAATCACCACCTTAAGAGCGACCTCATCTTGAGGTAACATGGAATGGTGTCAAAGCATAGGATTTATATCCAAGATATCCTTGAGTACCTCAAGTCTAAGGATATTAGCACCACTGCTATGATGATATTAATCGTTGACATTAGATAAATTATCCATATGATAATCTCATAGCCAGTCATCTGATGTACTTACTATCTTTAGTAAGCATCCACATATTAACTCTAAACATCTCATGCTTACAGTTTATGAGATCTACTGCTTGATCAAATCAAGGAGTATAATATGTGCTAGTCTTTCCAGATTAATAATGTCCTGTCTTATTAATCTTATGACTAGGGATTATTTTAGATACTAACATAATTGCAAATGATGGGAATCTCATTATCTTGATCTTATCATGATTTCCTTTATGTTATGTTTTGTATCATGGACTTCATTAGTTTGATTTAAGATTAATATCAGTTCATATATAAATGAATATCAAATCAATGAAAAATGCCTTTTGCTTTATTAATCAAAACAAAGTTTGTACAAAAGTTCTAAAGGTGATTGCCTTTAGAGCACTACTCTAACAGGAACAATATATAATTTTAAGTGTGGAAGGGTTAATGGAAATTTTAAAGAATTTTTTTCAAATTTCTTAAGTATTATAATCTTTATTATTTATTCTTATTGACTAACATCCTGATGTAGTTAAAATATGTTCAAAACATTATAGGTTATTATTGATTATTAAATTGTATTAATATATAAAAGGATGAAAGTTAGAATAGGCTTGCTTTTATAAGCTATTATTTTTTAGTAGTCATTGAAAGAGTTAACCTGAATAAAAAATTGCATAGTATTTACACACATGAGACCTATTTGTGAGCTTTTGAGCTTAAGAGAAATATATCATTATTTTATGCTCTCTTATTCTTTAGGTATGTGTATCATGAATAATTAGATAATTCTAGAACTTGCTTTTATATTCATGTTAAGACCATAGTTTTAAACCAGATGCATTAAAATGATAAAGGCACTTAGATTAAAACATTATATTTTCTTTTATTATTATCTACCATATTTAATCTCTTAAGAATAACCACTTTTGAGACTTAATCTTTCCTTAATTGATTATAGCTACATTGGTAGCCTTTACCCTATTTTTCTTGAAAAACTTTCATTACTTTTAAATCACGAAGGATTTGCATTTACTTGATTACTTAAAACTTTGGTTATACTAATGAATTTTAGAGAAAAGTGTTGAATATGCCTATTATTATTGGTACATAGTGATTGGAAGATGTGTTTCTTCTAGAGTGCTTCATTATTGTAATTTTATATTTTTTCCAAATTTGCTCAAAGGAGTAAAAAAAATTGAAAATTATTTTTTGCAAAGGAATTAAAAAAGAAGAAAGAAAAGAAAATAAAGAGTTTGGAGATTGAGAAGAATTATTATTGTGCCAATGAAATTATTGCTTGAAGGACCTAAGCTATAAAGAACTAATTTTTATGCAATCTATTGGTTTAACAGTCTCCTTTTTCTATAATGACAAAATATTTATGATATTAAAGAGCAACAATAAAATTAAGCATATAAACAACTGTCTATATCAAGACAATGATTGGTTCCCCCTTAATTCATGTATAAAACATAATTCAATATCAAGAACAAAAGTGACATTTTTTTAAGAAAATGAACAAAAGTTATATTTAATATCAAATGTAAAACAAATATCCACACACTTGGATAAATTAACTTAAACATAGCGTATATTTCCTCAACTATAAAACATCAAAAAAGGTATGAAAAATACAAAAATCAATCATAAAGTATGAGGAATATAAAAATCACTCCCCTTGAATGTCATCACTTACCTTAAAGCTAATATCAACAATCTTTCTCTCCATTTTTGGAATCATAAAAAAGAAATCAATTATCCAAAGATGTAAAATATAAAGTGTCAAGTATCAAGATAACTTAGTTAAAAGATCAAAATAAATTTATATAAGATTGATAAAGTTGTTGAAGAAAGAGTGTTAATGAGTGTTTAAAGTGTCAAAATAATTGATTTAAAGATAAAATTTTTATAAAACATTCCTAATTGTATGTAATTTTGAAATGTCACCAATTTAGATATTGTACCTAAGTTGAAAATTCAATTAAAGCAACTAGGGCAATTTTTAAAAAAATTATAAGTTGGAATTATAAGAAATTAAACAAGCATAATTGCATTATCAAACTATAAATTTCATATGAATATATAATTTTGAAGGTCACAATAATTTTAAAAATAAAAAGATATGACAAACTGCCCAAAATGTCAAATCTGAACACAATAAAAGATTTATCATTATAGATGAAATGAAATCCTTGACTCATTTTTGAATTTGATTATGGAAGAATCACTTTGAAAAGATAATTCTAAATTATGAAAAAATTTGGAGATACCTAAATTGGAATCCAAGAATGAAAATTTTTAATTTGATGCAATCTAATGAGATTATTATGAAATAGGGATGACAATTTCAAAGAAAAGAGTGAGTTGTATAGGTTTTGGGAGAAATAAACATACAAGATGGAAGATAAAAGAAATGATGAAGCGGAAGCCCTTGAAATGTGAAGATTGGATGACTTCATTATTCGACCAGTGTTTGTGTGCAGTTAACCATACTAACAACCAATCTTGATACAAATTCTTTGGAAAGACAAAAAAAACAAAATTTTAAGGATACTAGTTGACCATACTCTAATATAGCTTATCCAATACGTTCTAAAAAGTTAGAAAATAACCTTAAAACTAATTAAAACATATATCCAATTAAGAATGATTTTAAAACACATAAGGGGATCCTTATCATATAAATTTTTCATTAACACCTAATTCTCTTCTAATTGTGCAAAATATGTCCTTATTTAAACTATTACCAATTGGTGTAGTGTATCAACAAATTTTAATTTAATATCTCTATTTTGTATATAATCTGTAAGTTTAGGTACTAAGTAAGAATGTCAATTTTGGCCCAGCTCGCTTGGCCTGGGTTGATCAAGTTTGGCCTGAGCAGGCTCGGACTGGCCCGTGGCCCAACTGAAGAATAAAAAACAATGACGTTTTTAATTTTTTTAAAAAATATAAATTTGGGTTGGGTCAAGCCACAAGTCGGGCCATTAACATCCCTAGTACTAAGGTCCACACTATACTTTAAAAATTGTTCAATCCCATATTTTTAGTGAAAATCAAACATTCTTCACAAAGGAGTTAGAATCAAATTTACAAATAAATACACGTTATGATTTGAATATTACCTACGATATGATTTGAATGATGATTCTTTTTGAATTTATAATTTGTTAAAAACATCTCATCCTTTTCATCTCCATCACTTAGTTCAATAGTTGGCTCTTTTGAAAAGTTTTGGTGGTTATTCTTTAAGTGCTAATTTATTTACATCTTATAACAAAATCTTTAAGACTTTACTAGAGTCAAAGAGGTTATGTAAAAAAACCAACATGTATAAATAATAAGAATCTTTCTATTAAACACTTTGTATACAATTAAAAAATGTTCCTTAATCATCTGTACGTTTTATTCCTTTTCTATATAATAAGTCATCACTTTGTTTTAGGTATGAAACGAACATGGGTCCTTGATTATTGGTCTTTTTTTCCTCAACCAATAGTTTCTTGGGTTTACTTGTAAAGTTTTGTTTGAGAAAACAATATCTATCAACATGTCCATATTTACTATAAAATGATATACTTATGACGTATAAATACACTACTTGGATTTCTATGTGTGTATAAATAACAAGGAATCCCTCTTTGAATATTAAAGGTGTTGAATTTTCTTCTAAGGTATTGAAATAAGTTACGATGATTATATACATGATGCCTATTATAAATGAAGGATTAATGCATGCTTCTTTAGGCTATATTTGGTTGGATGTTTATTAATGGAATGGAATGAAATGTAATATTATTCCATCGTTTGGGAGGAGGGTTCATAATGGAATAGAATGGAACAGAATGGGATGGAAGAGGAGGGTTCCATATTACATTTCATTATATCCTAAACAGTAAAAATGAAAAACCTCTGATTTGGGGGGTTTAAGATGAAATGTAAAATGATAAACAACTTTACATTATATTTTATTATAAAACCTTCATCTAAACAACATTTCACTATATTATATTATGAACCCTTGCATCGTTCCCCAACAACAAATTTTTAATGGTACATCCATTTACATTCTATTCTATTATAAACAATTCCATTCCATTTAAAACCTGACGTCTAACCAAACATAGCCTAAAAAAGGGGTATGAGTAGGTTTGTATTTTGTCACAAAAGTTATAACTATTCTTCACCTTGAGAGTATCGACCCCTATACAAAGGTATATGAAAGCGTGAGGTTTGTTTTTAAGGAGGTGCATGGTGCATATCTTGTATGTATATACTGGTTTTGATATGAGTGTATCATACTCATTTTCCATCTCAGTTAAAGTCTATTCACTATACATATAGTCTCTCTTAGAAAATATAGTCTTGGTGTTTGGTGTACTATTATAAATATACTCTATCTTATACCTATTATTAGAATTCTTTAGAACTCCTAACATGCTTTCTAATTTTTTTACCCCCTTTAGAAAAGTTGGATAATTATTCCTTTAAAAAATTGATCTCCTTTTTCAATGTTTCACTTTCAAGCTTTGCATATAATATATGAATGTCGCCAATGATTACATTTTTAGATCCTTCAATGTTATAAAATTTACCTTTCATCTTTTTATTCTTATTTATGCATGCATCCAAAAGTTTTTGGACTTCTTTAGGTTTAAAAGATAATTTTCTTCTTTTCTTACTCATGATTTCTAAAATTTTGACTAGTTCACCATATTTCAAATCACTATCACTATAATATGAATTAGAGTTGGATATTACCTCATCATGTTCCTTAACTGTAAAGCACATATAAACTATCTCTCCTTCAAAATGTTTATTTTTTAATTCACTTGTGTCAAATAAGTTGATGATTTAAGTGCTTTGTTCTTGTTTTCATTCTTCTTCTCCTTCTTATCTTTTTTTTTTAATGCTCGTAACTATCTCTTATTAGGGGAAATTAAGACTTCACATGCTTGTATTTCCTACATCGAAATGAAATAATATTAAAAGATTTGTGTTTTAAGTCAATTTTACCTTTTACCTTCTTTAAAGCTTTTTTCTTTTAGAAAAGTTCTTTTTTAAAAACTTTTTAAATTTCTTTGTGAGATCTGCATCATACTTCCACTTGTAGATATATATTTTTCTTCACTTGTATCCTCTTTTTAGAGTTTGAATGTCAAGTTTTTTTTCTTTTTTAAGTGTTATTTCTTTTTGTTTCTTTTAATGTCTTATTTAATATATGAGAAGAGATTTAATGAGCTCGTCTAATGGTATCCTTGGCTTCTTATATAGTCGTTACCTTGGCTTCCCATATCCTCATAGGTGACCTAATAAAGCATTAATAATATTAGGGAACCTTGTGTACATGCGAGAAATGCTTTCATTATAATTTATTGAAACAATTCATATTGGTGGATTATCATGCTCACTTTACTCTCCTTCACTTGTTTTGTGCCCTCATATGTAATGTCTAATGCATGCTAAATTTCATAAGCTATTTCAGACAGAGAGATTCTATTAAATTTATTTATTCCTAATGGATCAAATAAGATATTTATCACTTTACTATGTAAAGAAATCATTCTCTTATCTTGAGATTTCCATTCTTCCTTTAGTTTGAGGACCTTCTCATTATCTATGATTTGCATACGTATAAATAGGTCATTTGAAACTATTTTTCATAAATCTCCACTTTAGATTATTAAGAAAAATTTCATCCTTGTTTTCTAATAGAGATAGTCATTCTCATCAAAGAAGGGGACTCAACTAATGTTTTGTCTCTCTTGGATGGATGATGATGATGATGTTGATGAATACAGGGGTGGGGTTTGGGGTTGAATTGGGTGTTGATAAATTCTAAATAAGTATTACTAACTTAGTATATCAATGAATACAATTTATAAAAGACAAAAATATGACATAAAATAATGAATTTCAATGAAATATGTAAATAATAATGTAGAAAGGGTAAGGAAAGAGAAACATTAACTAATTTATAATAGTTTAGAAATTAACCTTGCCTACATCCACTCCCAAGACTCTTATTGAAATTTCACCATTTTAATGCGAAGAATAACCTTCGACAATATTTTCTTAGTAAAGAGAAACCCATTTACAATCTTTTTTAACTGTGAAGAGGAACCTCAATGCCACTTTGGATACCCCTAAGTAAAATATAAAAACTTGAACAAAAGTTTTCAACTCAAAATATCTTGCTTTATTACTTGATAATACTAAAGCGATTCACCATGTTAAATATGAGATAATAAATGCTCAAATGCTTAATAAACACTAAAAATGTGCATAAAAGACACCCAAATACTTCTTAATGCTTCAATTAATGAAAAAAAATGTATTTATAGGGTTTTAACAAATGTTGCAAATACCGTACCAGACTCGATACCGGATTAAGTTCTGAAACGGTACTGTACCGGTACCGGTCAATACCGGGTACCGTTTCGGACAATTTTTTATATTTATGAAATAGTCCCTGAAATTTTTAAATTTTGCAAAATAGTCCACTGATATATTGTACAGTTA
>JAOQMS010000008.1:28405424-28421635 GCA_027563885.1 Erythroxylum longipes
TGTCACTCTTCTAAGATAACAAGACCACAATTCCTTTTTCCCAATGTACCCTTAATGAGTCCCAAAAGTCCACTTTATCATTCCTTATAAGCTTAGGCTCTTTTGGTACTCAAGTTACATGCCAAAAATGCCCTCAATTCATTCTTATGAATTTATTCCATAAACTATTATGCTTAATTTAACAAAAAAAAATTTAAGGGGGCCAACATGGTTGTTTGTCTAACCTCTTTTATATTATCTTGAATTATGGCTACTTTCATCTCCTAATAATAAACCTCCATACTTTTTGATCCTTGAGAATGACCTTGTGGTTTTTTTTCTTTCTAATCTCTACAATAATGGTTAGTTAGAAATATCCTTTCAATAAGAGCTTTCATATTATTCCAAATCTATATAGAACGCTTATGATTCCTTCTTTATTAGTTACAATTCATTCACTTAAGTAATGTCATAATTAGTACACTTTACCATAACTAATTTTACCTTTTTATTCTTAAAGTAACTACAATAGTAAAAAATGAATTCATATTTTTTATTGCAATAATATTCAGAGTTATTTATACCTTTAAAGGAGGATCTTTTCATCTTCTTACAACCAAGATTCCAATCAACACCATCTAGATCTCTAGGCTCTCAATCAACACCAAGGTTTACCCCCTTAAACCTTAAACGCTAAGTTAACTTCATCAATACTTAGTTCATCATTCTTTTCATAAAATTATGCTAATTGTATTGAATTCCTTTTTGTATGCCTTCCTTCCATCATAAGGGACTTGAGGTTTTTGTCCTTTTTTAATTCATTAATTTGATGAGATTGCCTCTCCAACTTATCCTTTACATTATTATATATTATGTTCATGCTCTTAAATTATTGTTGCATAGCTTGTACAAAGAACATGATTTCCTTTTTTACCTTCAACATAAGAAATATTTAAAAGTTGCAAGAAAAAGTTAGTAAAAAAGACCTCACATACTTCCTCACGTGTATACTCTTAGAAGATATAAAAATCACTCGTTCGTCACTCTTTAATTGGATTTTATCAATGGTAATCTTACTCTCTCTTTCCTTTTACCACCCTTTGCTTCTTTCTCAAGTTCTTTAAAGAACTAAGCAAATTTAATCAAAGGTTTCAATCCTGTAAACTGTAAACATCTTAAAACCAATTTAACTTATAGTCAGAAGAAATATTGGTCATATTAAGCAAGAGGAAAAGGAATTGAATGAGATAAGAAAGAATAAAAACTATTCAATTAGATCACCATCTCAATCTCTAGGCTCTCAATCAACACCAAGGTTTACCCCCTTAAACCTTAAACGCTAAGTTAACTTCATCAATACTTAGTTCATCATTCTTTTCATAAAATTATGCTAATTGTATTGAATTCCTTTTTGTATGCCTTCCTTCCATCATAAGGGACTTGAGGTTTTTGTCCTTTTTTAATTCATTAATTTGATGAGATTGCCTCTCCAACTTATCCTTTACATTATTATATATTATGTTCATGCTCTTAAATTATTGTTGCATAGCTTGTACAAAGAACATGATTTCCTTTTTTACCTTCAACATAAGAAATATTTAAAAGTTGCAAGAAAAAGTTAGTAAAAAAGACCTCACATACTTCCTCACGTGTATACTCTTAGAAGATATAAAAATCACTCGTTCGTCACTCTTTAATTGGATTTTATCAATGGTAATCTTACTCTCTCTTTCCTTTTACCACCCTTTGCTTCTTTCTCAAGTTCTTTAAAGAACTAACCAAACTCAATTAAAGGTTTCAATCCTATAAATATCTTAAAACCAATTTAACTTATAGTCAGAAGAAATATTGGTTATATTAAGCAAGAGGAAAAGGAATTGAATGACATAAGAAAGAATAAAAATTATTCAATTAGACCACAATTCCAATAATTAAAATTTTAATCATTTTCAACCACACGAATCATTACAATTGATGAAACAATTGAACAATTAGATTTGGATTAATTTCTTTATGAAATTGTATCGGTATAACTTCCTTTTTTATATATAATAACAACATGAATTTGATCAAATAATTATGTAATTCTTACTCAAAATCTAGTACAAAAGGCATGAAACAAGAAATTGAAAAAAAAAAGAAACCCTAACAAAAGAGTAAGAGATAGGAAAATTTTAAATATAAAAGTGAAATTTTTTATTTTAATGGAAAAATAAACAATAAGAAGAAGGTTTAATAAAGAGCATAAGGACACACAAGGAAAAAATAGAATAGGAAATAGAATTGCAATTAAAAATACACGATATTAGATCCCATACCGATTTGAGAGGGGAATGAAGTACGCCTTATAAGGGTATGGATACCTCTCCCTCATAAGACGTGTTTTTCCAAGGTGTGGGAAGAGCAAAATTATGAGGACTTGACTAGGTCAAGGCCCAAAGCGAACAATATCTGTAGGAGGGTGGTTTAAGGCTGTTACAATGGTATCAAAGCCAGTACCCGAATTGGTGTGTTAGCAAGGACGGTGAGCCCTAAAAGGGGTGGAAATGTGATATCCCATACCGATTGGAGAGAGGAACGAAGTACACCTTATAAGGGTATGGATACCTCTCCCCACAAGACGTGTTTTTCCAAAGTGTGGGAAGAGCAAAACCGTGAGGGCTTGGTTGGGCCAAGGTCTAAAAGCAGACAATATATGTGGGCAAGTGGTCTAAGGATATTACAAAAATGTGAGATCTCATATCGGTTGGATAAGGCGACGAAGTACACCTTATAAGGATATGGATACTTCTCCCTCATATGCGCGTTTTTTCAAGATGTGGGAAGAGCAAAACCTTGAGGGCTTAGCTAGGCTAAGGCTCAAAAGTAGACAATATCTATGGGCGGGTGGTCTAGGGCTGTTACAATGGTATCAGAGCCAGTACCCGAATCGGTGTGTCAACGAGGACGTTGAGCCTTAAAGGGGGGGGGGTGGAATGTGAGATTCCATATCGGTTGGAGAGGGGAATGAAGTACGCCTTATAAGGGTATGGATATCTTTGCCTCACATATGTGTTTTTCCAAGGTGTGGGAAGAGCAAACCGTGAGGGCTTGGCTGGGCCAAGGCCCAAAAGCGAACAATATCTGTGGGCGAGTGGCCTAGGGCTTTTACAATTTTTGATCTAGCAAATTCATTTTTTCCATCTTAACATGGAAATGTTACTTTCTTAATTTCTACAATACCAGTGTAAATGGAGCCAATGTACCTCTATTAAATAATTGTTATTTAGATAAACTACTATGAAATCATCTAAAAAATGTTAAAAGACATTATTCATCATATTGAAAAAAATTGAGAAGAAATTGGTCCAATTGAATGGTAAAACTAGGAACTCATAAGGAGTTATGCCTTATTGTTTTAGGCTCTTCTCTTTCTCTTATTTTTTAAATATTGAAGCTTTTCTTAATTCATTTAGTAAATCTTACACCAATGAGTTTAGATGTTTGTTTTCAATTATAACTGTATAAATTTTTAGTAATCCACCCACTTTTGTAATTTTTCATCTACATTTTTTAGAAGAAGAGTATTGATTCAATATATAGATCTTTAATATTGAATGTAAATTACTGATAGGCCTTCTCCCAATCATTTATGATAATTCATTTGACTCTAGTAAGGACGTTTAATAGGAGAAACAAGTGGGAGGAGAGGAACCTACTCTAAGTCTATTTTATGGCCAGTTGCTTATCAAAGAGGTAATGTCTTGTGTAAATCTTATAGCATCTTATCCTTATATTCATCCAGTGCCTTAGCAATTTTTTTTTGGATTTCAATCGTGAATTTTTCCTTGATTTCAACCATTGTAACAAGAAGTAACTTGTCCTTGCTTGAATTCCTTCATAACTATCATTATCAACATCTTAGAGACTTGGCTTATTGTTTATGTATGGTATGTTGTCACCTTCACTCAAAATTAAAATCTTAATTCCTTAAACTATATAATAGTAAGACTAAGGGCCAACCCCATATAAAGTACCTAATCTAGATTTGTGCTTTGTAAATAAGAAGAAATAAAAAGAGGAATTTTTTATTGTCAATTATCAGAATATAACTAAAAGATAATGCAATTAAAATATAAAGAAGGTAATAGAAGACAAAAATTGGTCTAGTCTACTTCCACCTCAGGAATTATATACTAATTATTGGTACAAGAATAAATTATTTTATACTTTGAATAGTCACTATTAAAAATAATTACTATATCTCTCTTTTTAATCATAGTTAATTAGGATAAGCAAAATGTAATTAACCCTGAATACTAAATAACCCTAGGAAGAGCATATAAGATTTGATTGAGTAAGAGCTTTAAGAATTAGAAAGATTGGTGACAAAATAACACATGCACATATGGTTGCATTGAAGTTATTCAATTATTCTTCCTAAGATTTAACAATCCCGATGCAATAATCCATTAAAATAATCACTTCATAGATTAAAGAAATTTAAAAATTACATATTCAATGTAGCACCCCACTCTCACAAGATACGTACCCGACATCCTGAGTGATATCTGAGTGCGTATCCCGCGAGGGTGGCATGCTAGAATAACCAATTAGTTAAACACTCGAAACTTAGTACAAATTTTTCAAAAATACTCACTCGTGTGTGCAGAAATCAATAATCAAATTCAGGCCCATACTATTATTTCATAAATATCGAAATCACAATTATTATTACACTTTGATCACTCTCATTCAAAACATTTCCAATTTCAGAAGTTATTACATACAGAAAATTGTATAGAAATCGCGGAATACACAAATTGATACAAAAATAAGAAAATACGAATGCAGATGCAAACTCATCCTGACCTCTATCTCTTACTTGAATGTAGTGGCTATACTCCTGTTTGCCTAACGACTAACTCTTCTGAACCTGAAAAATATTGCAAATTTTAGGTGAGTTTTGCGAACTCAATGAGGTAACCATCATCGATGGTTCACTCAATCCATGCAACACATCAATACACATAACAAATAATTCACATCTCTACATTTTGCATAAATTATTACATATCACATTATAACTTAAGGTAAGACAATTTTACATTTCAACAATCAAACATACTTATTAAAATGTATATGAAATGTTCATGTGACTCTTTTCCAATTGTTACGTTTTTGTGATTGAGCGCCTAAACTGTCCCGTATCCATTGTAGATACCGGGCTCATTTATACTATCCCTTATCCGTTGGGGATACAGGGCTCATTTTACATAGTGAGCCTTTGGCTCTTTTACACTTTCTGAGCTTTAAGTTCTTTTTCGGTGGCTACTCTAGTCACAACTACCTTTATGTTTCATGCATGCATGTAATGAAATGCATCACAATCACATATTTTCAATCAGTCACATGAATGCGGATTGACAATCACTTTCACATTCATCATTGGTCCTTGGTCTGGCATTCAACAATTAAGTTGAGAATATACTTATTTCTTCTCATTCACATACAAATAGCACTTCGATATCACATTCATTCATTAGAATCATCGGACCTTCATTGTTCGGAATCAACACAATCAAATCACATTCATTCTAAAATTCAAACATAATATAAAACAAACAATTAATTGAGTGAGATCGTCTAGGTTACTCACAGTACCCTCCAAAATAGCATTAGCTTCCTGGATCTGGAAGCATCTGGATGGGGATGTTCTATCCTGTGTATCAACATCATATAAACATTTACACACATTATTAATTGCACAATCTTATGAACACCCAACCACATACATATGTATATGTGTTATGTATAATGCATGCTCAATGACAATCTCAGGTATCTTTCCATTATTCTAGTCACATAATCATACATATTTCCAAACTCACATAAGTATCATTTATACTTATGGTTTATACCTCAATAATACCATAAAAATCAAAAATTCATAACTCATTTCTTCAATTCAGATTTTTCCTAAGACACACATTTGGATCAACTTTCCATGATCAATATCATAATGAAATTGAAGTAATTTGAGGGTACTTTATTCTATAAACTTGTTCGTCTCTCTCTTAAGTTTCTAATGATACCAAGATTATTCAATTTGGTTCAGTATCCTATGAGTTATGCATATAATACCATAGGCTGTGCATAATTGAACTTTTGTCTAGTTCATGATCATACCCTCAAATTGTACAACTCATAACTTTCAACACATATATCTACAAATTACAAAATTAGTACCAATTGAAATTTAAAAGAATGAAATACAACTTTTGTGAAGACACCTTTGTCTGATTCAGCCTATATCCATTCAGTTTTTTATGAAAACATCAAAATATAATTTCTGTCTCGGGTAGTACTATAACCTCAATCCAGACTCAATTACGCACCAAAATTTGAAAGTCTTAGATGCAGAATTAAATTTATACTTATTCAAGAAAGTTGTAGAATTATGTCTCTAGTTTAATCTGAATTAAGAATCACCTAATTTGGACATCTACAGCTCAAGATATCATCAAAAAACCAATACATGTTCGGAAGGCATCTCCCGCGTATCACCTTCAGGGTCGCGATCGCGATCGCAACTTCCATAGTGGCGTCACGATCGCGACCTGCATCTGACCGAAGCGCCCTCCCTTCCTTTTCTTTTTTTCCTTTCTACACCTAGAAAATGAGGTTTTTTGGCAAAGTCATCTTCTAAACAATTGTTCATCTATGTCTTAGGATTCTAAAAAACCTAAGTTCATACAATTTGGCTCAGTATTATAAAAGTTATACACAATTTACTCCATACTGTTCAGAAACAGAGACAAAATCTGAAACTCAACTTCAAGACAATTTTCAACACTCTTAGAGATAGAATTCAAACTCGAATTCTTCATAAAAATTGTATCCATTCGTCCCTAGTTTAATATAAATCAATAATCATCCTATTTGGATATCTATAGATCAAGATATATCAAAAAAACCGATGCATGTTCAGTTGAACCACTACATCTAACACATTTCCAGCACACTTCCTCATCAATCTCTTCCTAATTCATCTCATTTGCTTAATCTATCACTTCTAACTTATATCCACATCATTTCTTCTTCAATAATACCCCAATTATAGTTCAAGATCATCTATACACAACTCAAAATCCATGCTTGATCATATACACCAAAAACAAAACACATTATACACACATTTATCATAATGAACCTTCTATCGCAAAAATCATCTCAACAACAACTTATCAATTATCAACAAATAAAATACTCAAAACAAGTCATCATCAATCTTTATTCTTCATCCACCACATATACATATAAATTCATGACCAATCCATCAATCTCCAATTACTCATCATACAAGTTCCATTTACATTAACCCATGGAGATTAAAACATAACTTACTTGATTTTTCTTCAAATCCTTCGAAAGAACACCAACCCTAGCTTCTCATACAACCCACGTACATCATCATGGAGGTTGGGAGGTTGGGACTTTGGTGAGAAATGAAGAATAAAACAATATAATGGTAGCAAATGAAAGATAAGAGGGCTAGGTTCAAAGTTGGTGAAGGTTGGGAACAAAATTCATGAAGAAGGAGAAGAGAAAGTCACGTAGAAGAAGAAGAAAACATGAACAAATACCCTTCAATTAGAAAGCATCGTGAGTTTTAAGACATGGCTTGGCAAGTGATATTTTCATTTGCCACATGTCATCTCCTTATAGGTTCACTTAAGTTTTTCTTATTCAATTTGTCCAATCAACTACAATTTGTACTCCAATTGTCTCCAAATTTCAATGACATATGTCATTAAATCCCAAAGTCATAAATAAAAATTTCCACTGGCATTTGGCTCTTAATTCTACTGCTATTTGTCAATTGTCTTGCACTTGGTATTTTTTTTCCTAGTCCAAATTTTACCCAATTTTTTAGAAATTTTCTAAAATAACTTCTAAATTACTAAATACACTCTCCAAATCAATTTTTCAACATATAAAAACCATAATTCTCCACAAAATTACATTCATAATTCAATTATAAATCAATTATACCCAGAATGTCTATGAATGCATGTACAATTATTTTTTTGTACTGTGTGCAATAATCAATGTCACGTACGTAATGTTATTTTATGTATGAGTATGAAATGCATTTTTCTAATCCCTCATTATTATCTCTCATGTATGGTATTCCCAGGCTCTAACCCTTAATATGGGAATGGGATATTACATTCAATATCTAATCTAGCAATAAATTGTAACAATTAATAAAACCATAAAGATAAACACAAAAGGATATTTAGTATTCAATATATAGATTATATCATAAAGAAAAATCAAATATCATAGTTGAATACACTCTAAAGCTTCAATCTCTTCAACCAAGTGTAAAAAATTAGCAATGTAGGGCTATGGCAAGGAAAGAGAGAAGAAGAGAGGGAGAGAAAGAAAAGTGACTACCTTGTTCAAAACCTAACGTCAAAAATAAATCAAAAACTAGTTCTTTTGAAATTTTTAAATAAGGGGCATCCATTTTTTAGGATGAACATTGTTGGAAAATGGTTATGTTTCTTACTATTTTTTGTAAATCTTTTCAGTTAAAACATAAGCTCTGTGATGCCTATGTTCGTTCAACTCCAATTTTGACCTTGATTGCGTCGATATCTCTCAAAACTTAAAATATGATAGTTTTAGAATTCTTTTTAAGAATTTCATAACATTTTAAATCAAGTAGATATTGCATAAGAAATTGGAGAAGTAAAATCGCAACTATCCAAAATTGCCAAATTATGTTTATTTTTCTCTTAACGCCTCTTATTGCATCCTAAATAAAAATACAAGGGCACGAGAACATTTAGCCAAGACTAAAATGTTAAGATATTAAAACAATTTATTTTATGTTGATAAAATTCTTATCAATATCTTTGAAAATAAAGTGGTTGGATTAAACAAAACATAACACCTATTCCTCCACGAGTATAATATTTTTAAGTAAAGTACCTATTTTATGTTATTTAATCATCATTATATTAATATTGCTAACACCAAATAGATATTAATGGGCGCATTGTATTCCATGTCAACAATGTACCTAAACTTATCATTGGGTGATTTTCGTCTATTCCTACTGTTATTGATCTTTAATTTAAACTTTGTTAATAATATGTCGACAATGAAAGTATGTAGCTCTAGTGTTGAAACTATAAAAAATATACACTGGGCATAACTTACAGTCTATCTTTCAGTTCATTGATCACGTACATATATACAAATACAAGGTTTCTTAAATAGGAAAAGAAAGATAACTATAATGACTAGCTGAAATCAAGCCTAATCATAAGCTAAGGCAAGTTAAAGATACACAATGAATCAAACAAGATATATGTTAAGTATTTACAGAGTATTCCAGCATAACTCCTCTAGTTGGAGCTTATATGTTAATCATCCCTAACTTACCAAGTATGCTTTGAAAAGGTGCATTTACAAGAGCTTTGGAAAATAAATACGTGACTTTATCATATGATAGAACATGAGAACTGCATAATTCACAGTTGAGGATGTGATTACACATAAAATGACAATTTATTTCAATATGATTGATGCATTCATGAAAGATAAGATTTGTGACAAATGTGAAGATTTGTTTGGTTATCATAATAAAGCATCATCGATTCAGATAACGTCAAACCAAAATCAAATAAAAGAGATCAAATCCATACTAATTCACTTGTGGTATTTGCCATAGCTCTATATTCAGCTTCTGTTGAAGAATAAGAGATAGTCTATTGTTTCTTTGGTTTCCAAGGGACACGAATATCTCTAAGAAAAACAACATATATAGTAGACATCATGTAGTCAAGTAACTTACCCAATCGAAACCACTAAATATAGATAATTTAAAGCTACTAAATTAAGAAGGAAGTATACCTTTCCTAGGAGACCCTTCATATACTTAAGAACTCGAAAAGCTATAATCAAATGTGGAGTCCGAGAATTTGATATGAATTGGCTTAGGACCTGCATTGGATATGTAATGTCTGGTCAAGTAATAGTCAAACAAATAATTCTTCTAAAGAGGCAGTGGTATTGATTTAGATATGCTATTAGGTCTCCTAAATTTACAATCAATCCATATTTTGGATCCATTAGAAAAGATATTGGTTGAGATCCTAACAACTTAGATTCTTCTGACAAAAACATATTTTTGTTAGTTCACTATAATGCCTTCCTTGCTGCGAGCCACTTTATTACCAAGTAGATTTTTAAGATTGCTAAGATCCTTAATGCTAAAAGTGGTTTTAAGATATTGTTTAACGCTATCAATAAAGTTGGAATCATTTCCTGCACTTACAATAACATCCATATAGAAAATAATTATTATGAAAGAATTTTCACGTACAAGATTACAAAGAGAATTGTCAGCTACTGTCTGCTTAAAACTACGGCTATGAAGACAATTTGATAGCTTTTGGTACCAATTTACACAAGGATTGTTTTAGTCTATATAAATATTTTCTCAATCTACACAAATCACTTAGCCTAACAAAACCTTGAGAACTTTCATATAGACTTATTTTTTATGAAAAAACATTGTTTACATTTAACTGATATATATGCCAATTTTGAATAACTTCTACTAATAATAAGCATCTTAAAGTAATAATTTTTGTTATTGATGCAAATGTGTCCTGATAGTCTATGCCTTATACATAAGTAAATCCTTTAGCTAATAATCATGCCTTAAAATGCTCAATAAAACCACTAAATTTGTACTTTATTTTATAAAACTATTTGGAATCAATAATGTGCTTACCTTTTTAGAGGTCTTCTAGAGTCCAAGTATGATTGAGGTCTAATGCACCAATTTCCTATTGTATTGATTTCTTCCACCTAAGATCTTGGAAAACTTGGTAATAATTTTTAGGTTCATCAAAAGATTATATGGATGAAATAAAAACTTAGCGAGTAGGTTTAATGCATGAATAATTTAAAGTATGAGATAAAGGATAGACCCTAACAGAATTCACTGGCATGACACCTTAAGATGGGACCAAGAATGGGAGTAGAGTATACTTAAAATAAGTTAACTAATAAGATAAGTTACTAGCACATTTAGGAGTTGGTGTTAGTTCCATTTCTATTTGGGTTAATGATAAATTGTTATTGGTGGGTGAATTCGGATGGTTAAGGTATATAGTTTAGGTTTGCATATCTATCTAATGACTAGCTATGGTTACTAAGTTAGGTTTTTCATGATTTGGTGAATTTATTGGATAGGTATGAATTTTGGTATCTCCAATACTTGAGTTATGTTCAACGGGCAAGGTATCAGTAACGAATGTGATATATGGGTTGTGATCCTCATAAAAAAAGATGAGATGGTATTTAATTTAAAAGGAACTACTTTTCATATAAAAACATGTTTTGAAACAATCATCACCTTTTCCAAGTCATATACTTTGTACCTTTCTTACTATTTAGATATCCAAGAAAGATATAACGGTGTGCTCTTGGTGAAAATTTCATATCTTGACTTGTTATAATTGTAGGCAAAGTACAGGGATCCTAAAACTCCAAATTTATCATAACTGGATGGCTGTTTTAAGAGAAATACACTAGGGATTTTGTTCCTAAGAATAGGTGTAAGAATAAGTTTTATAAGGTACATTATAGTCAACATACACTCTCCCCAAAAATTCAAAGGTAAGTTAGCTTTAAAATGTAAAACTTTAGCAACTTCTAGAAAGTGTCGATGTTTATGCTTTGCCCTACCATTTTATTATGGCATATTTGTGTAACTAGTTTAGTGATTAACACCATGGACAACTAGGAATTCATTTATGGAGTGAAATTCATTTCCATTTCCACTCCCTATAGCCTTAAGTTTGGTAGCAAATTGAGTTTCTGAAAAATGATAAAATATGAAAAGATTGTCTCTAGCTTAGGTTTATTTTTTATAAGAAAAATCTAAGTACATTGATTGACTCTCGGGGTTAATGTCAATATTAAATTATCAATAAGTACGCAACGCAATTGTAGCTAGCACATGCAAGTACCGGTTGATCCTACGAAAACTAAATACTAGTAGTTACCTTTTTTCTATCATCAATCTAATAATTAGATTTTGGATTTTAATTAAAAATAAAAAACAAATAAACTAAATTATAATCAAATAATTATGAAC
The DNA here is from genome assembly GCA_027563885.1 of Erythroxylum longipes. Lineage (NCBI taxonomy): Eukaryota > Viridiplantae > Streptophyta > Magnoliopsida > Malpighiales > Erythroxylaceae > Erythroxylum > Erythroxylum longipes. The sequence goes on from JAOQMS010000008.1 coordinate 28,417,570, forward strand.
TCAAGAAAAATAAAATACGAAGAAAATTAATATCAAATAGTAGTGTCTAGGTGATGAATCCCCCTAAGAATCATTAGATATTATTATTATTTTTATCATACAAGCATATTATTGATTATTGGAACGTGAAAATTCATATCTTATGTTAATAACTATCTTGAGACTACTAATAACTAAACCATCAATTGATTAACATAACTCTTTCTAGTTAAAACTCCTAGGATTGCTTTATTGATCTGTGAATCATATAAAATCAAATCATGCAAAAATATTCTGAATATATTAGAATAAGAGTAAAACACATAATTGAATCATAATAATCAATCAATATATTTTCTTTAAATAAAAGATTAAAACATATTGTTATCCCAAACTAAGGTTCATCAAACCTAGAAACTAATCATGTTTAGTTACTAATAATATAGATCGAGATAAAAAATAAACAGGAAGAAAAAAAGAAAATAAAGGAATCATAATTCTAAAACTCCTTTTTCTTCTATTGAATCTTTTTACAAGTTTGAGTTTTGATGTTCTAATCTACTAGATCTCTTAATGTATTCTTTGTGTTTTCTATATCTTTTGATCAAAATCATCACCTCTCTAGGTGTCTTATCTCAAATCTACTACAAAATTCATCTCTCTTCATATTGCCTTTGCTCAAGTCCTTTTGTAGTAAATTTTAGGGTTTCTAGGATATACGTGGTCACTGTTTCTAGGATATACATGGTCACTTACACAAGCGTGTGAGAGATCATGTATATTAAAAACACATAAATTTGTGATTCTACATGGGCACAGAGACTTACGTGGGCAATATAATTGGGCATGTATCTCAGTATACACGGGCGTGTAACTCAACATGACTAGAACTCAATCTCTTCAATCTTCACAAGTTTACAAAGACTTACACCATCTGTATTCATTGTAACACACCACTACCATAAGACATATGCTCGAAATTCTTGAGAATATCTGAGCACATACCCTATGGGAATGGCATGTTAGAGTAGTCACATTCACTTACTATGGCATCTTACACATTAGAAGTAATCATAAAATGAAACAACTTGCCTTATTTCATTAACAAAACATGTTTTACACTGTTATTTCATTACAAACCGTTCATATATTCACATTACAGAAACCATCTGTGTTCACACTGTCTTAAACAAAAGATTTTACATCTATGAAAACTATACAAAGTACTCTATCTAAAATCCTCAGATGATAGCTGACTAGATCTTTGAGCCATATCATGATCTAAAATGGACAGTACTAAACTTTAGTTAGCTTGCCCTACTAGCAAGGTCTCTTCCCAGTACCTGAAAATCAACGTTACAATTTTGATGAGTTTTGTGAACTTAGTGAGTGAACCATCATGAATGTGTTCACTCAAAACAGAGCACATATATATCAATAAATAACATTCAACTCAATCAAAGTAACGCTTCATTCGGAGCTATAACTCATATTCTACAATTTGCATCATAATAAAAGAAGCATTTAAAAGTACAATAACTTTTTAATTCATTTTTGAAGTACATTCTAAATGCAAGAATATCATATAATCATTTCAGAATATAACACTCATTTATCACAATTGTTCATATCACCATCAAAATCATAAGCATTTTTCAATATCAACAAAACATAGTTCAACATTCATTTGCAATCAATATCATGAACACATTTAAAGATACAAATGCAAAAGCAAATAAGACCCATTCCATTTTAACTTTGTTATAGCCGAGTGACTATTTCACTGTCCTATATTTATTGTGAATACCGGGCTCTTTTCAGTACTGTCCCGTATCCGTTGTGGATACTAGGCTCATAAATCGTTGAGCCTGAGGCTCTGATGCGTATAATTGAGCTTAAAGCTCTTTTCACGTTGGCTAATTTGGTCACAACTCCTTTATGTGAACATGCATCATGTAATGGAGTAATATAGTTCACATAATATATCATCAATCACTTTCAGTCAATGAGCACCTTTAATTTTCATAGTTCATCGGATCTAAGTTCGGCATTCAACAAATAGTGTCAAATAGCACTTATTCAGTCGAATTCACATACAATGAGCACTTCCAATATAGTCCCGTATAACGATATCCTTGATTAATGTCCAGAATTATAACAATCAAACCAGTAACAATTCATTATGTCAAAATTAAACAAGAGCAATTCAAGCATAGTGAGATACATCTAATTCAATTCACTACACATATAATTCAAACAGAAAAAACACATATAATTGAGTTGACACGTCTAGGTTAACTCAAGGTTTACTCCAGATAACTTATTGCCTAGATGTCCCGGAAACGTCTGGATGTGCTCGATCTATTTGCTCCCCTATAATAGGCAATCACATATTTACACATTACTTCTTTGCACCTATCATAAAAGTACTCACTTGTGCACATTTGTATGTGTTATGTATGATGTATGTTCAATGACAATTCCGGATATATTTCCTAAATTCACATATCAAGATCATTCACATTTCATAACTCAAATATGTATAAATTGAACTTAGGTTTACACCTCAATTGAACAAGATTATTCTAAGTTCATCATTCTATCATTCACTAAAGTTATTTAAGAATTAAAGATCACCAACATCCATTTTATCAATCATCTTTACTTAATACACAACGTTCATCTTCTTGAATCACTTTAGCCATCATAGGACCCCTTTAATTCTTATATCATCACCAATTTTCCAGATTTGAACACCTAAAGTAACAATTCATTCCTAAATTTATATCATCAATCATCATCCTAAACATATCACTCATTTATTTACTTATTCAAGCATCTATCTAAGTTCAATTCAAGCTTCATTCAATCCCTAAAGCATCATAGAAAAGTAACTACCCATTTTTTATTCCAAAACATACCTAAAAGAAGCATTTTTGAGGTTTAACCAATTCCCACAATCGTGGACAATTTCCCACAGGCATGGGATTTGTTGGCAGAAACTTTCTGCCTTCGTTAGGCATTCGCATTTTCCAGTTTTTACAACTTTGTTTTCAGGTCAGTTTTGTATGACAATTATGACTTAGAAAATGAGGTGTTTAGGCAATAACTTCTTCTGAAAAAATGTTCCTATATGTCTTAAGTTTCATACTAAATAAAAATAATTTAATTTGGTTCATGTTTCCATGAGTTATGCTAAAAAAACCACAGACTGTGCAGCTTCAAAATTTTGGCTAGTGCATGATTGAAGAATTAGTGATCTCCAATTTTTAAAACTCATATCTCTCAATTACGATATCCAAAAATTACAAAATTTATACCAATAGAAATATAAGAGAATAAGCTACAACTTTTATGAAGAAAAATTTGGTTGATTCGGCCTAAATCAATAGAATTTATTCGATAAAAACAGGACACGATTTCAGTCAAGGGTAGTGTTGCAGCCTATTCCAGAACTCAAATACAAGCTAAATTTCAAAACCCTTAAAGACAAAATTCAAATTCAATTCCTTCATGAAAATTGTATCCACATGTCTCTAATATAATCTTAATTAAGAATAATCCCATTTGGATACCTATAGATCAAGATATGACTAAAATACTGATGCCTATTCAGTTGAAACTCTACAGCTAACATATTCCAGTAAACCTTAAACACCATTATTACAACTAATCCATCCTTAAACAATCACCAAAATCTTACTATCAAAGCAAAACATAAAGAACAACATGTTACTTACTTTTTTAGCTCAAAACCTCCTCAATCTTCAAGTTAACTATCCCTCCAAATAACCAAGGGCAAGGTATATTCTAAGAACAAGATGAAGACAACTAGATTTTGGAGTGGCTAGGCGTAGGATTTTTGGCAAAACTCAAAGTACTAGGGTTATGTGTGTGTGAGTCGGTGGTGAGGGAGATAGAGAGGGTAAATGTAATAAGAACAAAAGAATAATATTCTTTCAAGTGTGGGAAAAATCGTGTGTGTAGGTGTGTGGAGAGAATATGGACACTTTTCGCGATCGTACCGAGGTACGATCGCAATCTTCCCCTTCTTCCCTCACCCGAAACATCCATTCTTCCAACTCAC
>JAOQMS010000008.1:28429971-28459837 GCA_027563885.1 Erythroxylum longipes
TTAGACCACTTGTACTAGGTTGATCACTGGGTTGGTTTGTAAAAATATCCTGATCCGATTCATAACCGTAAATAATTACTTACAAAACAAAAGGTATTGTTCAAACATTTTTAACTGATAATGAAGTAGCATTAAAAGGAACACCTCAATATCAAAATGCTGACACTGATGTTCATACATTTCATGCTATAGCAAGTGAAATATACAAAGAATTTCTAGGAAAAGATATTATTTTACATCAACAAGAAGTTGCTCAAGAAACTAGACAACAAGCGATATATATATATATATATATATACCTTGCAATATATTAAAAGATTAAGTTGGGTTATTTGTGTAGAATTGTGCAATGAGAGTTGGCATTATATAGACTTACATTCATTAAATTAATTGATTAGTTATAAGAGATCTCAACTAATTTAATTGATCACCCATTGGATAATTTTATAACTAATTGAATTGGTGGATTATTTTGTAGATTGAGAAATTACTTAATCATTTCCATATAGTTTGGTTAAGGACAATTGATTACATCTTGAGAGAGCGTAGTTAATACATTAGGACATCCTAAGTGAAACATAATTCAATTAAAAAAAATAAGAGGGAGACAAGATAGTGAAAAAGTGATCTCTAGTTATGAAAATCTTGAATTTTAGGTTTCTGCATTTTTGAGTTGTCATTTGTGTTATGTTAAGTTGTTTAAGTTAATTTAATTTTCCAGTTTATTTTCAATAAAATTTGGTTCTTAAACGAAGATTAATCTGAATTAAATGGTGTTTAAGCACAATCCCTATGGGATCGATATCTGCTTACAAGTCACGACTCATATACTTGTGTTTTTTAGCGTAAAACTAAGAGACTATTTCACAATCAACAGTAACCAACCATGTAAGTTAGCGAAAAGTTTTAAAAACCCTATTCCCCTTAATTTTCTCTCATTTTCTCCATTCATTATGCCACCCACCATCGTACCCTCTCACGATCCAACCCATTTTAATTGTTTTACTACTCAAATTATGACAACCAAGTAAGTTCTTTCATTGATTTCACTTTATTTATGTTTGATTTTTTCGGCATTTTTCTAAATTTTGGGATTTTTACCCCCATAATGCTAAAGTTAGGCTTTGTTACATTTTAGAGTGATTTTCATTTATTTTGTGCTTGATTTTGGTTTAAAAGTTAAAATTTATCCTTTATCATATGAATTACTGGTTTAATATCATAATGAGAATTGGATTAAATTTGAATTGGGCATGCAATTTTGCCCATTAAATTTTGCAATGTGACGTTCTTTATGCAATTAGGATTAATTTGCTATTTGTATAGTCAATTGATGTTGTTTTCTTAGTTTAATTCCATTTTAGTTGAACTTTGCATGAATTAGATGTGTAATTTTGTCAATTTTAGGCAATTGTTATATTAACTTCTTTACTTTCACTTTTATGTTTACATTTGTAATTGCATTGTTAGACTGGTTTTATTTATTAGTTGCGATTCTTTTAACTTTAATTTAATTATTAATTTGGCTATTTGTTTAATTTTATAATTATTTTATTATTTTATTTATTTATTTTATATTATTTGTTCATGGTTTTGTTATGTGTTTAATTTTACTTTTAAGTATGCGTTTTTATAATTCCACAATATAGTGAGCATACGAATCAAGTGTGGGGAAAAGGTTTTATTCATATTTTTGTTTGTTATTTTCTCATACTTAATTTAGTTTTAGGTACAATGATGGGACAACAAATAGTGAAGGTAGTACTAAGGAAAAGGCAGAGAGGAGAAGGGCCATCTAGAGACTCGAGAAAAGCTCTCTAACCAAAAGAGTGAGAAAATGTAGTCCATCTGTTGAAGCGATACAACTTGTTACACTTTAATGCAAGAGCCCACAATGAGCAATACTAGAGGCTTAAGAAGATGAGGTTTGGGAATGGCAGATGTTTTAATTAGGAGTCACTGGAGTAGATCGGCTTCACCTAATAGGTTCAAGATTTCATCAATATTGGAGCTTAGTCTCATTTTTTTCAAGATTATGGAGCCTTCATAATGGGAGCTTACGCTCAAGGTGCTCTCCGTATTCTTCATAAAGAAAGGTCGTTATGATTGGGATAGTTCAAGCATGATTTAGCTCAAGATGATGGGGGAGATGATCTAAATAAGTTACTCAGACTTCTCAGTGATGATGGGTCTTTAAGACCAGGAGTTCATGGGGGCACAAAAGTATGTAACCCTTCCGATAGACTTTTCATATGGGATGTCTCCTCGAGATGTTTGGTGCACCATCAGCATGGGGAATGTGTACATCCCAACAAATCCAAAGTGTCACTTTCGACACCCTAAACTCAGATACATCAATAGAATTCTAAGTCATACATTGAGTGGGTGAGGTGATAGCTTTGGATTCATCAGAAACTTAGACGTCTTCTATTTATGAAGTATGAGTGAGAGGATGCCAATTACCCTAGGGAACACTTTGGCCCAATTCTTTAAACGTTAGAGTGAAGAGAGAAAGATGGGGACAATCTGAGTCAAGCCATATATGATGTAACTAGCATAAAGGATGGGAGTCTTCGAGAGGCTATCATCGATGAGGCTACTCAATACCATAGTTGCTCTAAATTTGGGCATCATGAAGAATATGCATATGGTATGCAAGAGACGAGACTAGCAAAAGATATTTATCCACTAATTGGGCTTACAGACGAGCAAGCAACTTTGGGAGCAAATGGGAATTGCCCTAAAATAACATGGCATTAATTAAGACTGGGCTAATCGTCATCCCAAACAGAAGGAGCAGCACAAGAGGAGCCTAGCACGGGATCATATACGGCGTCGACAACACCTAAATGTCAGGACCAACTGAAGATGGCTCAGCTGGAGAAACACATGGGGTGGATCTTGGGAGTCTAACGCACTATCCAAGTATACCAGGCAACATTAACAGAGCAAATGGAGAAATGAGAAGCCCATAATAAATGGATAGAGGAGGTTTAATACAAATAGATGGACATCTTGGGATATACACACCACATCCACCATCTGGAGCGGCTGCATCAACTTTAGTTGTACAATAGTATGAGGCTTGAGACCCAAGGATCCTCTAAATACTAACATACCAAACTTATCGAGAGCTGACTAATATAGAGATAGTCTATATGCTTCAATTTTGTTTTTCTTTTCTTTCTTTTATTACTATTTATTTTTTGTTATTTTATTTTTGTATCATACATAATTGGATAATTCTAGAACTTGCTTTTATTATCCATATTATGACCACATTTGTTAAATTAAAAGAATTGAAAAGATAAATGAGTTTAGATTTAAACTTTGTTTTTGCCTTTTTTACTATTATCATACCACTTTTTATCTCTTTGGAGTAACCACTGTTAAGACTTAGTCTTTTCATTGATTATAACCACATTAATAGCCTTTTCATTATTTTTCTTTAAATCCTTTCATTATTTTTTAACCCCTAAAGGATTTACATTTATTTGATTGCATAAAACTTGGATTTTATTACAGAATAATAAAAGATCTAACATTTCTTTTTATTGTTGGTTTATAATGAATGCTTGAAAAAAAGGAAATAATATATATTGCATGCATAAAAAATGTTAAATTTATTATACCAATGAAATTATAGTGTGAAGGACCTATGTTGTGAAAAACTAAGTTTTAAGTAATTTTCTTTATGTAAATTTCCTTCAATGTTATTACCCTTTCATTATCCCTATCATAACCTTACCTAAACCTCATTTAAGCCTTGTAACAAGACTGTTTGGTTTTTTGTTTCTAGTTTACTTATAAATGGTAGAGATATGATTTTATTGCAAGCTTATAGTTAAATTGATTTGAGAGTTCCTACACTTTCCACCCTAAATACTTTTAGTGCATTCAGTAAATCCTTAGTGAGAGTGTGAAAATTTGTTTTTTTGATTTCAAAAAGAATATGATTGCTATTGATATTAACTTAAAAAGGTTGGCTCTAAGATGACTTAAATCTAATTGTATGATAATTTGATTAAATGACATGATGATTTAGGGTATGCATGGATAGGTTGAGGTTAATAAGGCATGAATGTTATAAGCTTGATGATATAGATTATGATTTTCTTGAGGACAAAAAAAAGCTTAAGAGTGGGGATGTTTGATAAAAGATTAATTAACTATATTTATACACCTATATTTAGTTTTCTTATTTCATTTCAAGTGTATTTATAGGTGATAATTGCCTTCATAAACTAAAAAGAGAAAATTTTGGGAGCAATCAAGGTGTAAAACAAATATTTGAAACAACTTTGGAGATACACAGTCATGTATAGGGATTGTATAAGTCACTATAAGTGTGTGAAGTCTCAAAATTGTTGTTTATGCCTGTATGAAGATATATGTATAGAAGGTCATTTATATTTCTCGTGTAAGCTGTGTAAGTGACCGTGTATATTCCACTAATTTTATCTATAAAAGGAAATTATGAAGACTAGAGTTTATGAGAGCATTTTAGAGTTGGGTTAGACGCCAGAAAATGAAGGACATAGGAAAAAAATGAAGATTACATCATAAGATCCAATAAAGAGCAACCTTTAATGTAAAGTTCAAGAAGACTTCATTAGAGATAACAGGGGTATATAGAATATGAGTTCTTTTATTTCTATTTGTTCTTCAGAATATTTGGTATATAGAATATAAGTTCTTTTGTTTCTATTTGTTCTTCGGAATATTTGATGTTGAATTTGTTTTCTATGTTTAGGAACCAATTTGGTTAGTGTCTAGGTGCGATAAACCCTAAGTTGGGGTGAAAATATGGTATAGTATTTTATTCAATGCATTTTTATTGATTGGTTTATTGCAATTCAACTATTCATTTATATTCTTGAACTGATATATTCGAAATATTAGTCCAAAGTTTGATTTTATATAATTGAGATTGAGAAATCCTTTCACGTGAATAGATCTACTATAGTTGGAAGGAGTTGCATGCAAATTTAGAGATAGGTTGACATAAATCCTCTAAATTAGGATCAAACATAACAGTGAAATTCACAAATCGATTAATGTAATCTTAGGGGTTTGAACTAGAAAGATATTTCAGTTAATAAACTGAGAGTTGGTTGTTAATAGTATTGAGAAAGTTATTAACATAAGATAGGAACTTTTGTGGTCCAATAATCAATAATTCAATTGCATGATAAAGGGTTAGTGTTTAAGATATCTTAGGTGGATTCATCACCTAGGTACTATTTATTTGATATCGTCTAATTATAGTATTTTCTTTATCTTAGTTTATTATTTTGCTAACTTTAATTTAGTTTGTTTAGTTTAATTTTCACTTAAATTCCTATCCTAATTCTGCAGTTACATAGCTATTGGGCAACTAACATAGGTTGAGATATGCATTTCTAAAAAAACATAAGGGTTTGAATTTTATTCCTTTAAAAATATTAAACTTTGTGATGCTCACTAAAATGTTGTGGAGTCTTATTAACGATAAGCAATCCTTCTGGAATAAATGAGTGAATGAATACCATGTCAATAAGAGGAGCTTATAGAAGGTTAATTTTTTCAAAAAATGCTTCTTCTACTATAAAAGCTATTTTCAAAATCAAAAGTATCATAACAGCATAAATTTTTAAAGAAAATTGGTGACGGAATCAGCAAATTCTTTTAATCTGATAAGTGCCTTTCTGATAGACCTTTGGAAAATGTTGTAGAGCTATATCCTTTAAGAGAAATTATTAATGAAAATAAAAAATGTGGCAATGGCTTTATAGCACAAGGATGGCGTTCTGCTCAAAACTCTTGTCATAGTTTGTTAAATGAAATCAACAACATTTTTTTGTATGAAAACAAAAAAGACTCCAATTGCTAGTTACCATCTACGAGGGGTAACTTTCACCAATCTATCTTATAAGAGATTCTTTCAAAAGAATCCCAGTTGTGTTCCTTGGTATGAGATGGCGTGCTGCAAATTTATGTTACCTAGAGCATTAACGACTTTATGAAGAGCTATCAAAAATAGAATGCCCAACATTGATAGGCTAAAAAAGTTCTTGCCTATCCCAAACTGTAGTGTCTTATGTAAATATAACTAGGTAAGCATATGAAATCTGTTTTTTAAATTTCATTTTAATAGTGCACCCTAGAAGAAGATATTACAAAGATGTCCTCTGGTGGATCCTTATATTGAATGGCAACAGATTATTATATGGCGCTCTAATATGTGTTACATAAACAACTCTAGCAGATGGTATTTCTATATAGCTTTATCATATCTAATTCAGACTATTTAAAAGGAATACAAGAATTTTCAGCAATATAGAAAGACGAATGGAGATATTTTTTAAAGTATTGCTCAATACAATCAACCTGTACATCAACCCATTTAGTGACAAAATTCAATTCAACTCCATTGTCATTAATAGGTGTTTTTAATACTTATTTCAGATACGACTATTTGTTGTATCTCTTTATATTGTTTTTATATTTTATTCTAGATATCCCCATCTCATAGTGATGGAATTGTGCATTGTTTTATAACTACTATGTTGTTTCCTTTCATGGTGTAATTTAATTTCAAATTTAAAAGAAAGTTTCAATTTCTTCAACAAAGTGTAGAAAATTAACCATGTAAGGCTAAGAATAAGAAAAGAGAGAAGAAAAGATGAGAAATAAAAGTGATTGCCTCTTTCAAAACCTAAAAAGAAAACTAACTCTAAAACTGAATCAAAAACTAGTATTTGGGAATTTTTAAATAGGGGCATCTATTTTTTAAAGTGAACATAGTTCAGATATGGCCATATTTCTTATTATTCCTTTATAAACCTTTTAAGACAGCATACAAATTCTATTATGCTTGTGTTCATTCAATCCTATTTTTGACCTTGATTTAGCTAATATGTTGGACCCCGAACTTTTCTTGGAAGTTGGAACTATTAAAATGAGAAATTGCTGGCAATTAGGAATGAGTAGAAAATAATAATTCTTGAATTAGAAATGATAGACAAGATTAAGGTAGTGAATGTAGTAAGTTGATGATGAATGGGTATATATGTGTATGTTCTGTTATTAATGTTCATGATCAATCATAGACTATAATTTTTATGGATGATATTGAGTTGAAATGGAGTTTAGAATGAGGAGTAAATGAAGTAGAAAAGGTGATATTTGTACAAGTAATATTAGGTGTAAAATCTAGAAAGTTTGAAGATTATTGACTGAAAAAATTTTCAATGAGTATGTTTCAGTATTTTAGCCCTCAAGTTATCCAAATGACATGATTCTTGATTTGGGTTAAATTATATATGTATGGCTATATTTTTCATAAATACTTCAAATTCAACTTCTTTCCTTAAGAGTCTCAAAATCTGACCTGAAGTTGAAAAACTGGGTTTGCTTCTGTGGAAATTCGCCGCGACAAGCTCCTTCTTTCACCGCAGCAAACTTGAATGGATTTGGCTAGGATTCCTCTTGGATAAAGTTTTTCGCGGACAACTCTAGGTTTCGTCGTGGCGAACTTGTGAAATTTGTGCGAGAATTTCTCCATGGAGGAGTTCGCCGTGACGAACTTCTGGCTTAGCCGCGACGAACTTTTCTCTACACTAGATATGTCTTAGTATTTTGGGCATAACTTGTTCGATAGTTACCCGAATGGGATGATTTTTAATTTGTAGTAAACTTAAGACAATGGGAAACATTTTTATAGAAGGAAGTGTTATCAAATTTCTTCATCTACCTAATCAGCATAAGGAGTTAAGATGTTAGTAGTTGATAGCCTAAAAGGGGGAAAATTGGGAGAACTAGTTAAATGAAGGGTATAATGGGAAGACAAGGCAAAAAGTAGTCTTGAATAAGAGAGAAAGGAGAGAGTCGTGAGAAGAGAGAAAAGAAAGAGGAGAAAAACATGGGAAAGAAGAAGAAGAGAAGGAAAAATCGTGGAGGAAGAAGAAGGAAGAAGGTTTGAGTTAAGTTTAAAGTAATTTTCTTCATCTTTCTTCTTGTTTTGTTAGAAAATCAAAAGGGATTTGAGAAAAAGATGAGTTTGTGTAGAAAGAAAGAAGAGAAAACCTAGATGGATTTTGATGGGTTCCTAAACTAGGTTTTGGTTTTTCTGACCTAGATAGACTATGGGTAGGTTAAGCCTAAGCCCAACTTAGCATTTATTTCATTTTTGTGATTTTTGAAGTTTTATGAATTTATATGGGAATGTTGTGTTGAATGAGAATTTGGTTGTTTGAAGGAAACCAAGGAATGCCAATCCAAAAGCAAGAGGAAAGGCAAGCTTGACTTGGATTTTGCAAGTAAATAGGTGGGTAATGTATTTATAGTTATTGTGCAATTATGCAAATTCTTGCTTATGTGTGTGTATGGATTTGCTTGCATTGAATTCTTGAAATTGAAATCATTGTGAATATTTGAAAATGCATGATGAATTATGATTATATTATGCCTTGAAAAGGTCATGGTGTTTGTATAAAAAGGAAAAAAGAAAAGTAAAAGAAGCATGAGATGAGGAATTTGTGTTTGATTGTATTGAGAATGAAATTTGTTTGTGATTGACCAAGAGAGGAACTCGTTTCGTTAGTCACGTGCACGTTGACCTATAGCCTTCTCCCAGCTGCCCACTTGAGGCCATGAGATCCTCAGAAATCGGACTCATTTTGTTCATGGAGTAAACTTCAGTTTCTCTGTTTTGTCCCACGGAACTCTCGAGCCATTTGTTTGTGCATTGCATCTTAGAATTGTCAAATATGATGCATTTGAGTGTTGTGTTTAATGGCTAAAGTCTATGTTATGTGTTATGAGTTTTGAGCTAAATTGATTAATGCTTGAATTGCTAGAATAGATTGAGAATGCTTGAACTGCTAGCTATACATGTACATATGCTTGAATTGTGGCCGATTGCTGATGGATATAAATGTATTAGCCATTGAGCCATGTAGCTCAACCCATCCTTTTTCCCTCCTCAGGTGGAGAACGAGAAAGTTAGCGATCTTTACAAGGCATTTGGGCAAAATTCCAAGATAGTTAAAGACTTTTGTACTAAGTTAGTGAACATTTTTTATAGCTTTATAGGCATATTAAACATGAGCATCCTTTTGTATTTTGTATTAAGTTGATGTGTAGGTTGGTATGTAAACAAAATTTATTCAAACTCTTTAAATTATTAATGATATTTGAGGAAGGTTCCTTTATATATGTTCATGTTGTCTTTGGATGAATTGCTATGGTTTTGTGGTAAAATTGTATTTTTATATGTATTAAGTAGTGTTGGATGTTAGGGTTCGGGTCTCTGATTCGAAGGTTTCGCCACAGGGAATTCATAAGTTGGTCGCGGCGAACCTTTCCCGAAGGGTGTATTTATTTGATTTTGGTAATTTCATCACGGTGAATCCGAACCATCGCTGCAGCGTATTTTTCCCAAGAGGTGCTTAAGTTCGAATCTAGGGAACTTCGTCGTGGCGAAGCCAAAAGTTGGATGTGGCAAACTTTTCCCAAAAGGTCCTCAGAAATATTACCATAGTTTCGCTGCAACCAATATTTGATTGTTGCGGTGAAGTCCGCCAGTGCCAACGCTGTGATTCTCTTTATAAGTTGAACCCTTCAGCTTTGCTCTCGCACAATCTTTACCGACCGTTTCTAATCATCGCTTTAGGGATAAGTACTGCAACCCCTGGGACCCAACATGTTTGGTATCAGAGCTCCGAATGAGATGATTATTGTTTCAAAATAAACTAAAGGCATGGAGCTACAATTGTTCAGAAGTATATTTGGGATTCTGCTGTCGGAACTGGTTTTGGCTAGAAAGATCCCATAGAAATAACTTTACGGGATAACACGTTCATGTCTTTTGATATTCCGGATAGTTGGGCTCTAGAAACAGGGTCCAACATAATATATCTAAAACGTCAAAGTTTAAGAGGTTTTATAAAAATTTCATAACATCTTGAATAGTTTCAATAAGATATTGGATAAGAAAATCATGACCAATTTGAAAAGTAGTGTTATAAATGTTTAAAATTACCTAATTATCTTTATTTTGCTTTTAACACCTTATTTGCTTCCTAAATCAAAATATAAATATTAAGAGATTAAAATATATTATTTATATTAACGAAATTTTTATCAATATCTTTGACAAAAGAGTAGTAGCATTGAGCAAAATGTGGCACCTATTCCTCGATAAGCATAATACCAAGTGAGATATCCCTCTACTTTATGTTAGTTAAGGAACTCAATAAAAAGGATAGTATTAAAATTATCTAATAAGATTGCCATTATGTTAATCTTTCCAACCACATATGAATATTAATAGGCACATTACGGTTAGTTTCAATAATGTCTCTGACCTTAGCATTAGAGTGGTTTTAGTTTACTCCTATTCTTACTAAACTTTAATTTAAATTTGGTCAGTGTTCTATCAACAATGAAGGTGTGTAGCTCTAATACTAAGCATTGCTACAACTTTGACATTATTGATCTCATTAGTCAAGTGCAATAGAGAGGTATATAAAATTTAAAAATATCACTCTAAATATGTTAAGTAATTGTAGATTACTAAAAAATGTTGTCACTTCTTTGAGCTTTTTCCACTCTTGGAGATTTGTAATCAAAGTTTGAATCATTACACATGAAACATCCTTGAATATTATTATTCTTCTAGGTATAGGACTAAACATTTTTTCCATTTATTTTTTCCTTCCCTTTATCATTATATAATTGTGAATAGTAGCATCATATCACAATCCTTATAATTCCTCACATGAAATATAATATGCAATGTACAATAAGAATTACTCTTTAAGTTCTTATATTAGTACTTCCCATCATAATTTAACATCACTTTTTAAGTATATGATAGTTAGTATGATTTTATCTACCTTGCAAACTTCTAATTTATCAAAGTTTTAATGCATTTCCTAGAGAAATATGTCCAATAATTTTTTATATTGGACACTATAGAAGCGTTTTAGTTCAGGACCTTTAATCTTGTCCAATTTGCACCACCTTCCTAAATAATATTACTTTAAAGGAGGATTTACATCCTTAAGCACTCCTACTATTTTGTTTTCCTCACTAGATATATCATTATATCTTTTTCGATGATTGTGATAACATCCTCCAAGGTTTAGTGATATAAAGTCTATCTTCTTTAAAAATAAGGCCAAGAATTGCTATAAACAAGCCTCTTTTAAAATGCTTCTATACTATTTCTTCCAACCACTAAAACACAAAAATTATGTATCATCATTTATCAATTGTCATTGTTGGTTTATTCCCTATATCAAATTGATTTGTTATAGTTTAGTGACATAAATATCTAAAGGCATCTTTATCTTATACATATTTAGATGTACATGATAAAGTATATAGGATAAATATACATTGCAAATGAAATTATAATGAGATTATAATTATGAGAAATATATTGCATTTGTTTATTATTCCTAAATTGTTCCTAGTCATTGTTCTATTAAGACTGGATATTAATAAGACGTAAAAAGAATAGTACACCTTATGTTTCTTTCATATAAAGGAAGTTGTTGATCTCATAGACTAAAGTATAAAGATAAACAAACGTGTGGGTGCTTATTAGAGAACAAATTCACTAAACTGATCCCATATGAGAATTCCATTTGTAACATTACTTGTATGTCTATGAAAATTCTCATTGTGATGATTGTATAAGTGATCATTTGACTTGATATCACCAAATTATCTCATATAGGGATTATTATATTTTGTTATTACTTATGACCTACACTAGTCAAGGGTAGCTCAATTGTCAATTAGTGGATAAAATATGAAATATATAAAGATAGTTGAGTGATCAATATATGATTCATCACCCTAAATTAATTAGGGAGAAAGTTGTTGTTCTTGATTAGTATTAATTCGAGAAATCCTTGGTTAAGATAAAATAATATTTTGAAATTAGTAATTTTATTAATAGAATCAAATACTAATAGTGGAGAACTAATACGACTGGACTCAATTAGAGTATATATTAATTACATTCACAAAAAAAGAACGGGTTGAAAAGAGAAAAGGTATTTTAATTAAGTTAGAATTAATTATAAATTCTTATTTATTAAATATCTTATATTCAATTATAAAGTTCTATCTGAATATTTTAATCAAGTTAGAATTAATTATAAATTCTTATTTATTAAATATCTCATATTTAATTATAAAGTTCTATTTGAATACCTTTTCTCTCTTCAACCCGTTCTTTATAATTAAATGTGAGATGTTTAATAAATAAGGACCAATATGAGACATTAGATCGTATTCGAGCCTAATTGGTATTTAACTACAATTAATTGTAATTTTAATTAAAGTTTAATTGAAAGTATAATTTTATTTCAATTAAATTACTAAAAGGTACAAGGCCTATTATAAATAGACTTAGACCTCAAGAGAGCTAGTACTACTTGTCTAACCCTCTTTTTCCAAATTAAGGTCTTCTTCAAAAGAACCAGAGTTGGGTAAATCACTTTAGAAATGTTATAAAAGATGAGGGCTTTCTTGCTTCAAAATGTTAGGAGAGTTCTCTCAACATGCTTTGTGGATAATGTTAGAAGTTGGACACTTGTACAACTACTGTTTTGAGATGAATTAGCTTTAAAATTGATTTGAGGGAAACAATAAAAAATGATTAAGCTTCATAATAAGTTACGAAGTAATATTTATGATTTATTATGTTTTATGTGATAATCATACTGTGGATTTAAAGTGATCTTAGCTTTCGAGAAATCATCCAAAATAATTTCGTAATTATTTTGCTATACACAGAATCAAATCTCACTCTAATTTTTTAACATTTTTTTAAAAGCTAATCTTAATTCTTTAACTTATTAAAATTATTTGATTGTTATTGATCTTAAATTTTAGAATTTGAATTCATAAATCCTAAAAATTAGATTTAGATTATGATTATTTTTAATCTAAAATGTCCAAATTGAAAGTTTTGAAACCTTTCATTCAATTTAGAATTGAATTATTAATATGAGTGCAAAATTGTCTAACAGTTAAAATGAAAGTTGAAAATTTAGTTTTATTAACCATGGTAGATCTGTAAACAATAATAAACGTAGAATCCCGAAAACCCTACACAAGAATTTGTGGCATGCTTGAGGTGTGTGATTTTTGTGTCAATTTTGGTTGTGTTTTTAGTTATTGTGGCTGTTATCATCAAAGTTGTTGAATTTTGTGGGTTGCATTTGGAGAAGCTGCTAGTAGTGACTGGTTCGAGAAGGGAGAGGCAGCATCACAAGTAGGGATGGCAATTTTGGCCCAGCCCAACCTGTTTTTGACCAGAGTTAGGTGGGTCACGGGCTGACCACTAGCCCGGCCTGTGGCCCGTCCATTTCATTTTAAATTATATATATATATATATATATATATCAGGCCCGCCGGCAAGCCAGGCCACAGGCTGGCCCATCCTAGCTCACGCGGGCCACCATGAGATAACCGGGCCCAGCCTGGCCTATTGACATGTCTAGTCACGAGGGTGTTGTTCGTCAAGGATGTGTGAGTGGAGGTTGCATCTGCATCGCGAGAGTTAACCATGAAGATTACAGCTAGAATAAACTTTGGATTTTTAGGACATATGTCTAGAAAAAGAGGTCTAAACATGGGATTATGGCGTCTTAAAATTGGAAAAAATATGTTTAGATATTGGAATAAGATATTCTGAATGAGATTTGGTTTGTTTGGTAGTAGGGATCAATGAACTCCAATTTGAGTAATTTTAAAATTAGAACAAGCCAATATTAATTAAGAATGAATTTATTCCAAATAGAATTCTAAAAAAGTTTAAACTCAAAATTAATTCTAAAATTATATTAATTATTTTTCATAATGTGATCAAGATTGATAATTAAATTGATTCTTAATTAGAATTTAGAAAGTTGTTTTTAGAATAAAATTAATTATATTTCAATTGGATTGGAATTAATTAATTAGATTCCTTTATAATTAAGAAAAGTGTTTCTTATGTATTTAAGAAAGGTGTTTTTTAATATAGTTTATTTATTTTAATTTGATTGAAATAAACTAAATTTATTTTATTTATTTAGAGAATTACTATTCTATTTATTTAGAAATTGTTTTTTATTTATCAATAATAAGTTTCTTGGTTTATTAGAAAAGATATTTTTCTTGATTAAATTTGAAATGTGTTTTCATTTATTAATTAAAAATGAGCATTTTAATTTTTAAAATAGTTTTCTAATTTTTTAAAGAGATTTTCTAATTAGTTAAGAAATTAATATCTAAATAAATAATGTAAATAATCTTGTAAATTAAATTAAGCAATATTTTATTTAATTTTGAAAGTGGTTTTCTTTATAGTTTTCTAATTAAGGAAATTTCTTTCTAATTAAATTGGGAATAACTTTCTATTTGGATTAGAATTTTTTATTTGTTAAATTTTGAAAAAGAAATTTTCTAAATTATTATAATTAAGAAGTATAATTTTATGAAAATTATTTTCAATTAATTTTTTAAAGGAGTCAATTTAATGTAACTTGAAAATAATTTTCAAATTCAATTGAAACTATTTCCAATTATCTTGAATAAGAATTTAATTAATTTAGGAATAAATGAGTTTACCCTTATTGAATTATCTAAAGAGTTGGGAATATTATTTAAAATGATGAAAATCAATACCTAGAATTATACAAAGCTTGATATTTTATGCATATAATTTGATTATAAATGAATAAGTTGCATGCTTTATTTATATGTTTGATTTATATATAGGATGCCTGTTAAATTGTATGTTTTGTATGTATGATATTTTATATGCAATTGTATGTTTGATGAGACTAATAACAATAAATCTCTCATTACAATATTAAGTACATGTTGAAAACATAATTATTACCTTCTATTGTTATAATAATAAACTAGAGTAATTTCCCAAAAAAATAAACTAGAGTTATATTTATCATTAGGCTTATTGAGCAAACTCAAAGCCCCTTTAACCGTAATATGTTTAGTCTTATAATAGTGGGTGTTACTTCATTAAATTTGTGTGATATAGATTAGTAAACTCATGATTATATGAGAGTTAGGGTTAGGAGGAATACATAAGATATGTTTTGGAAAGAGTTATCACCTAACGGATCTAGCTGTCACATGAGATGTGATTGATAAGGTATTTATTTACCTAATTTAAGTTTAATTAGTTTGTTGAGCAAACTCAAGATCAATTAAATTTGAATACGATCTTAACTCACTAGAGAGATTAGAGTAATTGTTATGAATAATAGATAAGGCAATTATTTCAAATAAAATAGTAGGAGTAATAAATATATGATTAAAGTCCTATTCTTATTTGGTAGTCATCAATTACTTTCTTTTCTTCTATTTATGTCGTGTTCTAAGTGGAATTTACCTTGTTTAGTAAAGTTGATACTAAATTATTGAATCAAATTTATTGGACATAGTTAAGTTTGAGAAGAGTCCTCAAAGTCAGATAGAAAAGTTCTATATTCATTATACAGTTTTGTTACTAATTCTTATTAAGGACTTGGTATTAAAGCTTTAAAATATATCATATAGATGGCAAAATGTAATTACATTTTGAGTTGACTAATATCTCATAAACTTTAATTGCATCATATGAGATTTATGTCAACACCATGATAGCAAGATGCAAGAGGTTGCACAAAATAAAGTTGAAAGGTATACTAAGTTGATATAATTATTCCATTCAATTTAACCTTCTAAAAGCATAAATATGGAATACAATTGAAGCCTTTACTCTAATATAATAATAGTTGTTATTAAAAAAAATTGATTGTATGACTTTTCTTCCTAATACATGATATGATAGAGATCATAAATAAATCTAATTCATTCTTTTAAGTATTTGACACAAAATTTAGATTCAACATTATTACAATGTTCAAGGATTAATAACAAATAAACTTGTAAATTCAACAATAGTTGATCCAATGTTATATAAATAATTTATATGTATTGGATAAAGGGAGTCTTATACTTAACACAAGTGGTAAGATTATAATTTAACATAACCAAAACTATATCATGTGAGATTTATGTCAACACCATGATAGTAACATGTAAGAGGTTGCATAAAATAAAGCTGAAAGGTATACTACCTTGATAGAATTATTCCATTCAATCTAACCTTCTAAAAGCATAAATACAGAATACAATTGAAGCCTTTGCTCTAATATGATAACAGTTGTCATTAAAAGAAATTTGATTGTATGACTTTGCTTCCTAATATATGATATGATAGAGATCATAAATAAATCTAATTCATTCTTTCAAGTATTTGATACTAAATTTAAATTCAACATTATTACAATGTTCAAGGCTTAATAAGAAATAAACTTGTAAATTCAAAAATGGTTGATCCAATGTTATATAAATAGTTTATATGTATTGGATAAAGGGAGTCTTATACTTAACACAAGTGGCAAGAATATAATTTAACATAACCGAAACTATCATTTTATTCCATGTTGGTTAAGTTAATATAATGAGAATTATAAAGTTATATATAAAGATATATATATCCTTTTTAATTATGAATCTTGTGAAACTTATGAAGTTGAAGAATAACCAAATCAACATTTAGGGAAAAGATGACAATTATATTGAATTGTTAAATCTTTTCAAAATGATATATGATATGTAATAACAATTCATGAAAAGATAATACTTGTATTTCATTTAATTTACTAATGACTTTATATGATATAGTCATACAAATTAAATGAAATATTGATTTAAAAACTTTGAGAAGTTTAAAATATTTAAATTTAAGTGAAAATTAAGTATTGAGAATGCTAAAGCACTTCGATGAGATTGATGTAATGAGTTATAAATTTTTTAGTTATCTATAGGGAAATTCTTTAGTGAATATCTCCACAGCTAAATTTCATAAGAGTATGTATTTGAGTAAATAGGAATATACAGTATGAGATATTGTATGATGTAGTATTATTTCTTCTATAACTATGCCTAGTACAAAAACTTACCTTCATAAGCTTAAATTAAATCAATTAACAAGATCTTATATTAGATATGGAATGGTATGACTTTGACAGAGACAAAGTTAATGATTTTGGATATGATGCTTATTTGAAACATATATTATCCATTAAGTTTAAAACTAAATTAGATAATAGAAGGTTATGAGATATCCAAAATGTTAGATATGATCTTACATATGAATAAAATGTTTGTTTCAATGTAAACTTATAGAAGAATGGTTTTGAAAACAAGTAATGGAAGTAAGAAAAAATTTAAAAGGTTCAAATCTCATAACAATAGATATAAATAAAACTAGTTCCTTTGTTGATACACTTATTGTATAATGAAAAGCTACAGGACATTGAAAGATTCACTTTCATGATAAATTCTAAGAGCTTTTTTGGACATGATTGTGAATTTATCATATTTATAAAAAGGTTAATGGGAGTATAGTTGTCCTCTTTAATAGAGTATATAAAGATATATTGCTCATAGAAAATAACAATTCATATTTTAAATTGTTGAATCTTTGATTGTCCAAGAACAACTCTTATTGGATGTGAAAAAGATAACAAGTTAGTTATGGGAATTAGACCTATAAAGAGATGTGGAAGTTGTTTACCTATTCTAGGTCCAAATACATAAATAATGTCCTAAAGGTGTTTAGTATTTGAGATATTGTTGTCATCGGGTCTCGGTCTTTATTACGTGACGACAACGCGCCAAAATTGGGGCACTTTTTTTAAAATAAAAGTATATATATATAATTAAAATCAAGATAAAAAGAATTAAATTTCTTGGGGGGAGTAAAAATAATTAAACAAACAATTAACTAAATAAAAAAGGAAGTACAAAAGTCATAGACGTGACTTAAAAAAAAGTCACGGTCGTGAGAGGGTGACATCGCGGTTGTGAATAGTGGGTTCATCGCAGTCGTGCTTGTGCATGACCGCGACTTTCCTGCTGCACACACCAACTTCAATTTATCATAACTTTCTACTCTGAAGTCCAAAATATTCAAACTTTATGTCGTTGGAAATATAAGAGAATGATATACAACTTTTATGAAGACACTTTTGTCAAATTCTGCCAATATAAATATAGTTTATTTATTGAAGTTTTAGAACACATTTTATTCCCGTTTTCCTCTTTTCTCTTTACTGTTAATATATATGACTGCTAACTATAACAAAAGACCTGAATCTAACAATGAAAACCATATATACAAATCTCCCATTAAAAAAATTTACTTCAGAAAAATCTATTTAAAAGTCCCCAACCACTATCAATTTATTCCTAACACAATTGACACGAACAGAAAAGAAATTTCTGAACGTATACAAAAAGAAGTTCTGCAATTCTTTACTATCATTCATCTTTCAGATAAAAAAGATTGTGTACATAACTTCATATTACATATCAAAAATCATATTAGTAGCATAATACAAAAATATAATCATAAATGTTCATGCTTGATATGCTTCTAAAGCTACAAAAAATGATCCAACCTAACTTAGTTACAAATGAAATATAAAATTTTGGAATCAGCCGAAGTTTTGCAAGGTTCAATGCCCATCTGCTATTTCTGCACCTGAGGAGTGAAAAGATAATGAGGTGAGCTGGGAAGCTCAGTGGCTAATACATTTAAGCCATCGGTGATGAGCCACATACACACACACAATCAAGCATTTATAAATATACAAATCCAGTTCACAAAACACATACTTAAAATTTCAATCACATAAATCATATCATATATTTTTTTTTCAATCATCATAACGGAACATTTAATCATATATCATGCTTAACAAATCACAATGAAATGCACAAACAATATGGCTCGAGAGAATCCCATAAAATAGAATGGCAAAACTGAAGTTTACACCATGAACAAAATTAGTCCATTTTTTGGAACTCATATGCCACAAGCAGGCAATCGGGAGAAGGCTTTAGGTCAACATGCACGTGACAAATGAAATAGTATCTCTCTTGCCCACATAAGCAAAAATTTTTATCCTTACATTGTAGGAAGAGAAAACTACGAATCAATTATATGATATGGAACACAGATACTTACGTATTGAAGACATGATCGTCAAATTGTGAAAACACCGCTCAACCGTTTGGTGACGGCTAGGGCTTCCACCACAACTCCTATCTCTATATAAAGCATAGATCTCAATGGGGGCAAACTGTGTAGAGATTATACTTGTGTATATATACGGAGTGCAATGGGGACCTAGCCATAAATAGTAACCCTAAGCCTGCCCATCGTGGGCTTTAGGGTTAGGCCTACACCATTAATCACATTAACGATATAAAGTGCTTAAGTCCAATAAGCATCACAATATTAGTGGACCATAGGCATCTCAATAGGGATCATATCATTAGCCTGTTTTTAATAAAACCAAAACGACAATTGATTGTAGCCCATAAAATATATTCTAACATACATATTTCATACCATAATCATATATTTTCATGCTACTTAAATTTTTTGTTTTTCATCAATACGAAAGAAGTATAATTCTTATAAAGCAAACATGATATAAAGTTATAAAATATTTTCCCACATTCACAATGAATAAAAGCAAGCATTTAAGTACACATACAAGCAAATAATTTTGCTCATCAACATAACAACTATAAACATATTACCCACCTATTTCCTTTAACTTCAAACTTAAGTTCGTCTCTCCTCTTGCTCTTTCCTTTTGTTCATGATTTCGACTTTTCTTGGCTCCCTTCAAAAATACATATTTTCATTCCATCAACATACATGAATAGAACTTCCATAGACTTTAAATATCTAAGAAATGAGCTTCGACTTAATCCACTCTTAGTTTATCTAAACTAGGAGAACTAAGATCTAGTTAAAAGTTTATGAAAATCTAAGAAAATAATTCTCTTGGTTCTCTTCTTTCTCTCTTTATTTTCAGAACACAAAAACCTATTTTTCTTTACTTTCTTCTTCTATCAAAACAAGAAAAGAAGATAGAGGTTACCAAAAACTCAGTTGAATCTTCTTCTTCTACTTCTTGTCTTCTTTTTCTTTCTTTCCTTCTTCTTTTCTGGTTCGTTTTTCTGCTTCTCTTCTTCTAATCCTTTCTACATTTTTTCTTCTCTCTTTTTCTTATTTACACAATTCTCTCTCTTTTTCCTAACCTCTCACACATGTCTCTCCTCCTTTTTTTTCTTACACGACTTTTTTCACCTTCTTTTCTTATGAAATTGAAGACAACTTATAGCTTTCCAAAATTACCCTTCCATATTTACTTAATACCTTCTAACTCTTTAACTTAATTCTAACACTTCCATTTAATTCATGCAACCATATGAAATAAAAATATTTTCATAAATAAACTCCATAAATTTCTAATCTAAGAATTCTAATTTTTACTCATGACTAAACGTCAACAAATTATCATTTAAAAAGTTCGGGGTCCAACATGTAAAGTATTAAAGATATCAATTATTTTATATATGATTGACATTTGAGTTTAAGGTAATATGAATATTAACTTCACAGATAAATCCTATAAAGTTTACTTGAAGCAATATTATTTTGAGAGGAAATGCTCCTTCATAGAATTAATTACTAATTTTTCATTTAGTAGAAATAATTATTTTGATCAGGAATTCTTCAATGAACTGATTACTCAGACAATAATTTAATGTGGAACATTAGAGTCATTGGTATGTAAAAGAAGCTAAGGTCTAATTAAAGATCCAAGTATCTGTTTAGGCAATTTCTCTTAATTATAATGATAATTAAGATGAAAGTTGTAAGATTTAAGCAAATGCTTATTATAGAGAATCTTGTAGAATTGTCTCATTAGTTCACTTTTTCAGCAATAGCATGATCCTTATATAGAGATATAGTATAAGATATTTAAATGATTGGCTTAGTGCAAGTAGAAAATTGTTGGTTTATGTCTTATATCCAATCAGTTGGTTGTAGTTTATTTACATAATTATTTAAAGACATTCTTTGTCTTATACATATTTATATGTATATGATAAAGTCCATGGGATAAATATATATTATAAATGAAATTACGTTGAAAATATAATTATAAGATTCATATTGTATTATATATTATCCCTAAATTATTCCTAATCATCGTTCTATTATGAGTAGACATTAAGAGAATGTACAAAGCTTAGCTTAGAGAACAAATTCACTAAACTAACCCAATGTAAGAACTCTATTTGGAACATTACTTATACATTTGTGGAAATTTCCATTGTGATGGTTATATAAGTGATCATTTAACTTGAGATCATTGAAGTATCTCATGTAGAGATTGTTATATTTTGATACTATTTATGACCTATTTTATTCAAGGGTAGCTTATTTGGTAGTTGTTTGATATAACATGAACTATACGTAAATATTGAAGTGATCAATATATGATTCATTACCTAAAGTAATTAGGGATAATATTTCAGAGAATATTTCATTGTTCTCGATTAGTATTGATCTGAGAAATCCTTCGCCAAGGTGGAATGAAATTTTGAAAATAGTTTTTAAATGTTATTAAATACTAATGGTGGGGAACTAATAAGATTGGACTTAATTAGAGTAGACATTAATTCTCTGCTCTATGTCTAGTAAGAACATTTTATAATGAAAAGATTGAATTATATGAAAAAACTATACGTGAAAAGGTTATTCAAAATGAATTTCACATTTCAAAATATTTGGGTTGTCATAATGGACTACTAGATGCCAATCTTGACTAATGAATATAAATTAATTAATTAATTAAAGAACTAAAGATAAATTAAAGGAGTTTAATTTATGTAATCATAAATATGATTTAGGGTTATAATTTATATCCGTTGTCTTTGGAAACCTAACGAAAAACGAGTTGAAGAGAGAAAAGAGATTATAAATAAGTTGGATTTGATTATAAAGTTTGAGAAACTTTATAATTAAGTATGAAACATTTAATAAATAAAGACTAATATGAGATATTAGATCTGATTTAGGTCCATTTGGTATTTAATTAGAATTAATTAAAATTTTAATTGAAGTTTAATTGAAATTGGAATGTTATTTGAATTAAATTACTAAATGGTACAAGGCCTATTTTAAATTGGCTTAAGCTTCAAAAGAGTTAGTACTTCTTGTCTACTCTTCTATACAACTGCAGATACCATTAGAGATCGGATACTTGTATGGCTACATTGGTTGAGATAAGTCAGTTTCAGAAATAATAAGAAAATGATCAATTTTCACAATAAAGTATGGAGTAAAATTCATGCTTCATTATGTCTTATGTATTAATCATGTTGTAAATCTAAAGTAATCTTAGCTTTTGAAAAATTATACAACATAGTTTTGCAATTATTCGGTACGCACGAGATCGAATCTTGCCCCAATTTTCAGACAATCATAGGTGTATGTCTCGTTAAAATCATATCTAAGCCTGAAAACAAGGCTCCCAATGAAATTTTGTCAAATACATTCTAGATAGTGGTAGTAATACTAGATAGTAATACTTAGGCATTTTCGGGACAAAACAAGATGTGACAATGACATAGAATACAAGGAAGGACTTTATTAAGTATCAATCAACGGGTACAATATCTGGTGCGAGCTTGCAATTGATTAAGTTTTGCTCAATATCAAGTAACATATAAGTTAATCGGAGATGTCCTTATGACCTCGTCAACATATTATATATGTTGTTTGAAACATTTATGATTGTTGATTCCTTCTCTAAACAGTATGATGGTTGAAGAGCCTGTTTAGATTATGATTATATATAAATACCGAGTATATAACCAGCACTGATTTAATCTAGGATGAAGTTAAATTATTGATTATCCATAATTCTTACACAGTTTTGTCAATTTCTTGCTAAGGTTGTGCGTAATTTATTTCAAATAAATTGATGATTGCATTGTCACCTGACTTATCTCAAATAGCTACCACAAACAAAATAACATTAGATAGCGTGGCAAGCAAATCCAATTTAGTGAATCATTATAACATACTTTGTTAAAATAGTAAACGAATGAGAAAATGCATTAGTTAATAATTTTCCTAAAATTCTAGCTTTGATTCATATTTTAAGAGGGTTGTCTCATTTTTATTGTCGAGTTATATGATAAATCTTTGACTATCGAGTCCCAAACAAACATCCCAATATGCACAACATCTCAAGAAATTAAAAAAAATGTGAAAAGAGAGCATAGATTCAAAATGTCTATAATATGAGTTAATCTGGAGGTTATTTAAGACTCCCTTACCTAAACGAATGCACATTTGAACTTAGCTATAGGCCGTTATGGCAATTTGCATCATTATTCAATGGGGACAGTTAAATCTAGGGCGTAATTCTATCACCATCTTAATTTGTATTTATTCCCATGTAATTATGTATAATTAATTGTACGCTCATAGTTCTGCAATCATTTTCAATTTATGGGCCGAACTATATCTTTCAACATAAGCCCACCACCAAAACACTCCCTTAGGCTTCCTCATTATCTGTGAGACTTAATAGGAAATGATTGATTAATTCAATTGTATATTTAATATCCAACCCACTAAACTCTCCACCTCTCTTTTGTACTTTTGTCCAAGCGAGGAAGCTCAGGAGTTGCACATATCTCCAGCCCTCAGCCGTTTGATAAACCTCCTGATCAACGGTTGATGAGCCATGTGGCATACTGCAAGGCTTTGTTTTAGCTCTGTGTCCAGCTTCTATCATGGTGTTTTTTTTTTTTGGAGGGGGTTTTCTTACAAGAAGAGAATTGAGAAAGTTAATAAAAGCACCATAAAACCACCCATCTATCAAGCTCATTCCATCATCTAAATTACCCATTTGTCTTCCTTCTCTGGTTTTCCTTCTTATGGAGGAATTAGGGGTGGGAGGAGGAGGAAGTCGGAGATTCGGGTGTGGAAGTATGCTGCAAAACCACCTTGTCACATGTCGACCAACTCCACCATTAACAGCGATAGATAGATTTTTGTGGGGTCAAAAGCAAAGCATACAGCATCCTGCTCAGAATTATGATAGAAACAAAGGCACATATGTGTCACCAAATCACCAGTTGTTTGGTCTTGTTTCAAACATTAGTGCAATAGGAGGGGTTTCGTGTTCAAGTTTTATGCAAGAGACAACTTTGGTTGATGATATATTGATTGAAGGTGACATCCTCAATTGCACGTTCGAGGGACATCCTAACTTGGGCTTGAACGAAGACCATAATCTTGAAGAGAAGTTTTCTAAAGGAATTGGAAAGAAAGCCAAGAAAGGTTCTTGCGCAGCTTTGATCAAAGGGCAATGGTCAGAGGAAGAAGACAGGTAAAAAGAAGAAAGTTCATTTCATTATTTCAGTCTGTTATATCATTTTCTTTGTGGATAGCACTACATACCATCGACTAAATTCCACAGAGAACGTATTCTGATGGTGTATCTTGTTCATGAAGTAAACTAGTTAAGTTGGTTAAGCAATTTGGGGTAAGGAAATGGGCACAAATAGCTGAAAAGTTGGCTGGTAGGGCTGGAAAGCAATGTCGAGAGAGATGGCACAATCACTTACGGCCTGATATCAAGGTGCTATTTTTCTTTCAATTTCTTAAAGTATTTCTGCGATCACACTCCGTTTTTGTGACATTACCCTTGGTTCATGTTTTCTTTACTCAAACTCGTTTCACGAGATTCATCCATCTAATATGTCTTACTGGAAAGATGCGATGTTCCTTGTTTCATTACCAAATCAATCCCAAAGATGGAATTAAGATTGTCAAGAATCTAGGTGAAATATTAATCATCTGCTTGCCTCCCTCATTCTTTATTAAGGCAAAAAAAAAAAAAACTAGGGTTCCTTTCTTTTTTTTTCCCTTTGGGTTTCATAATCCATCCATTATACACTAGTTTACCACGTAAATAGCAATTCTTCCCACAAGAATATTGACTATTTTATAGTTAAAGGGTTCAAAACAAGTTCTTTAATTTTGAGCTCCAGCATTGTTTATTTTTTAAATTTTAAGGAATAAAAATCTGAGTCGATGCTAAGAGAAGGAACTACACGTCATTTGAGTTGAAGTTACTGTGCAACATGCAAACCTTAGTTAGTTCTTTTTTCTTTTTCTTTTCTGCATCTCCTTGCTCACTTTCTTTTCGGAATTGACCACTTCTCATGTAGCTTACTAGGTCATTTTACCTCACCTTTATCATTAAACACTAGATATAGGGTTTAGATTTCAAGAAAATAAAAACAGTGGATATGGAATGGGATGTTATGCAAATAAAAATGCCATCTTTTTTATTTTAATTTTGAGCTTTCTAAAATAAAAGAATCTAATTTGAATGTGGGTATAAATGATCGGTCATTTTGATACAAGCAAACATAAAAGTAGTTAGTATCCATGCTTTAACGTGGTACCATATGTAAGTTTTAATGTCATTCAAGGCCTTCTTGGAGCCGTCATGTGCAAATTATTTGTTGGAATTGTCTTTCGAAATCCTTGTAATGTGAAAATAAGAAGCCCTTCTTGATCTTGTTGTTACATAAATTTGTCTCAGAAAGAAGGGTGGAGCGAAGAAGAGGAGAGAATACTCGTTGAAGCTCATGCAAAAGTTGGGAACCGATGGGCGGAGATCGCTAAACTCATTCCTGGAAGGACTGAAAATGCTATAAAGAACCATTGGAATGCTACGAAAAGAAGGCAGAATTCAAGGAGAAAACACAAGCAACCCGAGAAACAAAGTGGAAAGCCACAGTCATCGATACTTGAGAACTACATTAGAAGCAAAAACCTAGTAACTTCAGCTACCCCAACTCACAGCACCACTACAGCCACCTACACTCCGTCCAACTCTTCAGTATCAGAAGATCCATCTACGCAACTCAATTACTTTCTCCCCGATTTATTGGAATCTGCGGGCACCGATGATTCTCCCACATTAATCACTGAAACTTGTGACGATGAACTTCTCTTCATGCAAAATTTCTTCTCCAACAGGTTAAATGAGTCACCTTTTGATAAATCTGTCAACAATCCAGAGCTAATGGAGACCTCCGGTATTGTCTCCCTTGGTTTGTGCCAAATGACCGCTGACCAGCAGCTACTAGCTAATGCAAATTCAAGTGATCGTGGCTTGTTTCCTCTTAATTTGGACACAAAGTTGTGCACTGATGAACTGATACCCACAAGCCACCACCTGTATTCTGATCTCTACATGTCATACCTCTTGAACGGATCAAGTTCATTTGCATCTCCCTTGGAAAATGGATACTGTAGCACAAACATGATGAGTTTCACAAGGGATAATCAACAGTCTTCAACCGGAAACAAAGAGATGGATTTGATAGAGATGATATCTTCTTCTCATTTGCCTTGAGATAGCAACAGTAGTGGCTAATAACTTTTGTTAGCTTGATTGTCATGTTCTTTCGTTTCGTTTCTCTTTTAGAACAATTTGGATTCAATAAAGCGTTCTTGGTGCTTGAAGTTCAGAACTATCCTAGTTCTACTTGGGGACTTCTGATGGGTCGTTTCTAGGGAATGCTATGAAGAGTGGTTACTGAAAACAGTTTTGAGTACTGTCATGCTCATAAGTTTTATGGACAATTGTCATCTGTTTTCTGTTTATTGTTGGGTATGGAATTAAGGATGATCTTCAAAATCATTTTTATTCGTAGACAGTTCTTTGTTCCCCTTTTGTCTTCTTCTTTTCTTTTCTCAACTACTTCTAATTCTTCGACAGTTGTGTTGACACTTGGTATTGTTTTATTCAAGGACAATCCGACAAAATTTTTGTATACAAAGAAAACTATACTGTTGCTAATTAATCTGTGCGAGAAAAATAAAACTGTAATCAATATAACAATAAGCTAAAATAATAGTTTGAAAATTCTTCTTTCATTAGTTAATTTTTAAATAAATAATGAACAAAAACATTTATACTAAAATCAAACTTATGTTGGAATGAATTGGGATATTCACTAATTACAATACATTTTTTGTTAGAGAGGTTTAAGCTTATAAATATATCTTATTCTTCAATAAAATATCTTGTTAATAACAATTTTTATTGATTGAGAAGGATTAGTAATTACATTGAATCATCCAACTTGCATAAAAACAAAGATACTTTAACGATATTAATCCCAATTTTGTTCTTGTAAATTAGTCTTTTTAATTTACTAAAAAGGGTGAATCCTAAAGAATATTATTTTAACTAATTAAACTCTAATATGAATATTCAACTTTTTCCTTTAAAATAACATGGTATAGTTTTGTTGAGAAATCAACTTTATATATCAGGGATGGAACATATATAATAAATTTTACATTTTTTGAAATAATAATTATAAAAATAAAAAAGTAAAGATAAACTTGATTTACAGTATCGGTAAAAATTCTTTGTTGATGAAAAATTAGTTATAAAATTATTTAATTATCTAATCTAATGTATCTACAAAGCAAAAGAAAACTCCATGTTTTTAGAGAAAGATTGAAAGGGAGTGTTTAACTTACTTGGTGTTTATCTTTTTATATAGAGAAAGAAAAATGTTTTAGTCTTTTAATAAAGTTAAATTTTAAATCATAATTAAAGTCTAAATTTAATCACGTAATTGTAATTTAACCTTAATAAATTAAATTATCTTATATTTGCTTCCTAATGTTTCTTAAATTTTATAATTAAGTTCCACTTAGTTTAAATTGAGTTTTCTATTTACCTTCTCTATATGTGTGACCACCTATAGTTTTTATGCTAACAAAACATATTTCTGATGATGAATTTACTTTTAGTGACATTAAAAGTTCTATTATAATGGAATTAAACATCATGTGAAAGATCAATTTCAATATAAGGGGGGAAAAATCTAATGAAGTAATTGAATCAACAAGTAAAAAAAATGATAAAAAGCAAATTGGAGCATATATAAAATTTAAGAGAAGTGAAAGAAAATTCAAGTGGAGAATTAAGAATAAGGAAGAATAAAGTCAATTTACATGTAACAACTATTGTAATCTTTTCTGTAATATTATTTTAGTAATTTCAATAAATTATTGGTTATAATTGGACAACCATTTAAAAATGGAACATGACATATAAATCTTTTTATATTTAAGAGAAGGTTTATTTTGATATTTTAAAAAAATCTTTTAATATTCAAATAAAATTATGAGAACTCTTAAAATAATTTTAAATCAAAAGCTTAGTAAAAGGGTGTGCCTTTTCTTTGAAAAGGTGTGAGACTCAAAGTTTTTAACTTGATTTTGTAGGGATTCAATTAGCCTAGGAGTTTGAATATGCTACCTAAATAAAGTGTTTAAAAGTTACATAGTAATTGGATTACAATTGTTTAGAAATTAGTTAGTGGTATAAGATTTGAACCTATGACATTGGGTTTTAGAGACCCACGTTCTACCAAACTGAACTAAGAGTGTCTGCCATTGGTTAGTCAAAGTATTATAATTAATTAGTTTACAATTGTTTTTAAAATTCATTGAAAGGGTGATTTCTGTTCAATTAGTCGATAGCTATTTAGTGGGCGAATGATTACCTAAAGACATGTGAACGATTTGTTGATCATGCCTAGAAAATAGTCAATGTAACGACTAATTGTATACTTGACTAGTATTTGAATTGTGCGAAGAACCTTTGACATACTACAAAGTTGTTACGAGTCTTAACAGGTTAAAGAGAATTTGAATGAAAGTATGTTGCATAGCATATATCGTGTGTTAGTTCATTATCATGTGAGGAAGAAAAAAAATTTTATAAGAATGTGCCACTATACCAATTACATAAACTATTATGGCATGTTTGGTTCACAGGAATAAGAATTCTATTCCTAGTATATTCTTAAAATTTAAATAATGCTTTTTTTGATTAGGTAAAAAAATCAGATTCCTCAATTTTTAGGAATAGCTAAAGATCATCAAAAGGTATCTTTAGCTATTCTAAGAATATAGTTATTTGTTGAAGACTTTTTTATCCTTCGCGTTTCTTCTTCATTCTCACCTCCTAGCAGAAACTTCTTCATTTTATCCTCTACCTCACTCCCAAGTTCATTTCTTCTTCATTTTCACTCTCTACTTCGCGATTCTCTTCTCTAGAAACTCCACTCTCTCTTCAAGTCAACCCAGCCTTCTACCATCTTTCCTCTCTTCTGGGTAAATTATTCCTCTTCGTTTTCATGAGTGATGCGTTTATGTTGACAGGTTTCAACTGGGTTAGGGGTTTTGTTGAATTGGCTTGCTAATTTCTTGATTATGGGTATTCGTGGTCTGTTTTGTATTATGGATTTCGTGGATAAATATCATTTGGGTAAAGATGATTCAAATTCTAAATAGCAATAGAAATTACCTATATCAAAAAACGACATAAGGCACGTAGCATTAGATAGAAGATGAAACAAAAGAAACAGTTGTTGGTTATATATACATAATATACTCAGCTTCGCTGTCGGTTGCAGTTGAGAGTTTCTTTCACAAAAATGCATATATACATAATATACTCATGTCATGAACACAGAGAGGTAGTTCTCTTGTAGTTGTGTGCACGATCATAACAGAGAGGCAATCCTCTTGTAGTTGCACGATCGTGCACAAACACGATCGTGACAGAGAGGCAGTCCTCTGTAATTGCACGATCGTGTTGTTTGATAGCTTTTTTATTAATAATAAAATTAATAAGAATAATAAAATTAATAATAAGAAGAAAAAAAATTAATAATAATAAGGAATTTAATAATAAATAAATAAAATTAATAACAATAAGGAATTTAATAATAATAATAATTAATAAAATAATAATAATAAAATTAATAATAATAAATAAATTAATAATAATAATAAGGTTTTGATTAATAA
>JAOQMS010000008.1:28459937-28482095 GCA_027563885.1 Erythroxylum longipes
GTTTTGATTAATAATAATAATAATAAATATAATAAATAATAATAATAATAATAAGGAATTTATTTATTTATTTATTATTATTATAAATTAATTAATTAAATTAAATTAATAATATAATAATAATAATAAGTAGAAACTTGATAATAATAATTAATAAGAATAAGAATAATAAATTTAATAATAATAAGAAGATAATTAATAATAATAAGGAATTTAATAATGACAATAAAAATAATAATAATTAGTAAAAATAATAATAAGTATAATAATAAATAAAAATTTAATAATAATAATAATAACAATACTAATCATCATCATCATCATCATCATCATCATCATCGTGTCGTCGTCGTCGTCATCTTCGTCGTCGTCGTCGTCGTCATAAGGATAAGGATAAGAATAAGGATATTTAAGTTTTTTGTTAGTTATTCCTTTGTTATTTCAAGTTTATATTTTCATATAAATTTTTTATCTATTTCATTCCTTGAATCAAACAAAGTAATACTCATTTTATTATATTTCTTATTTTTCTATTCCTAAGAATAACTATTCTATTCCTTATCTATTTCATTTTTTGAATCAAACAGGCTGATAGAGAAATACAATATGAGGGTTTCTCTTTACCTTGAACAAGATTTATAAAGGATTATTTTTTACCTGTAGTAAAGTAAGACAATTGTGATGATATTTCTTCACTTGTGATTAAAAAAAATTACATAGAGAGTTACTTTTCACCAATGACAAAATATATATATATATATATATAAAGGGTTCTTCTTCATGTATTCAAGGAAAAAGATGGTAAATTCTAAAGTGGAGATTCAAAAATGGACCTAAGGCAAAGGTTATTTAATTGAACCACTAAGATTGATTTTGTCTTTATTTCTCTTCTGTATTTTATTATTATTGCATTTATATTATAATTCTTATATGAATGTGCTATAACCATTCATTATAATGTGCAATCAATACGTTAGTTATCAAATATGATAAAAAGCGAACACACAAAATTCACATCCTTTTCGTGTCTTATTCAATGACTAACACAATTCATAATTAGAGTTAGATAAATTAAAATTATTTTTAATTTATCTTTAATTTTCTAGTTTTTAATTTATGGTTATAGACTAAGATTGAGGTCTAGCAATTTATCATAACTACTTAAATTTTTAGTTTAGCAATTTATCATAACTTCTTAAATATTAAAAATTTTAAAGTTATTTTATTTAACTTATCTATCCATAGCTACAATGTATACTTATTTCATCTTCTGATATTTCATTTGAACTTTTAGTATTGAATCATTGTTTATTATATTAAAATTCAATTATCTTCCTTCTTACATATGAGTAATTTATTTATAATTAATATTTTAAAATAACTTGTCAAATGTCTAGAGAATTCTCAAACTACTAATAATAAAAAATAATATAATATTCTTCTTGATTATTTAAATGAAAAATTATTTGTTTTCTTAATTACTCAATTACTTTCATATAGTTCATATTATATCTAAGTATTATCGGTTATAAATATAATAGATCATAAGTAGCATTACGACATAGTATTTCTTGTATGAGATAATTTAATAATCTCAAAGTATAAAAATCAATTATGAAACTATCATAATAAGAATATCCTCAAATACGAAAATATCATGTCATTCAAGATCCATATTATTATGTAAATTAAGAGAACCTATTATCTAATAAGTATCTATATATTTATTTAAGTATACTTTACTCATAAAATCAGTTACTTTTTTAATAAAAAAATAAAGAAAAAGATATAACTTGTATTAGTCTTGTTGTTTTCCATCTCGATCTAACCATGACTCAAAATATTTTAGAAATAATACTTAACTGTATTTTAAATCTCATTATTATAGTTACACTATAATTTGAATCGCAAATTAAATATTCTAATAATTTTATTTTATTATTAAATATAATAGACATAAAAACATTTTATTGAATAAATAAATACCGTCAACTGACAAGTTTATCTCCCAAAAGTTTTGGGCTTGGCCCAAATCGTTAAACCCTTCACATAATGCATTCTTTACCCAGTCATGGCTTAAATGCCGAAATTGTTAATGGACAATTTTAAAGGGGGGGACTAATTGATAGCTTAACAATTAATAACTGCCACCGTAATCATGGTGACCCCATTTAATTGGTTCATTGGTTATAACTTAGAACTCCTCTCTTTAGCTTTATGTCCTCCCGCGTAAAATGACAGAACCCGTAATTTCTGGAGCCAAAGAGAAGGGGAGGTGGGACATTTTCATGCACTTTGTACCTCTTTAAATGATGAAACACCAGATGACTGAGAAAAGTAGTAGATGAAAAGCGTGATTAGGTGACCATGAGTTTACAGTAGTTCTGCAGTTGGGGGTTAAATGAAAATATGCTCTACTAGTTATTTCATAGTTGAAAGCCGTGTGTCTGGCATATAAATTATGTCTTGCTTGGTGTATATATACATAAGTATAAATGTAATTGTAAACTCCTGCTAGCCTAAGAAACCCTTTTTTTTTTCCTTGAGAAAACAAACATACTAGGCCATATGCTTCTTCTTGTGTTCTTTAATAAGCACTTACGAATTTTTATCTTGTCTAGGTAATTATTCATGAATTCAATGTATGAAGCTGCCTCGTGTGATAAGTTAACTCTAATAGGAAAAGTGAAGAAAGAGTAAACAAGGAGATAAAATGCGGTCAATCAACTATCTTAAAACCCAGAAGAACATTTTTCATGGAAACTCAACTCAAATTGATATTGTAAATACATGTGATCCAAGAAGTCTGAGTGCTTCAGATGAACGAAAACATTGGAAATAACCCAAACGAAGCTAAGCAGACATTCATATGGTCAAGAGAAAGGATTAGAAAACTGATTTAAGTTCCTAAAAAACACAGAATCCAATACACAAAGCCATCTCTATAGTATGAGAAGTGATTTACATCACGTATCCTTACATCTGATATAACCAACTATCCTAACGCTGGTCTTGGTGGCTACACACCCAAAATCTTAATAAGACATAAAACATGAGACTTTGAAGTTGAACACACTCACGAGGGGTGACCACTTCTGGTCAGAGGACAAATAAAAACCATAACCTGAAGACCATCTCTGCCACCAACACCGCTACTACAGATTGCAATTTTCTTAAACAATAATAATCACACTCACTCACTCACACGGTATACACAATCACAAAACAGGGAAGTACAGCTCTAGGATTGAATACCAAAAGTTCCTCGTCGTCCAGCCTGGAATGGACCCCGCTGCCACCTCTCCCCACTACAGAATCAAACCCACCGTCCTCCTTGTTGACATCCTCCTCCAACTCAGACCCGACCCGACCTGCCACGACCCGACATACCATTATAGCTCTCTTCACATTCATAAACTTGAATTCTTCTTCAATCTCCTCGGGGATCGACAGGTGTGCTCTCCAACTAGTGGAAAGTGTCGAAATTCCATCAAGTTTTGGAGAGAAACCTGACTTGATTATCCCACAGACACTGCAGTATTGCTGGTTGCAGATGCTAGAATTTCCGTTCAATCCCAGGTCACACGTAAACGTTGAACAGTAAAATCTCAAGAGCTCGTTACCGTCAGCTATGCATCTCTCGTCTCTTCTCCCAAGTGCACCGTTTCTGGCAGCTTTTGCTTTCACCAACTCTCTGTACTCCTCAAATCTCGACAGTATCTTAGGACTGTTATGGATCTTCAGGATCCTATGGACTTCGGGACTCTTCTCCTTACAAGACCAACCCGTCTTAAATATGATATGGACTATGTTTTTTCCTGCATCTCCATCTAAAAGCTCTGACACAACATGTTTGATCGCTTGGTGTTGTTCGAGAAGCTGATGTTTTTGGAAAATCTCACCGCAGGCTGTGCAGGGGAAAATATCATTTCGTAAAGGGAAAAAGTGAGTATCGACGGAGATATCAGGTTCTTGGCATGAATCAGATGGGTTATTCCTCGGAGGATCAGATAAATCGGTTTCTGGCGGGACCATAGAAACCAAAGATTTCTGGGACGATTTTGCAGAGGTTAAATTAGGTGTTGTCGGGTGAGTCTGAATGTTCGCCTTAGATATTTTGCCAGAGAAAACATTTTTGAGATAAGCCCAAGGCGAAGCACTGAGTTTGGGAGTTTTAATGCGAGATTGAGAAGACTTTGAAGAGAGAGGACTAGACTTAGCTTTGCATTTCCTGGTTGATTGGTGTCCTCTATCCGAGAAAATAAAGCAACCAAGGTGAAGAAAGAGGATGAGAATAGCAAGGAAGTTGTTGAACAATGCTCCTATGCTTGCCATGGATGGGATTTTGGCAGCTGGATAGATGAAGCTATCGTTATTCAGGTCATCAGTGAATCGACATGTGAGAGAGATGGAAACAAAGACCCGTGGAGAAAATGATAGCTGATGATGGACAGATGAAAAAGGAAAAAGAAGCAGAACGTGAAGGAAGCTTGCTGACGTAGAGTTGGGACATAGAAGAATAAAAGCGAAGAGCCAAAGAGTGTGGTGGAAGGCACATTGGCCTTCATGGAATTGTATATGTTATATGTATTTACCCAATGAATTTAACGCGATAATTTCCCGAGACGAGAATGTGTGTGTGTTGTCTAGAAGCGTAAATTCTGAATCCTGCTCCTATGCGAGTGTGGAAAGGGCAGTTTGCTTAAAATAACTTCAACTAAAAAGTAACAACAGAACACAAAACAAGCAAGGATGAGGGATTTGGCACTTGGTATCTGAACGCAGTTTCAAAACTACATTTAATTTGAGAGAACAAGGTAATTCAGTATTGGAATTCCCAGATAAGAAATGATCGTGCGCCCCCTACGCGTGGAGGGATCCTGTTTAAGCGGTCCGGATCAGGATTCAGGAAGCCGTTAGCCATCCAAATTATTATTGCTTCTTTAATCTCCCAGTCCTAGTTAGTTCCCTCTCGTCTCTCGAGCAGAATCCAATGCTTCAACTGCTGCCATTTATTATCGTTTTTCATGTTTTGTCTTCTTTGAAACATGTACGACATGTAGCACATGCTATTCTGTCGAGTTGCTTATCCCCGGATTTCGATGCAAAATGGAGCAATTTATGTTGCATATCCTGCTTAATGGAAACAAGTTGTTGTCTCTCCGTCAAAATTTTTAATTTTATTTTATTAAAATTTATTCATATATTTATATAAAATTTATTTTAATTACGATATTTTAATCCTATTTTATAAATCTCATTTATACACTTATATAAAGTTTATATAAATATGTAAATAAAATTTAATAAAATAGAATCAAAATACTGTAATCAAAACAGATGATTTGTTGTGTTTATACAATAATTTATTTATTAGATAAGATGTATACAATTTAGGAAATTAAGCCAATAGTTTCTTTCGAAACCTACTTCATAATATGTGCGTTAGGGGGTGGAGGAGCAATTTACGAGAAAAATAAAATAATTCTCAATAACGCTCACTTGCACGGCTTGGCTTCTAGTGAAGGGTGCTTATACAAACATTTCTTCTTGGAGTTGCCACAAATCAAAATCAATGCAAATTGTATTGAAGAAATTCTACCCAAATGTGTCTAATCCATTTGGTAGATGTATTAATATGTTGGTTCCTGAGCCACTTCCACACATGCCTTTGAGCAACCCTAAATGGATGGAAACAAAAAAGATCACAAAGTTTAGGAAGGCATTACCATGCTTGGATGGATATTTATTGGATAGCATCAAATGGCTTGATCATTTATAAGATTTAGTTTTCCAGTCTATCGTGCCAATGGTTTGATTTAAATGGCTGTTTGAGTTAAAATAATTTTAAAATATAAATACATGCTTCAAAATTTTATCAGTTAGCCGCATAACATGTTCAAGTTTTAAAATCTAAAAATTCTTTTTAAAAATAATATTTGAAATTTATTGACCTCCTTTTTGATAAATGTAGCTTTGAAGTGAATCCATCAAATTTCAATAAATGATATGATAAATCTGAGATCCTCACATAATATAAGATGGACTTAATTATCAATACTTTATAGAGTTGCAAGTCATTAAAAAATAATTACTATGTTAAAAACTAATCACTTTTCTTTATACACAACCATTCATTATTTTCTTTTCCTCTCTAATTTTATTAACTTGATATAAGGTCAAGTCTTGAAAACTCCCCATAACTTAGTTTTGTAGGTCTATTAAAAGAAACTCTGAAAAATGGTTTTAATTTGCATTTCCAACCTATTACACCAAGTATAGCTTTGGAAATTTATGCCTAGAATTGAGCTTAAAAAATTCAAGTACTCGTAAATTAAACTATATCATTTAATGCTTAATGTGAGGTCATTGATTATTTAATCTTAAAAAGTACAAGGATAATAATTACTAACTCATATTCTACTTTGTTTTAACAAAATATGAATTTGACAAAGTCACCATCTTTATAATTACCTTCTACCTTTGATTATGTAAGCTTTCTAGCAATAATTAAAAATATACAACATTAACTCATAGCCCTAATTATAGCTCTATCGTTTAAACCTGTACTCAAAACTTATGAGGTCATATTTAAATCACCTTAAAGTACATAATAAGTGGAATTGGTATTAGACAAAGCAAACTATAGCAGATTGCCATGTCACAAAAGGTCTACAAAATTAGAACAATGTCTCTGCCTACCCCCTAAAGTATCACCTCAAACTAACATCACCTATTGTATCACAAAAGCAAGACTAAAAGCTCATATATGTTGATTTTGACAACCTTTTCACTGGGGGCATATTGCTAAAGCCCTTGCAATTGAAATTCAAGCTACCAATATTTGAACCTTACAATGGTATGATAGATCTATACGATCACATTGTAGGATGCAAAGAAATGATAGATCAATATGGGGTAATGGGCACAATGAAGTTTCATGCTTTTTCTTCTATGTTAATATGTCTATAAATAAATTGATAATAAATGCTCCCTACGAGCTGAATAACAAACTTTAAGTAATTAAAGAACTAGTTTAAC
The DNA here is from genome assembly GCA_027563885.1 of Erythroxylum longipes. NCBI lineage: Eukaryota > Viridiplantae > Streptophyta > Magnoliopsida > Malpighiales > Erythroxylaceae > Erythroxylum > Erythroxylum longipes. The sequence continues at coordinate 28,466,979 of JAOQMS010000008.1, forward strand.
ACTCACTTTACTAGAAGCTAATGCAAATCTTATGACTTGGTAATATTATTTGAGGTAATGCAAAAATTAAGTGAGACTCTTCAAGACTACACAAGGCAATTAAGCTTGTAAGTTACACAAATAGCTAGTCTTAACACCAACATTATGGCTATACTTTTGACAAAGGATTGAATAAATATCAACCTTCTACAATTTTTACAAACAGACAAGTCTCGTACCTTTAAAAAAGTTTAAGAAAGGGTAAGAAAGTAAATTGATCTAAAAGAGGCTGAGTTATTTATATAACAATCAAATAAGTTTCTAAAACATAACACTGCAAACATGGAGAATAGTACGTATTATATACTAAGATAAATCGAAGTCGCAAAATTACTAGACAAAAAAAGTTGCTAAACATCCAAAGAGATAAGGTAATTTAAAGGAAGAACACAAGTGAAATTGTATATGTTAAACAAATCAAACACAGGTGAAGTTGTATATGTTAAATGCATGTATAAATCATATATTTATCTTTGTAAGGGAAACAAGATTTGGCGAACCCTCTTCGACCAATTACTATGGATTCTATAAAGACTATGGTCATATTATCAAAGATTACAAGAACTTTAAACATATTATTGAATAACTTTTGTAACAAGGACATTTGGAATGATTTATTAGAAGGGACATAGATGTTTGACCTCAAAGAACTATATCACTTAGACAATTGGTCTAGACTCTAAAATAGAGAAGGGGAAACAAAAGACCGCAAGGGTCATTAATATGATTTTTGACGAAGATAATAGATGTAGTAGATCTTAGTTGAAGAGACAAGTCCAATACAACTGATTTAATGCCATAATAGACATTAAGATAAAAGGATAGTAACAGGGAGACAAAAATATTCAATAAAGAGGCATATTTAAACCAATATAATCCTTAAGAAGACACAATAGTTGTCAAAGCAATGATTAATAACTTTGAAGTAAATAATTTTTAAATGGAAACAAAAACTTCATCAACAGTCTTTTCTACAAGACCTTCAAAGCAATAGACTTGAACTACAACAGTTTCACTCGACGTCTTTCTTTTGACTATGTTTAGAGGAGATCATGTCTTACTTAAAAGGAAAATATATCTTTTATTATAATAAGGGATTATCCTAAATAGATCACTAAGATGATACAATTCCATATTATATGTAAATTAGCTACGCATAACACTATTTTTAATAGACCTTTATTTTATGTAAAAGGGGCCATCACATGAGCGTCTACAAAATATTAAATGGGTTTACTAAAAAGAAAAATCCACTCCATCATATATAAGTATTGAAGAAACCCCAAGTTTATGAAGAATTAAACCAACGTAACAATGATCGAAGAGATTTGAGAAGTTCAAGTTAGGGATGTAAATTGTAATAAATTGTTTCAAATAGAAGTAGACATAGATTAAGAGCACACCAAAATGATAAAAATTTTAAAGAATAACATTAGATATTCGTATGGTTCCCTTCAAATATGAAAGGTATCAAACCACAAATAACAGTTAATCTATTGAATGTGGAACCTAACACAAAGTATATGAAGTAAAGTAAAGAATATTTGTAAAAGAAAAATAATAGGCTAAAAGCCTTGTAAAATAATAGGCTAAACACCTTATAAAATGAAAAGCTAAACATCTTACAAAATGAAAAACCAAACTCCTCAAAAAATGATAGACTAAATGCTTTACACTTAAAAAGCCTTTTAAAAATTAAAATCACAATGATAGAATTGTGTAAAAGAATGTATAAGTTGCAGAAACATCTAGTTGTAGCTTTCAATAAAACTTTTAAAAGAATATTTTATATTATTTGAACAAAATTGCAACATTAAAAAAAAATCATATCTAAGTAAAAGTGGCCTCTTCATTTACTCGCAACACATAAACACACACACACACACACACACACACATATAGTTATAACTTTATCACCACTTTCCACCTCACTCCCATCTCTACCTCCTAATTTATTTTCCTCCAATATGTCTGAAAGTCATATGTCCACACTTCAAGCTTAGAATCATCACTAGAAGGTTTTAGAACATAAGTGATAAACAATAAGTTGATTGGTAAGTCTTTATGTTTACATGTAATAAAATCTTTGTAAGCCTCAAACCCCCTAGTGAAGGACTGTGCAACAAAATGTGTTTTAGGGCTTTGAAAGACTTGCTTTTAAGGAAAGTATGACAAACATCCAACTTGAAGTCCTTCCTTGTAAAGTAGGCATCTTGATGATGAAATGGCCTCATCTAATTAATTATTCTCCTCCTTCTGACTCTTGATATTAGTAAAAAGAATATTTATAACATCCCGTTATCCTATGTTAAGGGTTAGAACCTTAGAATACTGAACATGAGAGATACTATTGAGAAGTTAGAAAGTGCATTTTTTACTCATGCATAATATAGAATACACATACATATGAGTATTAATATTGGACACATTAAAATGATTGTATATGCATTTATTGACATTTTTCGAGTATAATTGATTTATAAATATAAATTTTTATATGAATTACGGTTCACATTTATTGAAAATTGAATTGGTACTAATAAGTATTGATTTAAAAGTTTTGACAAAATTTAGGATATTTCTGAAATTTTGAATATTTTGGGGACTAGGAAAAGTGTCGAGTGTCAAGACAATTAGTTTGTGGTAGTAGAAATAAGAGTAAAATGGCAGTAGAAAATTTTGATAAACAATATAGGGATTTAATGACAAGTTTCATTGAAAATTGGAAGACATTTAAAGCAGAAATTGGAGTTAAATGGACTAGTTAATAAGAGAACCAAGTGTAAACCTATAGAGATTGGACATGTGGCAAGTGACAAGTGTCACTTGCCAAGCCATGTCTTAACCCAGTATGGTTATTCTAAATGAAAGACTATCTTCATTTTTTAATTGTCTTTCACTTCATTATTTTCTCTCATCTCTTCTTCTTCATCCACAATCTTCTCTTCTTACCTTCATCAAGTGAACCTTGTTTTCACCTTTCATTTGCTACTCCCATTTTCTCGTCTTCTTCATATTTTCACTAAAGACCTAACCCTACCACCGTTGGAATGATGATGATCGTATGGTGTTGAGAAACTAGGGTTAAGAGTGATTTGAAGAAATTGAAGCTAAACAAGTAAGTATAAAGCATTACTCTTCATGTTTTGTTAAATGAAAGAAGTTTTGATGATAGTTAGAGTTTAAATGTTCATGAAATGGGGATGTATATATGTGTGAATTGTGAGTGATGAAATGAGCACATAAATGTCTTGCATTTGTATATAAGATTATTAATCTTTCATAAGTTTTTGTAGAGATGAGTTTGAAATTGAATGATCATTAAAATGGTGTAGAAAGAAGTGCAAAAATTCTAACTTGTAATTGGATGTTTAAGTTATGTTTTCTTGGTATATTACGTGTATCTCTTTGATTGTTTTAGAGATAAACTAACATGAGTTTAGAGCTAATAAAAAGAAGTACTATGGTGTCTTAAAATGAGATGAATTAAGGTGATAGATAGAAATGAAATGAAGGTGAAAAATGAAGTTGAATATGTGTAGAAAATTGAAGATGAATGTGTATATGAATATGTTCTGTTTTTGGTGTTTATGATCAATCATGGATTTTTATTTGTGTGTGGATGATATTGAACTGAAATGGAGTTATGAATGAAGGGGGGATGATGATGAATTAAGCTAGCAATGTTAGACTAAGCATATAAGATGTTGGATGTAACTTGGAAGAGTTTAGAGAGCTGGAAAAATTGGAGAAGATGGCTAGGATTTTTTGGATGGAAGCATCCCACAATCATGGGAATGCCTATCGAAGGTAGAAACTCTCTCCTAAGAAATACCACCATCGTGGGAAGTTTTCCATGATCATGGGAATTGGTTAAACACCAAACATGTGTCTTTTATGTGTGGGTTGAAGTAGCAATTGGTTAGGTACTTTCATGTGGTACATTTCGGCTTGAATTAAGCTTGAATTGAGCCTAGAATGATGTTTGAATAAGTGACAAAATGAGTGTTATGTTTAGGATGAGGATTAAGGCCTTAAGGGTATAAAATAAGAACGAATTGTTATACATTAAGTGCTCAAGTCTGAAATTTTGAGATGTTATGAGAATGAAAGTAAACCTTTGAAGGCTAATGTCATCCAAAGAAGATGAATATTGTGTATTAGTAAATATGAGTGATAAATTGAGTATCTTATGATCTTATAAATTCTATAATAACCTTGATAAATGATTGAATGGTGAATTTAGAATGATTTCAAATAATTGAGGTGTTAACTTAAGTTCAATTTAGACATACATGAGCTTTGAATTATAAATGATCTTGAAATGTAAATTAAGGAAATATACCCGGGATTGTCATTGAACATGCATTATACATAACACATATACATATGTATATGATTGAGTATTCATGTGAATGTGCAAATTATTAATGTGTAAATGTGTATGTTTGCATGATATAGAAGAGCATTTAAAGCGACCACATCCAAACATTGCCTGGACATCAAGGCAATAAGTTATTTGGAGCAAACTATGAGTAACCTAGATGGTCTCACAATGATTTATTATTTGTTTAGATTTTGTATTGAATTATTATGCGATTTGAATGTGTTGATTCCAGACATTAAATGTCCGAGGAGTTTGATGCATAAAAAACATATTGGAAGTGCTCATTGAATATGAATTTGACTGAATAAGTAATTCTCAACTTAAATATTGAATTTCGGACTAAGGTCCCATAATAAATGTGAATGAGATTATGAACACAAATATGAATGTGTCAGATTGAGCATAACTGATTGACTGAATATATGTGATGCATTTCATTACATGATAACATAAAGGCAGTTGTGACCGGAGTCACTAGTGAAAAAGAGCTTAAAACTCAGAATGTGGTAAGAGCCTCTAGCTCACTATGTATAATAAGCCCTGTATCTCCATCAGATCAGGGACAGTTATTAATAAGTCCGGTATCTACAATGGATACGGGACAGTGAAAAAGGCACTAGGTCATAACAACGTAAAAAGCGAATATGAGTCTCACGATTATTGAATACACATTTTATATGTATGTTTTGAATGATTACAATGTATTGTTGAATTGTGTTGAAAGAGAAATGTGAAAATTGTGAACAAAGTGTTTTGTGATGCTACATGATAATAAATGAAAAGATGCAAACTATGTGATTATATGAGTTGTTGTGTTATGTGATACGAGTGAACCGTCAAGGATGGTTATCTCACTGAGTTCGCAAAACTCACCAAACTTGCAACGTTGACTTTTCAGGTACGAGAGAGGCGACTTAGATATTAAGACATTGTAGAAGAAGCTTAGCACTACTTTTGGGATAGAAGAAATGGCTCAAAGGTTAGTCAGCTAGATTGAAGGATTTAGATAAATTTTTTGTTTAATTCCTCATGTATGTAGTATATTTGTATACAGAGCTGTAGACTCTGATAGGTCTTTAACATTGTACATATATGGATGATGTTGTAATGATACAATGTACATTTTGTTTATGAAATGAAATAAGGAATTGATCTGTAGTCATTGTGTTATTTGTGTTTCTAAATTATGATGCCATGAGATAGGTGAAAGTGATATAGTTAGCGCACCACCTCCATCGGGCACGTGCTCGAACGTCTGATGGGTATGCAGGCATGTGTCGGGTGGGGGTGGGGTGCTACATTATTAATCAAATCTTATAGAGTTTTGATTTCTTTATATTGTGGTTCATCCTTATCCCTATAATCAACAATTTCAACATCACTTTGCCCAACATATTTTTTAATCCTAATTCAACAAGCGAGTGAGCCCCTGAATCTCTTGGTCTACACATCTATTGTGGACAAACATAGAGTTTATTACCTATAAAAAGAGCAATATATTTGAGTTTAATAAAGAAGAAAATGGGACGCTTTAAGGTGTTATCTAGAACTAGGCCATATACATCTTTAAATTATGACAAATATGTCCCACTATGCATCAATAAAATGCTTTTCATCATATGGTAGCATAATTCCACCTCAAATCTACAATCTCACACTATCATACTTAATCACATAATCTCCAATCTTAATAGACCATTAACGATGGTAAACCACATCCACTAAGGGATCCTTATCCTTTTCATGATGAGGAGTTGCGGCTAAAGATTCTAGAAACTTCATAAAGTTAGGCTCAATTTGAGTCATATTTAATACCACATTAATGAACGAGTTATTGAAGCCCTCAAAAGTAATTCTGATCCACTTACTTCTTATAATAGTCATGGAACTGAGTCAAATCTTAATGGACTGAAAAATAGTTCTTAATTTCAATTAATAAAACAAAATGGCGACGCCCGAGAGGGGGGTGTGGTTGATGTGGGCTTATAATTGATTAACTAATAAACTAAATTTAACAAGGAATCATAATAAGCTAGCAAAGTATTAAAGTGAGAAATTCAATGGTACTTAACTCCAATTCAAAGAAAATATCTCATCCAATTATAACTTTGATAATTGGTCTAAAAAAATAAAATTTCACACTTCAAACTGTTAGCTCAAAACCTATTAGGATGGCCATTATAAGCCTCAAATTTTCCTAAATTAATTAGTTCTAACCTAATATTCAAACCAAAACCTACTATGAATTGATTAAGTATGATAACATTCTATATCAATTAAATGACAACAATAAGCTTAGTAAAAAAGACTACATCCTAAATTAAATAATCAAGATAGCTACAACTATTCACTTTATTTTTCTTATTTTTTCATAAGTTAAATATGCAAATTCATAAATAATCTATTTGCTACTTATACAAATCATTCATGTTATTCACGAATCACTAAATTTATAAATAGTAATAGAATAATTAACACCAAATTAATTCGTCAGATCAATCAATTTTAACTATTCATAAAATATACGAACACAAAATAAGAAATACTTGAATTAAAATAAAAAATCTAGGTTTAAAGCAAAACCTCACAAGGTTACAACTAACATTTTACCCTTGAATCAGAAATTTAGACTTAGCCACACATGGCTTTAGTTCCACCATAAAATAGAAAAAAAAGAGATTAAAGATGAAGAGAAAACAAAAATAAAATAAAATAAAATAAAATGAGAGTTATAGAGAAGGTGTATGTAACATTTCCCTCTCCTTTTCCTACCTAAAAACTAACTTCTTTCAATATTCTAGAGATTATCTTCTAAAGAGATCCAAATCCACTATATAATAAGGCTGGGAATAAGTCTCCTAATTGAATGAAAACTCTTGGAGTGAATCAAGCTTTAGGCGTGATCTCACCTTATTAAATGCAGCAATCTATCTTTTTTTTTTCAAAATTCGTGATTTTGACGAATAATACTCCAATTTGATCAAATCTCCATATATAATCTCTTTAAATAAAATAAATACTAACTTCACCATTAAAGCACAAAAATTGATTTACTACAAAAGAGATAAGTCCAATTAACATAACCAAATCACATCTTATCAAATTCTCCCACACTAGACTCATACTTATTCTCAAGTATAAATCAATTTAATACATCAATCATTCTTATAGCAACCTCTTATTTTCTTTCATATTATCCAAAAATATCCCGAAAGCTAAAACACATTAAAGGTTTAAGATACAGTAGCAGTTACGAGAACAAGCACTCATAGGATAAATTTTTAAAATGAAAACATAATTTTCATCAATTCCATTAAAATCAAATAAAATAAGACTTGACACATACTCAGGAATTTCACTCTATACACTTAAAATGTTTAGGGTGTTAGAGTAGTGTTCTAAAGGCAATCACCTTTAGCACTTTTGTACAAACTTTATTTTTGATTAATAAAGAAAAAGCATTTTTTTCATTTATTTGATATTCGTTTATATATAAATTGATATTGATCTTAAATCGAATTAATAAAGTCCATGATACAAAACATAGCATGAAGGAAATCATGTTGAGATCATGATTATGAGATTCCTATCATGTGCAATTATGTTAGTATCTAAATAATCCCTAGTCATAGGATTAACAAGACAGGACATTATTAATCCAGACAGACTAGCACATGTTATACTCATTGATTTGATCAAGCGGTGGATCTCACAAACGGTAAGCATGACTTGTTTAGAGTTAATATATGGATGCTTAGTAAGGGTGGTAAGTACATTAGATGACCTACTATGAGATTATCATATGAATGATCTATCGAATGTCAGTGATTAATATCATCATAGCAATGGTGCAAATATCCTTAGAATTGAGGTACTCAAGGATATCTTGGATACTAATCTTATGCTTTGACATCATTCCTTGTTACCTCAAGACGAGGTCGCTCTTAGGGTGGTGATTGGGTACAGCTATTGGTATTTGAAGGTAATTGGGTAGCCAATAAAGAATTCACCACTCTTGATAGAAGGAGATGATACCTATGACCTCTTGATGGGTCATTACATAGGAGTCTCTGGCCAGAGCAGTTATGTGTCATAAAGAGAGTCTTCAATAACACATAGAGTAATGAGATCCCATGACAAGAACTAAAATCACTTGGACTAGATGTGACGTAGTCAGTTTAGTGGGAGTTGACATATAGCCCATACTCTAAACCAAGTGGGGGTGTCGTATGGTGAAAGGAAGAATTGCACAGTAATTGTCTATGGAAAGGTAAGTTAGATAATTAACTATCGAAAAGTTTATGTGTTAATCCACTTATATTCCGAAAAATTAGCATCATGAAACCCTTCATAATTTGATTGAATTAAGTGTTAATTTAAGTGCCTAGAATAATCAAGAACCTAAGAGTGACACGAATAAAATATTGGATGAAAAACAAGTGTGTATGGCCTAATTTAAGCAGGCCACGATCGTGGCTAAAGGCGAGCAAGGCCACGATCATGAAAGAGGCCACGAAATGATAAGTGAGTTCTTCACTTATGTACACGAGCTTCTTCCACTTCTTACACATATAAGTGATAGAATAAGGGCTCTAGAAGAGTTCTAGAATGAGAGTGAGGTGTCTTAAGTCTTGTTCTTTCAATTCATGCAATTGTTGCATGAATCAAAGTGCACGCAACAAGATTTTTGACCTATCTTCCATCATCTTGAGCATTTACTAGAACTTGTCTAGTTTGGGGCTTAAAATACCCTTATACATTGTTTTTTCATCTTATTTGCATGTTCTTGGGTGATCAAGGAAGGTTTTGGTGTTTGCAACAACCCAAACAAGGAGAAGAAATAAGAAAGGAGGAGATACAAAAGGTAAAAATGTTTTATATTTCATGTTCTTTACATATCCTTGCATGTATGTATGATTCTATGGTTTCCGAGTTGTCATGGTGTCGAAATCTTGATTCTGGCACTTTCGCTACATATTCATGCATGTGATGTATGCAATCATGGCTAACCTAACAATGATAATAGAGCAAGTTTATGCATGTGATAGACGATGTATTGAACATTTGCAAAGTGTTTGCTGGGTTGTAACTGACATGCATTCTGTTTTGGAATAATTCGTGTAAAAGGTAGAAAAATTATTTTTCTATTTTTTTTCTCAGAAATGTTTATAAGATGTTACATTATGTTTTGTCAAAGGAAATTGCAATTGAATGTCATATGCTATTTTATTTTGAATTAATATCCAGACTATTCATATGTTGATTTCTGGGAATTTCTAGAAAACTAAATGCATGTGCTGATTTTGAAAATTTTGTATTAATTATATAAATTTTCTGATTTTCTTTCATATAAATGTTTATAAGGTGTTATCTTATGTTTTGGTAAAACGAAAATGCAATTGAATGTCATTTGCTATTTTATTACGAATTTAGTTTCAGCTTGATGCATGCATGAAGTTTTGGAAAATTCTGGAAATGTGATGAACATGCATGCATGTAAATTCTATATTAATTTTTATAAAAATTGTTTTTATAAATTTTTTGCTTGAACATGCAAGATGAGATGTTTCCACAAGTATGAAATGCATGACACTTATTGTTAAAGTGATTATCTTATGCATGCATGATGTAATATTTGACTAGTGCTAGAAGTAATATGACAAGTGTCATACACATATGATGTGTTAGCTTATTCTAATTTTTTAATAAATAAATACTAGGAATTGATTTCTAGAATTTTTTATTAGACACATTTAAAATGTGTATAATACTCTGAAAATTTTCCAGAATTAATTTAATTTGATTAAATTAATAAATAAAGTCAAAGTCACCTTTAGTTAACTTTTTGAAAGTTGATGGAGTTGACTTATTTAATGACTTATAATGTATGTATTTCGGTTTTGAGACCTAAATAAGGTTCTTATGTGATAAGAAATGTATTATTTTGATTATAATAACATGCTTAATGCATGTGCTTGAAATTAGGGTTTTGGAAATTTTCTGGACATCGAATCAGTCTCTTTAGTGTCTAGTAGGTTCACTTATTTATCTTGACGATTTTGGCCGTCAAGATAATTTTGGCATGTTTCAAAATTATTTAGATAAATTTGAGATGAACTGGGGATATAGATTACTAATTGATGCATGGGAATTTTGGAAACCCTAGGGATTAATTTAGAACTAATCCAAGTAGAGCATAACATTTCTAGTGTGACTAGATAAAGGCATATAAATTAGGATTAAGGTGTTTAATCTGGACATCAAAATAATTAAATTTTGGGGTTCCTAATCGAATCACATTCATAATTCGGATTATCCAAGACTAACATTAGTACTCGATTAGGTTTAAGAGTTGAATCGAATCACGAACTTTAGATGCATAATCAAGTCACAACCTAAATCAAACCTCCTTTGTGTGATACATGCATTAGATGCATTTTAAGGGAAGTTATGGATATAGGCTCAATTTAATTGAGTTGTTCATAATCTGAATGTAAATATGTGATATATATAATCAAGCGCATCCAAGCATTGATGAGACCAAAAGACAAAACCATATATTAGGACTTATGGCTTCCATTAATATGGCAAGAACTAGAGTTCTTTAAGAGTTATGTTGTTGGGCAAACCTAAGCCTGCTCTACACGAATATGTTCAAACCATGGAAATTTGATTTCCAGATTAATGGGTTGGTCTTAACTGGAAGTGTTGATTTGCTGGGCAAATCCAAGGTCAACGTGGATAGAGGCGAAGTTGGGTAATATACATAGGATATATACAAATCAAGAGTTGGTAACCCAATGAGTGTGCTAAATCAACAGTTGATGGCACAAGTTGATAGTTGCATAATTAAATGCAATTGGTATGAATGATACCTATCAATGGACCTAAGGTGGCTTATTGGGCAAACCCAAGATCATTCTTGGTGATATCAAATATCGACCCCATTAAGAAAACTATAAGTTTTCTCAAATTCGTAATGAGGGCTATGGATTTGAATAAGAATAATGGGACACATAACATGTGATTAAAGTCCTTATCGACATGCATTAATGTACATTCTAACACTTTCTCTCGTTCTTCTAAGTTATTGAATCGCACGATGTCTTCTAGTGTGAACTTACGCTCCGTGTTAGATTCCAACAAACTCACCGAACCAAACTTCTTGGATTGGCTATGAAATTTGAGAATTGTTCTCAAATCCAAAAAACTAAGATATGTCTTAGATAAACCGCTTCTCGACACCCCTACTACCGATGCATCTGATGAAGATAAAAAAGCTTATAAGAAGTTACTAGATGATAGTGAGTTGGCTAGCTGATAATGCTAACCTCTATGTCACCAGAATTGCAAAAGCAGTATGAGGCTATGGAGGCTCATACCACAGTCTACCATCTGAGGGAACTGTTTGATGAGCAAACTCAGTCTGAAAGGTTCAAGACTTTAAGGTTGCTTTTCCATTCTAAGATGGCTGAAGGATCATCTCCAATGCAGTATGCACCGAAGATGAATGGATATATTGAGAGATTAGCCAGTTTGGGCTTCATAATGGATTATGAATTACGTATAAACTTAATTCTGACTGGTTTGACTGATAATTATTCACATTTTGTGCTTAACTATGGGATGAACCAAATATCCAAAACAATACCTGAGCTGTTTAATCTACTCAAAACAGCTGAGCAAACTGTCAAGAAGGACAGTAAGGCTGTGATATTGGTGGACTCTGCTTTTGGTTCTCGAAAGAATAACCAAAAGAAGAAGAAGTCCAACAAGCCATTGGAAGGTTTAGCCAAGAAAAAGGCGAAGGAGACAACACCAAAGGGGATATGCTTCTATTGCAACAAGGAAGGACATTGGAAGAGGAACTACAAAGCTTATCTGGAGTTATTGAAGCAGAAGAAGGCATTAGGTGCCCCACCGTCTACTTCAAGTACGATATTTTGTCATTGAGGTTAATACTGTTTCTGATCATAACATTTGGGTATTAGATATCGGATGTGGCTCACACATATGTGTTGATATGCAGGGTCTCAGGGATAGTAGACTGCTCAAGAAGGGAGAGATGGACCTACGTATGGGAAATGGAGCAAGAGTTTCTGCATTAGCTATAGGGACATATGTTTTGTATCTTCCTAGTAAGCTAGAGTTAGTTTTGGAAAATTGCTATTATGTACCTGTTGTGACTAAAAACATTGTATCTGTTTCATGTATTAATAAAGAGGGATTTCATTTAACTTTTTCAAGCAATGGTTGTTCAATTAAATTGAATGAAATGTTGCATGGAACTGCTACATTGTGCAATGGAATTTACATTTTAGATATGTCCAATCCAATTTTAAATATCAATGACAATAAAAGATAAAAAATGAGATAACTTAAACTCATCTTACTTATGGCATTGTCGGCTTAGCCATATAAGTGAGAAACGTATGATTAAGGTACACAAGAATGGTAGCCTAGGGTCACTTGATTATGAATAATATGACACATGTGAATCTTGCTTGTTAGGCAAGATGACTAAATTACCTTTAAAAGGAAAGGGTGAACGAATGAATGGGTTATTATGCCTAATACGGTCTAATGTATGTGGTCCGATGTCCATTCATTCCAGAGGTGGTTTTGTGTACTTCATTACTTTTATCGATGATTATTCATGATATGGGTATGTGTATCTAATGAGATACAAGTCTGAAGCATTTGAAATGTTCAAACAATTTAGAAATGAAGTTGAGAAACAACTCGATAGAAGTGTTAAGACACGTTGATCAGTTCGAGGTGGTGAATACTTAAACGAGGAATTTCTACAACTTATCTTGAAGATAATGGGATAGTATCCCAATGGACTCCACCTTACACACCACAACATAATGGTATAGTTGAAAGGAGAAACGAAACCTTGTTAGACATGGTAAGGTCGATGGTGGGCTTAGCAGATCTACCGAAATCCTTTTGAGGTTATACACTCGAGACTATTGTTTATGTGACAAACAAAGTCCCTTCGAAAGCAGTTGAAGTTACTCCATATGAGATATGGACTAACAAAAGGCCCTATCTTTTTCATATGAAAGTTTAGGGTTGTCTGGCTTATATGAAGTGGGTTCAATCAGACAAGCTTGAAGCGAAATCTGATAAATGTCTGTTTATAGGATATCCTAAAGAAACAATTGGATATCAGTTCTATAATCCTTTAGAGCAAAAGGTATTTGTCTCAAAGCATGTTGTATTTTTAGAGAAAGAGTTTCTTCTAAAAGACGTCAGTGGGAGAAAAGTTAAACTTGATAAAGTTCATGATGCTCAAACAGACACAGATCAATTGCTTGAACCTGAAATTGTTGTTCATAGAGATGAGACAACAGTTGAACGTTCTAACACACAAAATATTCGTAGGTCAAGTAGGATACGCAATGTTCCATAGAGATATGGATTTCTCGTAAGCGAACACAATGATGTATTGCTCATAAAGGACGATGAGCCTACAACCTATAAAGAGGCTATGAAAGAGTTCAGAATCTGAAAACTACACTACAAGAAAATCACGTAATAGCGTCGAAAAATTTCTGATGGAAATCAGCCCGTCGCAACTTACCGACGGAAAGTAAATATTTCGTCGACAAATACAGTGATTTATCGACGGAAAATTCATCCGTCGGAAATACTGTAGGAAAAATTTTCGCGCAAAATCTCCGACGAAAAATAGAAACGCCAAAAGTCATGGCGACGGGAAAAATGCGGGAATGGTTCCCGCAACTCAATTGCTTCGTCGATTTATCGACGGGAAATCTACCGTCGGTATTTAACTTTCATTTACCGACGGCTGCACATTTCGTCGCCATATCTTGTAGCAATTTACCGACGGACAGGCTTTTCCATCGGTAAATTATTTATAGACGTTGTCGTGTCGATGAAGACGAACGATACACCGATGGCATAAAGTTTTCGTCGGTAACTGTCGGCATCTTCGTCCACCATTCGTTGAGATAACCCTAGTATACCGACAGAATGGCTGTTGTTCGTCGGTAAATGTTTTCATGAAGAAAGATTACCGATGGAAATATTATTTCGTCAGTATAGTTGCCGACATTTACCGACGGAATGTCGTCTCTCCGTCGGTAAATGTCGGTAAGGAAACCTAGTTTACTGATGGAATTACTTTTCCGTCGGTATTTGAGTTTCCACCGTAATAAAAATGCCGCGCTTTTACCAACGGAATGGTCTTGTCTGTCGGTAACTGTCAACAGACGCGTCTTTTGGAAACCTATATTACCGACGGAATGTTGTGTTCTGTCGGTAATCCAGCGCCTATAAGTCACGCGCTGACCCCCTCCCCTCCCTTCGCGCCTTCATTTCTCTTCTTTCCTTACAGTCCAGAGTTTCTGACTCCTTCTCTCGCGTTTTCCGATCGTGTTTCGATTATTGTCTTACTTATCGTGCGTTGTTTGAGGTAAACTCTCTTATAAGTGTATTATTTTACAAAAAAAGCATGTTTTTAGTGTTAAACATGAATGTTTGGTTAGGTTGAGATTATACATATTGCGTATGAAGTGTTCGATAAAATGTCTTTTATGATATTTGAAATATTTTTTATAATTTTTGTCTTAATTTGAGAATTTGAATATATAATTTTGATAAAATGTTTAGTGCGAAGTTTTAATTTATCAAATTTAACATTTAATTGTGAATTTATTGTA
>JAOQMS010000008.1:28482195-28505159 GCA_027563885.1 Erythroxylum longipes
TAAGATATTTTAATTTATATTCATTAATCAAAATTTTTATTTAATTATTTATATCTAATTAAATATATATTATTAATCAAATTTTTCGACGGTTATAATTTAAAATATAATGGAAATATATATTTTAAAAAAATTTAATAATAGTTTTACCGACGGAAATATGCAAAATTTCCGTCAGTAATTGTCTACTTAATATACCGACGGAAAATAATTTCTATCGGTAATAGTTTCGAATTTACCGATGGACAAAACGTTACCGTCGGTACATTTACCGACTGTATTAGAAACATTCCGATACTAAATTTACATACGGGTAAGCCACCCGTCGGTAAATTTAGCGACGGAATACTTCGGACGGTCGGTAACTATTCAGTTGATTTTACCGACGGTAGAGAATCGTTCCGTCGGTAAGTTTAGCTACGGCCTAATCTCCGACGTTTTTGGTCGTCGGTAATGTTATATACCGACGGAATGTTTGTCATATCCGTCAGTATTTTCCGTCCCTAATTTACTATTTTCTTGTAGTGCTAGCTTCTAGCCAAGAAGTCCGAAATGGATTCCATGTATGAAAACCAAGTATGGACTTTGGTTGAATAACCTGAAGGGTTAAAACCTATAGGGTGTAAGTGGATTTTCAAGAAGAAAATCGACATGGAAGGTAATGTGATCACCTATAAAGCGAGGCTAGTTGCTAAAGTTTATCGTCAAAGACAAGGAGTTGAATATGACGAGACATTTAGCCCTATAGTAATGCTTAAATACATTAGAATACTCCTAGCTGTTACTGCTCATTATGATTATGAAATATGACATATGGATGTGAAGACGACTTTCCTAAATGGAAACCTAGTTGAGGATGTATATGTGATACAACCTGAGGGCTTCGTATCCAAAGATGGTAGAAAGGTATGCAAGCTTCAAATTTTTATTTATGGCTTGAAGCAAGCATCTAGGAGTTGGAACATCCAATTTGATGAGAAAATCAAAGAGTTTGGTTTCTCACAAAATCTTGATGAACCTTGTGTGTACAAGAAGGTTAGTGGGAGTGCTATTATATTCCTTGTGTTATATGTAGATCACATATTACTAATAGGAAATAATGTCTCAAGTTTGCAATCAGTCAAAGTTTGGTTGTCCCAGAATTCTTCCATGAAAGACCTTGGAGAAGCAACTTATATATTGGGAATAAAGATCTATAGAGATAGATTAAGGAAGTTGCCAGGTCTTTCATAGTCAACATACATAGACAAAGTGCTAAATAGGTTTAGCATAGAGCAGTCCAAGAGAGGGTTTCTTCCCATGACTCATGGGATAAAACTCTCGAAATCTATATATCCCAAAACGCAAGATGAGAGGACTCGCATGAGTATGATCATATATGCTTCGACAGTAGGATCAATCATGTGTGCTATGTTATATACAAGACTCGATATATCATATGCTCTAAGTGTTACGAGTAGATATTAATCGGATCCTGATCACTGGGTAGATGTCAAGAATATCGTAAAGTACTTGAGAAGGACTAAGGATGTATTCTAGATATATAGAAATGGAGATCTCATAGTAAGTGGGTCTACAGATGCTAGTTTTCAATATGACTAGGATGACTCCAAATCCCAGTCAGGTTATGTTTTAACACTGAATGGTGGAGCAGTCAGTTGAAAGAGTTTCAAACAAAAGATGATTGCAGATTCGACTACTAAGTCAGAGTATATTGCAGCTACGGAAGCGACAAAAGAAGCTATTTGGATCAAAAAGTTCATCATAAAACTTAGAATGGTTCTTAGCATAGTAGACCCAATATTGTTATACTGTGACAACAATGGGGCTATTGTGCAAGCCAAGGAACTAAGGTCTCATCATAGGTCCAAGCATGTACGCAAGAGATATCACCTGATCAGGGAGATAATTGATAGAGGTGATGTGAAGATAGAGAGAGTGCCCATAAATCAAAACATCACTGATCCTTTGACTAAGCTACGTCCTTAAGCAAGATTTGATTCTTGTGTACTTGCTTATGGTATTAGATACAAAGACGATTGGATTTAGTGCAAGTGGGAGATTGTTAGAGTAGTGCTCTAAAGGCAATCACCTTTAACACTTTTGTACAAACTTTATTTTGATTAATAAAGTGAAAGGCGTTTTTTTTCATTGGTTTGATATTCTTTTATGTATGAATTTATATTGATCTTAAATTGAATTAATGAAGTCCATGATATAAAATATAGCATAAAGGAAATCATGATGAGATCATGATAATGAGATTCCTATCATGTGCAATTATGTTAGTATCTAATCCCTAGTCATAGGATTAATAAAATAGGAGATTATTAATCCAAACAAACTAGCACATATTATACTCCTTGATTTGATCAAGCAATGGATCTCACAAACTATAAGCATGAGTTGTTTAGAGTTAATATGTGGATGCTTACTAAGGGTAGTAAGTACATCGGATGACCTCTTATGAGATTATCATATGGATGATCTATCAAATGTCAATGATTAATCTTATCATAGCAATGGTGAAAATATCCTTAGACTTGAGGTACTCAAGATATCTTGGATACTAATCCTGTGATTTGACATCATTCCTTGCTATCTTGAGACAAAGTCGCTCTTAGGATGGTGATTGGGTATAGCTATTAGTATTTAAAGGTAATTGGGTATCCAATAAAGAATTCACCACTCCTAATAGAAGGAGATGATACCCATGGGCTTTTGATGGGTCATTACTCAGGAGTCTCTGGCCAGAGTAGTTATATGTCATAAAGAGAGTCTTCAATGACATATAAAGTAATGAGATCCCAGGATAAGAACTAACATCATTTAGGCCAGATGTGATGTAGTCAGTCTAGTGGGAGTTGACACATAGCCCATACTTCGAACCAAGTGGTGTATAGTATGGTGAAAGGACGAATTGCACGATAATTGTCTATAGAAGGTTCATAAGTTAGATAATTAACTATTTAAGAGTTCATGTGTTAATCTATTTATATTCCAGCAAATTGGCATCATGACACCCTTCATGATTTGATTGAATTGAGAGTTAATTCAAATGCCTAAGATAACCGAGAACCTAGGGTCACACATATAAAAGATCGGATGAAAAATAAGTGTGTATAGCCTAATTTAAGTAGGCTATGATCGTGGCTGAAGGTGAGCCAAGCCAC
Organism: Erythroxylum longipes; assembly: GCA_027563885.1. Taxonomy (NCBI): domain Eukaryota; kingdom Viridiplantae; phylum Streptophyta; class Magnoliopsida; order Malpighiales; family Erythroxylaceae; genus Erythroxylum; species Erythroxylum longipes. The sequence continues at coordinate 28,485,369 of JAOQMS010000008.1, forward strand.
GATCTGGCCAACAAGTCCACGATCGTGACAGAGGCCACGAAATGATATATAAGTGAGTTCTTCACTTATGTACACAAGCTTCTTCCACTTCTTACACACACAAGTGATAGCATAAGGAATCTAGAAGAGTTCTAGAGTGAGAGTGAGGTGTCTCGAGTCTTGTTCTTGCAATTCATACAATTGTTGCATGAATCAAAGTGCATGCAACAAGATTCTTGACCTATCTTCCATCATCTTGAGAATCTACTAAAACTAATCTAGTTTGGTGCTCCAAATACCCTTATACATTGTTTCTTCATCTTCTTTGCATGTTCTTAGGTGATCAAGGAAGGGTTTTGTGTTTGCAACAACCCAAACAAGGAGAAGAAACAAGAAAGGAGGAGATACAAAAGGTAAAAATGTTTTATATTTCATGTTCTTTACATATCCTTGCATGCATGTATGATTATATGGTTTCTATGTTGTCATGGTGTCAGAATCATGATTCCAACACTTCTGCTGTATACACATGCATTTGATGCATGCAACCATGGCTAACTCAACATAGGTTTCATTAAGTTCTCAAATCAAAGCATAGAAAAGTTATTTCCATAAGCTTGCTCATGAATCATATCTCCACCATTCAAGAAAAATAAATTTAATGCATAAATTAAAAGGACTTGATAAAGGTTGTAACATGGCTTACGTAAAGGTATAACAAAAAGAAGCTTTTAGGTTAAGTAAATTAAAAAGATCATACAAACTTATCTACACAAATTTTAACTCAAATTAGTCCCAAATCACTTGATTCAAATAGCATCCTTTTAATCACCTCATCATTTTTAATTTTTATTTTTAACTTTTTTACAAGTACGTCATATAGGAAATTTCTTTTTTTTATATATATACTTCTCCCCTAAAAAATCAAAACAATGCAACTTAAATCAACTAATTTATGGAAATAGTCAAAATCTTATGCAAAACGAAGATCAAAATTAGCTTGTAACAAGGTTAACATTCAAGAAAAGAAAGGCTATTCTCTAGGTTTAAAAGTTAAGGTAATTTTTTCTACATAAGAAATGGTTATCCTAAATGCCCCCATCATCCCTAAGCATAACTTCACCAATAATGTGGTCCCAAAATGTATTGCAAAGCATGTTCTAGCATAAACAAGTCATGTTTGATAACACACGCTACAAAGAAAAGTATACGAGCACAAATGTAATGAATTTCTCTTAAACTCAAAAGCTCACATGAGTGTCAAAAATGCATCAAGTCTTACATAGTTTAATTCAACAAAACTAATGAGATACTTTAAGTAATTTAATGAAAAATACTAATCATGCTCGTCTCTTTCATGCATTATAACTCAAACCACAAATGCATCCTAATTTAGGGTTGTTTCTAAACAATAATAAAATGAATTTTTGTTGTCACGATGAATAATCAATAGATGAATCATAATATTCATGAGTTCAAGCTCAATTCATAAATTTTATTATAGTATATACTTTCGCTTCCCTATACATAAATCATACATTATCCCCAATATATGAAAAAGACGCTCGCATTCAACAAAATTAATCACATAAGATAAGTGAAATATTAGAAAACTTCCCTAAGTTGTGAGCATCGGAACATAATGTACTACAATGTAGGTGGACATAGGACTGTTACGTGACACATAACGAAATTATCTCTTTTGTTTCTCAGTCAATCTGATCCTTTGATCATTTGAACATGCTTTGATTAGTACTTATGGCTAATACAATCTCGAACTAATTTTTGTCATTTCGATTCATTGATGAATTTTAGCATTCTAGAATTTTAGACTACTAAAATAGTTCACTAACATCTATAAGGCATGATCTTGCCTTCATTATTTTATTATTATGGAATTTAAAAGATTCTATTCCACCAAGTTGAATCATATAAGGTGTAATCTCATCTTATGAATTTGGTATTCGGGAACTTAAGATGACTGCTACCTTAACCTAAGTTATATAAGGTGTAATCACGCCTTATGAATTTTAGTAGTCTAGAATTTTATATCTTTTATCTTGAAAGTTGAATTGTATAAGGCATTTTCTTTCCTTATGAATTTTAAGATTATGGAATTTAAGACATAATTTTTCCCTTACATTAATAGAACACTAAATAAAAACAAATAAATTAAACCTATAAATAACTAAAATGAAACTAATAAAAATCATTATGTTTAGGTTGCGTCCCAAAGAGCATAATTATTTAACATTGTTATACTCGTTGGAGATTTTTCTTCTCAATCTTCTACGTAATAGGGAAGTGCAGAATCAATTCCACCACACTTGAAATTATCATATCCTTATAAAAAGGTTTCAATTTATGTTTGCTCACCTTGAAGATTTTTAAGCATCTAAATTGTTTATTTCTAGTGCACTATAGGAAAATACATTAGTGAGAATAAAAGGACCAAGCCACCAAGAACGTAACTTACTTAGTACAAGATTTAATAGAGAATTATAAAATAACACTTTCTTTCCCACCTCAGATTGCTTCCTTAAGATCACATTATCATGGAATAATTTGGTTTTCTTTTTATAAATTCTCTAGTTCTCGTAAGTTTTCAACCTTAATTCCTCTAACTCTTGAAATTGCAATTTCCTTGCCTCCCAAACTTTTGGCAAATTCTTGTTATAATGTTGCACCCTAATAGGCTTTGTGTTCAATCTCCATAAGTAAATGCCAAGTTTTACTAAAAAAAGTCAGTGAGGAGACATTCCTATCAGTGTTTTGTAGGATGTATGGCAAGTTTAAAAAGCATCGTCTAAACATAAATTCCAATCCTTTCTTATCAGATTTACCACATTTTCCAAAATAGATTTCGCTTCTCTATTTGATACCTATCCTTCTTTTATGGATGATATGAAGTGGCCACTCGATGATGCACTACATACTTTTTAAACAAAGTTGTCACTATCTTTTGGCATCTTGCTTCTTGTCCTTTATTCAAACTTTTTAACATGATTGTAGGTAGTAACTGTCCTTTATCTAAATAGACATATTTTAGGTGATAATGTAAGACTTCTAATTTTATCTTCAAAACCTGTAAAATAGAATAAAACACTTTCTTGTGAGTTATAATAGTTTCATTATTTAAAATTTTTGAATCAATTAGCATCATTGATAATGATTCTAGGACTTCGCAAGTTCCATCAACTCACTTATTCACTTCCAATTAGCATTAAACTTCAATTCATTACCAACGCTTTCTTCTTCAAAAATATCCTACACAATTGAATCCACAATATCTATCTGATAAATAGAGTGAAAATTGTTAGGGTACTTCATTATTTCAAAAATATCATATTTCATTATCTCTCTACCAAACTCAATGGAAGAAGTATCCTTATCAACATCAATTTTTGTTTTAGTCATCTTCATGAAGAGCCTTTCCAACCAAATTAAAATTAAATGTTCTACATTATCTCCATCCATTTTTAAGATGCAAAAGTCTACGGAAAATACCAAACCATTAACATAAATTAAAATATTTTATATAACATCAATAAGATGCACATAAGAACTTTTAGCTAGCTAAGTAATCACATTAGTTTCATATAAAAAAAATTCATATTAAAAGCTTGGTAAATTGAGTACAACATGACATTGATCGATACACATAAGTCTAGCATGGCATGTTTAATTTTCTTATCATCAATGACACAAGGAAGTGTAAACATGCCTAGATCTTTGCATTTTTTTGGTAAGTTTCTATTTTTTACAACCGATATTACAACTATAAATTCTCATACAAAATTATTCTCTCCTTATCCTTCATCTTTCTTTTATTTGTATGTAGTTCTTTTAAGAACTTTGCATATTTTAAAATTTGCTTGATGGCTTCTAAAGATGGTACATTGATTTCCATCTTTCTAAAGGTCTTTAAGATTTTTCTCTCATATCCCTCTTCTTTTAATTCAGTTAGCCTATAAGAGAAATGAGGTACAAATGCATTATATGGTATAGGCAAAGACAAATCATCTTTTAACTTTTCTGAATGTTGAGCTGGAGATTCATCTTTCTTCTTTCCTTCGTCACACTTTCTACTTCCATTGGTAAAGGAGATACAAATAGAATTTCCTTCCCACTTTTTAATGTTATTACCCTTTTAAACTCACATTCTTCTTAGAATTCACCACCATTTTAAAGATAATTTTCTTGATACTTGGGCTTCCAATTTACTTATAAAGGTGGCTAATTAAATGACCTAATTTCCTAAGTTTTGAAGGCTTGTTTTATTTTTTGTTGAAATTGTTAAATATTAGTGGCAACTTCCTTAACAATTTCATCCAAAAATATACTTTAATTTGAAGATTGAGATTAAGCATGTGTAGGTGTTTGAGGTAGTCTATTGACATTATGATATTATTATCTTTGTTGCCCTCCTCGATTTTCATAGATAAAGTTTGGATGATCCCTCCTTGATTTTCATAGCTAAAGTTTGGATGATCCCTCATTGATTTTCATAATGATTAGAATAAATATTTCAGTTAAGATTGACCAGGAAATTCTCTTATTGCATTAGCTTCTTGAAAGGAGTCTTGTTGCAATGTAGGACATATATTCGTAGGATGTACAAAAAATGAGCATATTTTACACATTTGTGTTGATTACAATTGACCTACAGTCATTTGACAAACTAAAGCAATTAAATGCAAAATTTTATCCTGAATGTTAGTATTTCTTTCCTCATTCACACACTTAATAGCTCCATCTATCCTTGTCTCAAGTTATTGAAAATTTTTGTCCATGTTTGAAATTAATTGTCTAGCCACTTTTGGTGTTTTATTTACTAAAGCTCCTCTACTAGCTGTATCCACCACGCTGCTACCAATTGGTAGTAACCATTAATAAAAGCAGTGAATCAAAAGTTACTTAAGAATCTAATAGCGTGGGTAGCTAACATAAAACTCTTTAAACCTCTCTCAATATTCATACAATATTTCTTCAATGAATTGTCTTATTGCACATATCTCTTTTATGATATTAGTTGTTCATAATGCAAGAAAGAATTTCTTCAAAAGCAACCTTTTCATTTCATTCCAGGTTTTCACTAAGCCAGAAGGAAGATAATAATGCTAATCCTTCACCTTATCTTTCAGTGAGAACGCAAAGGCTTTAAGACTAATTTGTTCTTCTGTGACTCCATATGGATTCATTCCATAACAAATAATAAGGAATTCTTTCAAGTCTTTATGTGGATCTTCACCTGTAAGACCAATAAAGATATATGTAAGTGAATCAATCCAATTTTCAATTTGAAATTCACCTTAATATTTGGAAATCTTATGCACAAAGGTTGTTGATTCAAATCTAGAGTTGCTAAGTCCCTCAACATTCTAGTGGAAGGATTTATCATCTTTGCTTCAACTTTTTAGAAATTTGAATCTTCATTAGTTGTTAGATCTATCTCAATTTTCACTTCTAGAGGTGAATGATCATTTCCTTGCTTAGTCTCTTTCCTTAAACCCTGTGCTATCTTTTTAATTTTTGGATTATATTACAATTTACCTATCTAAGAAGAACAAGTCATATAAGACAACAGATTAGGAGCAAACTTTAAAAACAATGCAAAGAAACTAAGAAACTAAAACATTTCTCCAACAAAAGCACTAAAATTTTAAACGAGTTTTCAAAGCCCGTAAAATTAATTATGATTCACTAAGTTTTTGAAGCTCTTAAAATTAATTTCAATTCAGTAACTTCTTATAGTAGTCATAGAACTAGACAGAATCCCAAGAGAACTGAAAACTAGTTTTTTAGATCATTTAAATTGACAAAAAGGCGGTTTATGATTAATTAACTAACAAAATAAATTTAACAAGGAATCAAAATAAATCAACTAAGTATCAAAGTGACAAATTCAATTGTATTTAACTCCGATTCAAAAGAAAGATCTCATCCAATTATAACTTTGATCATTGGTTTAAAAAGAATAATTTTTACATTTCAAGCAGTTAGTCTGAAACCTGTTAAGATAGCTATTATAAGTTTCAAAATTTCCTAGTAACTAAGCCCTAAATTAAATAATTGAGATAACTACAACTATTCAATTTACTTTTTTAGTTTTTTATAAATTAAATATGCAAATTCATAATAACTTATTTGCTACTTATACCAATCATTCATGACGATTATAGACAACTGAATTCATAATAGCAATAGAATAATCGACATCAAATTAATTTTTTAGATAAATCAATATTAATTATTCATAAAATACAAAACAAGAAATACTTGAATTGAAATAAAAAAAATCTAGGTTTAGAACAAAAACTCACAAGGTTACAACTAGAGTTTTGAATCCCCTTAAACAAAAAAGTTTAGAATTAGCCACACATGAACTAAACAAAAATTGAATAAAAATGAAAGATAAAGAGAAAACACAAAGAAAAATGAAAAGAGAATAATAGAGAAGGTGTGTGTAACATTTTCCTCCCCTTTTCCTACCTAAAAACTAATTTCTTTCAATACTCCAGATATTATCTTCTAAATGAATTCAAATTCCTACATAATGAGGCTGGTAATAAGTTTTTTAATTGAACTAAAACTCTTATAGTGAATTTAGCTTTAGACATGATCTTCTATTATCAACTGCATCTTTTTCCAAAACTCATGACTTTTTAACAAATAATGCTCCAATTTGATCAAATCTCTACATGTCATATCCTAAAATAAAATAAAGATTAATTTCACCATTATGGCACCAAAATTAATCTTAAAAAGAGAGAGATAAGTCCAATTAATATAACCAATTCACTAAGTTATAATTCAAGTAGATGCATTATCATTTCCTACCAAATCCCTTTTGGACAATTTAAACTTATAGTGATCACCCTTGTGACTTATCATGCTTTCTCTTTTTGTTCGAATCATAATATATGCACTTAGATGAAAGTTTCTCCACCACTTTGGTTATGTGAGCTAAATCCAAATAGAACAACAATGGAATACAGTCACTATATGTTCATTGTAGACTTGTAATTGTTAAAAAGCTTATAGGACCTAAAAGTTTGCTTATGAAAAACCCTAGCCACCAATAGTAACTATTTAGTGATGTCTCCATAAGAGAGAGACTTACATCACTTAACTATGACTTATTCTCGAGAAGATAACATACTACTAAACTTATCTTTATCATTGAGCTTGAGGTGGGGCATATCTATACAATCCTAAAGCCTCACTTATTACTACCTTCTAAAGAAAGAAATAAGAATTTCCTCTTCTAAGCTAAGTTTGTTTATGAAATTTTCCTGATTTGATTCTTATGTTAGGTCTGTCATTAAACTATACCACTTTAAAAACCTTTTAGTATGCTTCAATTAATGTAAGAATCTCAATAATTCTATGATTGGCTCAACATTCCCTAAATAATATATTACTAGGAAGCATGATATCAAACACCAAGAACAAATGTGAAATTCACCTAGGCTCAAACCTATCTCCCTTAACAATTTGACACAAAAGTAGTTAAGAGGCAACTTAAGGCCATACATAAAGTTATCATGACAAAATCTTATCTTACTAGGCCTACAAAAGCATGCTCTCTCATGGGCATGTAGTTTTCTAATTCTTATAGAAAAGGGATGATAAACTCTAACCTTATATCATCTAAATCCACCCCAAACCTAAACTAATACTTTTCAACTTCAAGGTCTTATATAATGCTAAAGATATACTCAAGAGCATTTGATCATTCAGAGTTCATATCATGCTTCTCATTGTCTATAACTACTAGCTGATGTCTAAATAACTACAAATTGATGCTAAATTCACTACTAGACTTGAAAATGTAACCTTCCTTACTTGATGAGCCACTATATACATACATAAAAGGAAAATTCTAGGGAACCTTACCACGAAAAGATAACAAGAAATTACTGAAAGACAACTAAGTGATCTAGGTCACTCAAACTCTCATATATGTATTAAATAGGAAAAACTATAAATATGTAGACATAAAAGACAAGTCTATTATGAATAAACAAGGCATATGCAAGATGTTCCTTAACAATATGAGACATAGTTACTCAAACAACTCAAAACTTCTCTGCCACTAAACATCTCACAAATCAAGAACGTCTTCATTCTTACTAGGTATTAATTGAAATGTGTGTCGTATGAGGATTAGTTTCCTATCTCAAGACCTCAAACCTTATTTCATTTTCCATACTAAATCTAACTTGTGATGATAATGCAATAGATTTGGTTCAAGAAAAGATTATTTTCAATAGATTCTCATTTGAATCCAACTTGCAATGACAATGGAGAATATCTAAGATTAATAGACCTTATTCCTTTATAGTTCAAGTCTATCATCTTCTTTACTAAATAAATTTCTAGAATTCATCTTCAAGACAGACTTACAAATAAATATGTACAACAACTGAACAACATTTCCACCTTTTATCTAACAGATATGGATTTAAAGCTCCGATCCTAAATGAAGCCTAAGGTTAAAACTTCAAGGAAAAATGATAGATATGACTAGCGGCCCGGTAAACTAGAGATACTTTAACATGGTATAAGATGAAGATTAATATCATAATCTTATGAAGTTATAAGTCACCATAAAAGTAATTAATATTTCTAAGAATGATGACACTTATATCTATAAAGACTAAAAGTGCATTTAGAACCTCAACATTTACAACATAATACAGAACAATCTCTAACATTAACATCCAAATTGAACTCCAACATTTTCAAAACATCCAAAACAGACCCTAGTGGATGAAAAATTTAACAGGGTTAGCTCTTATCAATTAAATTTCACATCAATACTGATGTGATATTTTCTATTTTTAAAATAAAAAGCGAGCCCTACTATCACATGATAAGTGAGGCCTACAATATGAAATATAATAACAGTGGATTCCACTGTCATATGGCAAATGGGACCCATTGTCTAAAATGTATAACAGGGAGCCCTACTGTCACGTGGCAATGGGACTCATTAATTTAGAAAAGCTAATTGTGTAGCAATAAGACTCACTTTTTGTTTAAAGATATAAAAATAATGTCATATCTATATTGACATAAAATTTATTGACAAAGAGTTAATGTCATCAATTTTTAGTCCATTTAAAGACTGTTCCAAACGTTTTGAAAACATTTGGAGTCAATTAGAACATTTCAAAATATTAAAGTTTAAGTTGTATTTTATTGTAAACGTTAAAGTTCAAAATGCACTTTTGGCTTATCTATAAATTCTCTCTCCATTATCTTTCCTCTATCTAGTTTTCCTAACTTAATTGTCAAGACTCTTAACACTTAACCGTGCATATTTGTTAAGAGGATCCACAAATCACATTCAATTTTCACTTCAAACCCACTATGCTAAGCCTAGCTCGATATCTTAACTTAGATTAAGGTTCAAAGAATTTAAATTATAGGTTATTATTCATATTAACTAAAATGTTTTTAACTACTTAAATAACCTTGTTTATATCGATTAATAATAAAAGAAATATGTTTGGACTCATTTATGCGGTTGATTATCAATTGATTTGTAATGTTTAAATATTTACGTTTGGTCAGCTAATTTTGTATTGTTTATATTCACAGAACTAGTTTCTTAATAAAACTGTAATCCTTGTGTTGATAACAATCTCTTTAAGCCTTAGGGACAATTGATTTTAAAAAATATTATATTAAAAATGTTGTATTCATTTATGTATCTTTAATGCAGCGAGAAGAAAGAGGGAAAAAAACAGTTCTCTCACAGTCTCCTTCCCGAATTCCACCACTGGACCTGTCGAGTTAGCGGTCTCGTCAGGAGTCATTAAAGCTTGGCAAGACGTCCGGAAGATTGTAGGCCATCTTTTATTAATTTAAGCAAATTTGAGGGGACGACACTCGTCCATAGTTTTCATATATAAAAAAATCAATCATTAAACTACTCCCTTCACAATAGCATGCTTCTCCATGTACTCAGGCTGTATCCTTAATGTCTCAAACCCTTAATACTCATTATTAGGCTGAAATCTTTTTAAGCATGAATTGATTCCCAGCAAACTGGGGTCAGGTGAACTTTGATTACATTTAATAGAAAAAAGGTGGATGAACAGTAATTAAACAGCATGACGAGTACGAGTTTACCTGTCACTTGTACTTAACATCTGCCACTCATGTGCGAACCTAAGTTCAACCGACAATCTCTTGGCTGTTGGTATAATATAGAAGAGATTTGCATGAAACGATCTCTGTCTTATCAATAATCTGTTAGAATTACAACGATGAAATCGGTTTTAAGAATCGGATTTTGTGACTTCCATACGTTTCAACTTTTCTTTTGACTCGCGATATATTGGAAGCATCAGCACAATCATTCAATCGCTGTCTCGCTTTCTGGGTGGGGCCAATATGATCTTCCATATATAATCTGATGAATTCTTGTTGTCTCCCGTGAATTGAAATCTTTATCTAATAAGTCTCCAATTTTTTCACGAAGACTAAAATAAATGAAAACTCGTCACATCATAAGTCATAATACCATATGACCCAAACTTATCATGTCGATGAGTGTCATAACCTAATTTTGTATCTGCTTTAGGAATGAACCCCGAGTTGCATCTGAATCCATTCCCACTTATACCTCAAGGAAAAATTAAAGTACGCTTTAATTGTCACCAAACAAGTAGCAGCCTTTACGGTGTAAACTATTGGAATACATGAGAAAGTTGTAGTCATGAACAGTAGCATTAGAAGGTAACTACAAACAAGAATCACAACTATTCTCCCTCCCGCCCTTGTGTTCGCGGGCTAAGGAAAAAAAGAAAGGTTCGTCCAAAATGTAAAGCTGTTAATGTTGATGTTTACACTTGATGGGACGATTCAAGCCAACAAGTCTTAAGTTTGTAGGATGAACAGTATAGAAGGAAAGAAGTTCAATAATTAAAATTGACCTTGACCACAAATATGGTTGACTCCAACAGAAGCAAAAGAAGAAACTATTGCTCATAATACATGCTATAGCAGTTTCTTCTTCTTTACTTCTTAACAACCTTTTTGCCCGTCTTCTGCTTTTATATCTTTTCTTCCACCGAGTAGAAAAGCTGTCGACAAAAGTAATAGATTAGCAAGGTGTTGCCTACTTTCCAAGTTGGTGACATCTAATTACAATTTTTATATACCATATATATCCTCGTCACTACGTACTGGCCTTGCAATTGAAAATAAAAAGGTAAATGTGACTCCATGTGTGAACAATTCGGTTGGTAACATCATATATTATGCAGTGACCATGTTTAAAAGCTTCGTTTGAAATTTTGTAGGGACGCCAATGGATACTCATCCATGAGTATCTGAAAATTTTATTTAAACGAATACACATTTAGATGAAAAAAATTCTGCCCAGTAAGTATGAATAACGTATTTTATCTTTAAATGATTGGAAATGTGTAAAAGCATGTATGATTAATATATTAATGTTATGTTATAATACTGTATTATATTATACTTGTGCGTATTAGTCACATGACATTAGAATTATTTCCATCAATGCATTTTTTAACAAAATTTGCGCTAAGTCTGAAGGGGTAAATATCGCAAAACCTAGACCTAATTAATGGGTATGATTATAAAATAGTACAATATGCACGAGTTTGCGTTGAATCTGAGGAGATCACTTTCATGAGAGATCTACATCATGGACCTAGTAAGAGAACATATTTATAATTTTGACACTACACTTTAATCCAAAACCTTAAATCATTAAGTCTATGAGTTATTTCCACTTATATGTCCTTCCCTAATTCTATCTCTTTCCAATGTGGGATTCCTACTTACACTTGGCATCCCAACAATCTCCCCCTCAAGTGTGAACTTCCATGTTGGGCTTGGGCTCCCCTTTGAGTGAAAGTCTTTTTGCTTAGCAACTCGAGTATATAGTGTCACCAAGAGCCCTTCTACTCTACTGGTATGGGCCCACTAGGAATTTCCTTGCTCTTCTTTCTGGGGAAGCAACCATGGGATCCAACTACAATCTCCATACTCTTCCTTTGAGGAACCATCGGCTCTAATACCACTTGTTGAATCTGGGGAGACCACTTTCACGGGAGATCTATGTCATGGGCCTAGTGAGGGAACATATTCATAGGCTTTGACACCACACTTTCGACAATTTGTTGAAGGAAATGTGTATAATTATATCTGCAACGAGACTCATGCACGGACATTGTGGGAGAAGCTCGAGGAGTTGTATGCCTCAAAATCCAGTAACAATAAATTATTTTATCTGAAAAAATTAGTACAGATAAAATATCGAGAAGGTACCTCTGTAGTAGATCACGTAAATGAATTTCAGGTGATCGTGGATCAATTATTAGGAATGGGAATAAAGTTCAATAATGAAGTACTTTTCGTGCTTATCTCTTTGTCAGAGTCTTGGGAGACTTTAAAGATTTCAATCACCAATTCTGCAGTTGATGGTGTTGTTAACATGGAATCTGTAAAAAGTGGAATTTTGAATGAAGAGATGAGATGGAGATCACAGAGTTCGGCCTCTTCAAAATATTCAGAAGTTCTAGTCACAAGTTCTAGGGGGAGGAGCAAATCTAGATGTCTAAATTTCAGAGATAAGAGTAGAGGAAGACTAAATAAATATGCAAACGTTGAGTGTTATCACTGCAAAAAGAAGGGTCACATCAAAAGGTTATGTCGAAAGTTCGAAGAAGAAAATAAAAAAAAAACAAAGAAGTCAAGAAAGATAATAGCAGTGATGATGAACACGCATCGACGGCTACCACCATTGATGACTTTCACATCGTCTTATATAATATTGATGTGAATAGTGCATCTTGTGAGTTTAACTAGATAAGTGATAGTGGTGCCACTATTTACACCACATCACATAAAGAACTCTTCTTACCATATACAGAAGGAGATTTTGGTGTCGCTAAAATGGGAAATAATGGTTTAACCAAACTTACTGACAAAGGTGACATTTATTTGGAGACAGACAATGGCATGAGATTGCCTCTGAATGATGACAGACATGTTCCTGATCTTCACCTAAATCTGATATCGGTTGGCATACTTGATGATGAAGGTTTTTGCAGCATTTACAAAAATGGCAAATGGAAACTTACTAAAAGCTCCTTGGTAATCACCAAAGGTAAAAAGTGCTCAAAGTTGTATGTGATGCAAGCAAAGGTCTCCAATAATGTTGTGAATCTAGTAGAGAAAGATGATGCAATCGAATTGTGGCATATGAGACTCGAACATATGAGCGAGAAGGGGATAGCTCAGTTGATGAAAAAGAATGCATTATTTGGAGTTGACCAGGTACTTTTAAAGAAGTGCGCTGATTGTTTTGCAGGAAAATGAAATAAAGTTGCTTTCAAAAGTTCCCCTCCTTCCAGAATGAAGAATGTGTTAGATTTAGTATACTCAGATTTATGTGGGTCAATGTCAAATTCACTAGGTAGTGCTCAATACTTTGTGACTTTCATTAATGACCATTCTAGGAAGATGTGGGTATACACAATGAAGACTAAAGATAAATTGCTAGATGTTTGCAAGCAATTTCATGCCTCAGTTGGAAGACAAACTGGGAAAAAGTTGAAATACATTCGAATAGACAATGGTGGAGAGTACACTGGACCATTTGACGTCTATTACAAAGAGCATGGTATTTGACATCAGACTCCTCCTCCTAAGACACCACAATTGAATGGTTTAGTTGAGAGGATGAAAAGGACTTTGATGGAGAGAGTTAGATGCCTACTCTTACATGCAAAGTTTCCTAAGAAATTTAGGAGTGAGGCTCCATTCGGATTCATGATGTTATATTTGTCAAAGATCAAACCATTGAAGATCTTGACAAAGAGAAAATAAATGTTCCAAGAACTAATTGTGATCCAGTGGACTTAGAGTTAATTCCTCTAAAAACAGTGTTAAGACAATTTAGAGATAAAATTAAAAATCACTAGCTGAATGTAGCTGATGATGATGCTCTCATTCAAAATCAATCAGATGAAGATTCTGATGAAGATGATGTCCATAATCAACCACTAGTACCAGAGACCGCTCAAGTTCCAATAAGGAGATCTACGCGAGTAAGATAAGCAACTACTAGATACTCCAGTGATCAATATGTGTTACTTAATAATGGGGAAGAACCTGAGAATTTTCAAGAGGCTATGATAGACGAACGTAAGATGAATTAGTCTGAAGCCATGCAAGATGAGGTGAAGTTCTTGCATGAGAATAAAACTTTTGAGCTGGTAAAGTTGCCAAAAGGCAAGAAAGCTTTGAAAAATAAGCTGGTGTTCAAGATTAAGCATGATGAACACAATCCTCATCCAAGATTCAAAGTTAGATAGATTGTTAAAGGATTCAACCAAAGAAAATGTATTGATTTTGACAAGATATTTTCAACAGTTGTTAGAATGACATCCATCCGTAGAGTGCTTAGTTTAGCAGTAAGTCTAGACTTAGAAATTGAGCAATTGGATGTCAAGATAGCTTTTCTTCATGGAGATTTGGAAGAAGAGATATATATGGAGCAGCCAGAGAGTTTCAAGGAAAAAGGAAAAGAGGACTGTATGTGTAGATTGATGAAAAGCCTTTATGGTTTAAAACAGGCACCGAGACAGTGGTATAAGAAGTTTGAAATAGTTATAAGAGAAAAAGGCTATAAGAAGATTACTTTAGATCAGTGTGTTTTTATACAGAAATTCTCTGGTGTTGATTTCATTATCCTTTTACTTTATGTTGATGATATGTTGATTGTTGGTCAAAATATTAATAGGATTAATAGTTTGAAGAAGCAATTAAGCAAGTCTTTTGCCATGAAAGACTTGGGGCCGGCAAAACAGATTTTTGGCATGACAATTATCATAGACAGGAGCGCCAAGAAATTATGATTATCACAAGAGAAGCACATTGAGAAAGTACTTCAAAGGTTCAACATGGATAAAGCTAAAGCGGTTAGTTGTCGTTCTACTAATCACTTTAGGTTGACTACTAAGTAATGCCCTTCGATAGATGAAAAGAAGGAAGAGATGATAAAAGTCCCATATGCTTTTACAGTTAGAAGTTTGATATACGCTATGGTATGTACATGGCCAGATATTGCGCACGCAGTTGGAGTAGTGAGTAGGTTCCTTTCAAATCCTAATAAGGAACATTGGGATGCTGTGAAGTGGATTCTCAGATATTTACGTGGTACTTCCAAAATATGCTTATGTTTAGGAACTACCAAGCCTATATTAGTTAGTTACACAGATGTAGACATTGACAACGATGTTGACTCGAAAAAGTCTATTTCAGGTTACCTAATTATCTTTGCAGAGGTAGCCGTATTATGGCAATCAAAATTGCATAAATGTATTGCTTTAGTCACCACTAAAGCAGAATTTATTGCTGCAACTGAAGCATGCAAGGAGCTCCTATGGATGAAGAAGTTCTTAGATGAACTTGGTTTTCGACATGATAGATATCAACTATTTTGCGACACTAGAGTGCTATTCATCTTCGGAAAAAATTCCTCATTCCATTCAAGATCAAAGTATATTGATGTGAGATATCACTAGATCAGAGAAGTGTTAGAGAAGAAGCTATTACAACTTGAAAAGATTCATACAGATGAGAATGGATCATATATGATGACAAAAGTTCTACTCAAGAATGATAGTTAATACCATATAGTCGGTAGGAGGAGAATTGTAAAGCGGTACTGACATACATAGTACCGCCATTCTAAATTTAAGTAATTTTAAAAAAAAGCAAGTTGTTAAGAACAACTTGCATGCAAGCTGTAGTTTTGGATAGCCACAACTTACACTATGCAAGCTATGGAAAAGGCGATGGAGGGTCTATATAAAGACCCTCCCTCCCTCTTTCATGTGTGTGTTTTTTCTAATAAGTGTATATGTGGTAAGGTAGAGAGACTTGTGTGTTTAAAGTCTTAAGTGAGAGAGTGATTTTTGGTATTTTTTAGGTAACGTTTTTTCTAAAAGAGTAAGTGGCAAAATAGTGAGGACATTATCCTAGGGATAGTAAATTTGTGAAACACTTAATGTGTGAGTGCCACTATTTCGAATCATTTTTTACTCTTTGTACCTGCTATTTTTATTAGTAAAAGTTTTAATCGAAGTTTAGCCCGTGGATGTAACTTAAATTAGAGGGTGAATCATATTAAATTTTTACGTATTATTTTCTTGCTTATTTTACCAGTAGGATGGAAAATTTTCCAACTGTTCAAAGATATGTTATGGATATTGCCATAACCAAACCTTTGCTTTCGTAGAAGATAATGAATAGGTGGCCTGGTTGGTGACAATGCTTATTATTTAATTGATAAATCTTTTCCTATCCCCATTATGAAATATTTTCTACTAGTAGTTTTATACATTTCATTTATGTAACTTCAATATGTGCCCAGTACCCCACAGCTTATCTCAAGAGGCACAGAATCCTTCTTCCCATACATGATTTTAGAAAAGAAGACAAGGGAGAAGTGACGTTTTGTACTCTTGTTCAGTAAGACCCCTCTTTTATTAAACTAAAAAATATTGAAAAATATGGACCATCTCACATTTTGGCAAAAGAAAATATGGTCCAACAAGTTTCATCTAGTAGGCAAAAATAAGAATCCATTTTACCATTGGTCTTACTATCCCACAATGCTCATACTATTCCTACACAGAAAAATGGGTTCTTCTATCCCACCATGCCTGTGCTATGACCAGTGGTAAAATGGATTCTTCATATATGATTCTATCCCACCACGCTTATATGCTATGATGAATGTTTTAGGAATTTATGCAAATGGTGACGTAAGAAATAAATGAATTGATCACTCAAATCAATCTATATGGAATTAAAACGTCTTGTCCTTCGATGACAAGCCAAAATAAAGAACTTTAAACATCTTCGAGAGTATTTTGTCGGATAATAATCAGAGGGACGTGCACTGCCGACAGTTCAGGTAATTTTCTCATATCCAACAATGTTATTGTAGCGACTTTCAAGTGACAATAATAGAAACTACTCAAGTTTTTCTTTTGAAAATGGAAACTCGCAGTGACTAATTTTAAGTGTCTACTAAATAAAATTAAGTGTACATAATACATTAATACTGTTGTAAATGTCGATTTAGAATTAATATCAATATTGACATGGTACAATATAGGTATTGGTAAGTGTTTATAAACTGTTTGGAACAATTTTTTAAAATTATAAAATAGTTACTCAATTTTATACCATAAAAATTTAATTATATTTATTAGTAACTAATATTAAATAATTAAATAATTTTTATTTATTTAATAATACAATTACATTATAAAAACTAAAATAGAAAACTAATATGTTATAAAAATAAATCAAACCTAATCTATGTTAGAAAATAAAAAAATAGTTATTCAGAGATAATGCTGAAAACCTAATGAATTAAAAACTATTTTAATTATATAAAAATTAAGTTTCCTACTAAATTTATATAAAATTTTAGATATAATAAATATTTTAAAATGTAAAATTTTAATTATATTAATATAATTATACTTTTGTTGTTAAGGATACAAAATATATTAAATATTTAATAATTAGTTGAATAATCAATTTATTTTAATTTATCATAAAATTTTTATCAATAAATATAAGTTACTAATATAATATTAATTACAAATCATAAATTTCAGATATACTAACCAAAATAATTTATTTTTATCAAATTTTACATTTATAATAAAATAATATTTTTATGAAATTAAGATCATCAAAAAAAAGAAAATATAGAAAGATTTAGACAACAAAATTTTATATTTATAATTAAAGTTTTATTGTATAAATTATACTTTTAACATTTTTTTCAAAAGATTCAAGTAAGTTCTTATCATTATTTATGATACTAAATTATATCTTAACAATTTAAAAATAGTATTAATAGTACCCTTAACCTTTAAAGAGTTATATTTTTATTAGTTCATAATAATTAGATTGTCAAATTAGCCTAAGTGACAACAGCATAGTTGGGCAATTTGAGGCTACCATATGTTAATGTAGTTTGTTTTTAAACATTAACTAAAGTGTGATTTGTACTTTAATATTTCACAAATGATATCAAAGTTCTTATTGTCATCTCTAATATGACTTTTATATCTTATTTAGAATGCAAAGAGTACTATTTTCATTTCAATATTTCAAAAAAAAGACATAAATAAGTTATTACCCTTATCTTTAACACTTTTTTTTGCACCTTATTTAAAATAAAACAAGTATTATTTTAATAATATTAGAGTGTAAAATAGTACCTTAATGAGCTGTTTGGTTCAAGGAATGAAATAGATAAGGAATAGAAAAGTTATTCTTAGGAATAGAAATGATGAGAAATAAAATAGAATAGGTATTACTTTGTTTGGTTCAAGGAATGGAATAGACGAAGAATTTCTATGCCAGTGTTTGGTAGTAGTAGTAATAATAGTAGTAGTGATAGTAGTAGTAGTACTAGTGGTAGTAATAGTGGTAGTAGTAGTAATAATAGTAATAGTTAACATAAAATACCAAAAATTAGGATGGAAAACGTGCTTTACTTTTTTTTTCGTGGCTGTAATTTTGGGTTTTTATTTATGTAAATAAATAAGATTTTTTATTTTAAATAAAAATAATATAAAAAATAAAATTATCCAAATGTTCTTACATTGAACATAATTATTTTAAATAATTTTATTGTCAAAATTTATGTTTTAAAACATTTTAAAAATAATTTAGTATTCTTATTATTTAACAATTAAATTGATCAAACTTTTTATTGATAGTGAATATTAAATGATTAATTTGTTTTTATGAAAATAGAAAGTTAACTAATTACTACATTTGAAAATGAAAATTAAGAATTGAAAAGTTAAAAGTAAAAAAAAAAACACTAGTAGCAAATCAAGGACTTGATTTGGTGATAAAAAAAGTCTAGCTATCAAAATTCAACACGAAACCATCGGTTTAATCCAACTGAGGACTTGATTTGGTGATTAAAGTTATTTAAATGAGAAATACAGTTTTTTCAACTAAATTAGCATTTATTATGATCTTAAATGCATTTTTAATCCCGTGACTGATTGAGGTAGAAATAGATGGGCCACGAGTACAGCATAAAGCCAGTGGATCCATCAGGTGGTGGACCTGTCTGCCTCCTTTGCCTTTATATATACTGTAAAATATATAAAGGCCAATCATAGAAGCAATATTTTTATTGAATATATTCATATATAAGTAAATATCTGAGAAGGAGTAAATTGATGCAATGCTCAATTTTTTCTTGTCCGTGTTTAGAAATCCGATAAAGAAATGAACAAGGATTTGCAGAGAAAAGTAAAGAATTTGGATGGATAAGACAATACAAAAGGAGATTCAAATATTAAATTAAAAAATTGTTGTGGTTACTGAAGATGGTAATTGCCTCTCTTTTATTAGAAATGTTGTACATCAAAGCAATACCAACTTAGCTTCAATAGGAAATGGAGTTCAGAGAATTTAATCTTAGAGGTATTTTAAAGATTTAGAGATTTTTAAGTTTTAGCATTTTAATTTTTTTATTTACTACATGTTAATGATAGGACATGTATCAATCACATGTCCAATAGGTTAATTGAGGTGGCTAACTGTTAGACCCTTAACTTTCGAAGCACTTCTCAGCGACCTTCGATGAGGGGCCTTAGGCGAGAGGTTCGCTGGATTCACGCATGAGGGAGGCATGCGAAAACACTAAGGCAAACGTGGGCGAGGATGATCTGACTTGGTGCGAATTTTGGTAGAGTCTCGGAC
>JAOQMS010000008.1:28505259-28537098 GCA_027563885.1 Erythroxylum longipes
CAATTCACATTTTTCTCTTTTCTAATTTCAAGACAAGTCTTCTTTCTTCCTTTTTCTACTCTTAATGCTTGCACAATATCCATTTTGCCCTTACTTAAAAATCTTATGTTCTTTCATCCTTAAGGGACTTACCTAAAATACCCCTTATGCCAATTTACCACCTTAAACTTTAATTCCCCTAACCTTTATCGTGTTATCTTACCCAAATTAACATGCTAATTAACTCCAAGGTAAAATAATATAACAAGACCCCAAAATAAACTAATCATGCGTATTTATCAAAAATTAAGTAAATAAAATTCGAGGGCCAACACTCGAGGTGCTTCATCCTATCATGAAAGACTGGTTTTTCGAGATGTAGATCGCGGCTTGGTTATCTCAATATAAAGGTATGGGTCCTCGATTGCTAAACTGAAACGCTTGAAGCAACTGTGTTATCTACTTTAATTCACAAGTGGTTGAAGCTAAGCTTCTATACTCTGATTCAGGTGATGAGCGAATTACCGTTGTTTGTTTCTTTGTTTTCTAGGAGATTGGAGACCTTCCGAGGAACACACAGAAACATATTAAGGATCATATAGTGAAGATACAACTTCCCCGATATTTATCATAATAAGCCACAACGTGAGAATTCTCTTCTGCTGGCTAGAAAATTCCTAGATCCTGGGTTCCTTCTAGATATTTTAGTAGTCATTTAGCAGCTTCCCAATGTGGTAGTCTAGGGTTGCTCATAAATTGGCTAAGTTGTTGTGTCACATGCATGATATTAGGCCTAGTGAAGCCTAAGTATTGTAATCTTCCCATTAATCTCCTATACGTTTCTGGTTTGCTAGCAACTCACCTTCTTCAATGGTTAACTTGTTTCCAGGGACCATGGGTTTCGTACAAGGTGTACAATTCAACAAGTTGGTCTCTTGCAAGATGTCTTTTATGTATTTTCTTTCAGTAAGTATCATCCCCTCTTCTGCTCTTGCTATTTCAATTCCTAAAAAGAATTTAGCTTATCCCAAGTCCTTGATAGTGAATTTTGCATTCAATGCTTTCTTGACTGCTTCTATCTGTTTTTCATTTGCACTTGTCATCAAGATGTCATCCATATAAATAATTACTGTCATTAAATCATCCCCTGTGCCCTTAATGAATAGACAGTGATCTGGATTCCATAGATAGATTTAATTAGCCTGCATACCTGCCCTTTATTTGCTTTAGTATAACCTTGTGGCGGCAGCATATAAAGCTCTTCTTCTAAACAATCGTGAAGAAAAGCATCATTAATGTCACATTGATGGATTAGCCATTGCCTAGAGGTAGCAATGGCCAAGAACATTCTTATAGTGACAACCTTTACGACTGGAGAGAAGACCTTTAAGTAGTCAGTTTCTTCCCTTGGCTAAAATCCTTTGCTACAAGTCTGGATTGTAGTTTGTTCACTGTCCCATCTGGATTGTACTTTACTTCGTACACCCATTTTGAAGCTATAACCTTCTTCCCTTTAGGTAGCTCTGCAAGTTCCCAAGTCCCATTCTTCTCTAAGGCAAATAGCTGCACATTCATAGACTCCACCCACCTCTCATCTCTATTAGTAGTATCATAGGATAAAGGTTCAAAAATTTCAGAGACATTACCTATAAAATTGCTATAGGTGTTGCTATGTTTGATGTTCAATGCAGGATAACAGGCTTGCAATGTTACATTTCCATGTTCAAGAGAGAGAATGGATTAATGTGTTGTGGTTTGATGGACATAATCTTGTAAGGATTTGGGTGTTTTATGGGTTCTGTTGCTTTTTCTTTGTGTGGGAGTAGTAGGTAATGTGTCTTAGTCTAGTAGGTTGTCAGATAAGGGGTAGTTGGATGGTTGGTAACTTTTTTGGTTACATGATGTTTGCCTTGAACCATCATCACTTTGCTCAGTGGGTTGTGTAGATTCTATGTTTAGTATTTATGTAGGATATTCTGTGCGTGCATCAGTTAAGCTACTTATGAACAAAAGATCTAGGTTTTGTGTTGTGCTATTAACATTGTCTGCTAAAGGAAAGTCATTCTTATAAAATATAACATCCCTCGACACAAAAACTAGTTTAGTATCCAAATCCATGACTCTATAGGCTTTGTAATTTGGTATATATCCAAGGAAAATGCACCTTTTTAACCTAGGATCCAATTTTGTTCTGTTTAGTGTTTTATCTAATGCAAAACAAAGGTAACAAAAAATTTTCAGATGTTCATAGTTGGGTTTTCTTTTGTGCAATTTCTTAAAAGGGCTCATCCAACCTAAGAATTTGGTTAAGACTCTATTTATCAGGTATATAGTCGTTAAGAGTGCCTCTCCCCAATAACCTCTAGGTAATTTGGCCTTGAAAAATACGGCTCTAGTAATTTGTAGTAAGTGTTTATGCTTAACTTCCACTACTCCATTCTGTTGTGGTGGTAGGGGCTACTCTTTTAGTGTTGAATTCCCATCTCTATGAAAATTTTATTACATTCGTGATTAATGAACTCCCTTCCATTATCAATTTGTATTTTCAATACTTTAGTGTCAACCTGTCTCTCAGTATTTTTAAGAAACTGCACAATGGTTTGTAGTGTCTAGTGTTTATGTCTTAGTATAAAGGTCTAAGTGGCTCTTGTATAATCATCCACAATAGTAAGGAAGTAATGTAAACCAATCACAGCAACAATACTGTATGGTCCTCATAAGTGTATGTGTATGATTTCAAAAGGTCTTTGTGTATGTATTTCATGCTTAAGGAAAGGTTTCCTAAGCTGTTTAGCTAAAGGGCACACCTGACATTCATGTTTAATAGGGACAGAAACATTTATCTCATTAATGTGCTGCAATTTCTCTTTGGATACATGCCTTAGTCTAGAATGCCATACATCAAAAGTCACAGAAACATTAAAGGCAACATTCTTAGTCTTGTAAAACTCTAAAGAGGGACCTTTAGGCTATTTGGGGTTAGGAGGGTTTTTGCATCTAGCTTATATAATCCATTCATTGCTTTGATAATATCCATAACATCATTAGTCCGAAGGTCCTGCAAGAACAACTTGTTAGAGATAAAAACCGCAGCAACTTCATTTTGAGTAGTAAGTTTATTGATAAACAATAGATTCTTAAAGAAATTAGGTACATGTAAAATTTCTCTAAGAGAAAATTTGTCCCCTATATGTGTCTTACCAACATGAGCAACCTCTTGCTTAATCCTATCAGGTAAAGTAACGGGATCATAGGCATTATTAACCACATATTTAGTACAAAGACTAAGATCTGCTGTCATGTGTATAGATGCACTAGAATCAATAAGCCAAGACAATTGAATGTTGTGTTCACAGAATGTGTAGTATTACCTGAATAATTTTGATACCCTAAATATTTTACCTCTCCAGTAGTTTTGCCTTTGATAGCCTTACTTATTTCTTGTTGAATGAAATTAGAAAGACTAGAAGATATCTGCCCATTCAATGAGTTTTCTTTGTTATGCTCCCATATGGTATCTGCTGGGCTGTTAAGTATTTGTGCCATATTTTTCTTCCCTTTCTCCCTTTGTGCAGTAAGCTCCTTGTACTAGTCAGGGATCCTATAAATTTTGAAGCAAGTCTCCAAGGTATGTCCATTCTTCTTGCACTTTTCATAGTACTTATCCTCCTTCTTAAGATAAGGGCCTTTGCTCGGATTGTTATTGCTTCTCCCACCTTTCTTGGTGCTATTTGATTGTTTAGCTAGCATTTCCGTGTCAGGAGTGTTGTCTATGGTAGAATTCACTACTCTTTGTCTTTCAACAGTTTGTAGCATAGAAAAGCCTTTACTCACTGTAGGTAATGGCTCCATTAACATAATTTGGTTAACAACATGCTCAAACTCATCTTTTAGACCTATTAAAAATTGCATAAGTCTATGAGCATTTTCCTTAGTTGTAATGGCCCTGGAAGCATCACAAGTACACATAAGGATAGGACTTAAACTAGACAAATCATCCCATAATCTTTTAAACTTGGTGTAATAAGCAAAAACTGTTGAGGTTCCTTGTTTAAGAGAGCTTATCTCCCTTTCTATTTGATACAATAATGGCCTATTAGCTTCACCGAACCTCTCTTGCAATTCTACCCAAAGTTCTTTAACAATAGTAAAAGATAGAAATGCATCACCTAGTTTTTTAATCATGGCATTAAGTATCCATGACTTTACCATGCTGTCTGCTCTCTTCCATTTTGCTAATAAAACCGTATCTTCTGTGGGCATGATGCAGGTTCCATCTATGAAGGATAGCTTGTCTTTATCATATAAAGCTATAATCATGGACTTACTCCAGCTGATTTAGTTGTTGCCGTTGAAGGGTGTGGTAACAAGCATAGCACCAGGATTTTCAGTGTTGGTAATAGAGTAGGGTTCATATTCATTTGTTGTGGGCATATTTGTGGCAGTAGAACCACTGTTGTCGACTGTATTAGACATTGTAGGCTAGGGTAGAGGAATCAAATTTGTGGCTCTAATACCATGCTAGAAATGGTAGATGAAAACAGAGAAGAAATCAATGTTTTTCTTCTATTCACTTTCGTATATACAGGACCTTATTTATACTACTTTTTACTCTTTTCTATTGGTTGTTGCTCCTAGAATCACAGAAACTATAACTAACAATATTACGATGCTAGCTGTACAATACTGAAAAAAACATCCAACCAAAACAATGTACAAAACCACCTGTATGGTGAGAAGTAACAAAATGATCGTGTAAAGGGAATGGAATAAAGCCTAAAGCTTGTGTCTGTAGGATTGGCCCAATCCACTAGAGTGGCTTTAGGTATTTTACCTTATTTGAAACACTCAAACTTCTAGCATGTTTACTACAATCGGAATGGGTCTTGGATTTTCCAACAGATGATGAAACTACGTCCAACAGTCTACCCGTATATCAAACGCTATATTGGCAGCGACGAAAAAACATGGGTGTGGTTTGATAATTGGTTGGACGTCAGTCCACTTATTAACTCTCCTGATATTTGAAGGCTCCTAAATAGCATGCCTTTAACGTTAAAGGCATCTTCACTGATTGTTAACGGCGCTTGGCAGGCTACCTTTCGTGGTTTCACTTCTCTTCCACCTTATCTTTCGCAACTTTCCAATAAAACAGAGGATGATACAATAGCTTGGACCTTGGATCAATTTGACGTCTTCTCCAATCAGTCCTGCTATCGCCATTTCTTCAATCGGTCCTTGGTGTTTCCATAGTTTTCCCTGATATGGCATAACACCATCTATCCTAAAGCCACCTTTATTACTTGGCTTGCCCTCAAAAACCGTCTTCAAACCATGACTCAATGGCATGAAACTGTTGCTGATATTTGTGTTCTTTATAACCTAGCTCCAGAAGATCGTAATCACCTATTTTTTCAATGTGTTTATTTAAAAGCCATATGGAGTGCTATTCTATACCTTTTGCCATCATATATAGCCAGCTATCATTGGGATACGGTATTGGAATGGATCATCATAAAATCTAAGAAAAACACTCCCAATGTCGTTCTTTTCTCTGCAGCCTTTTCAATGTCAATAAGAGAAACCATCGAAAATTCATTGAAAAAAAGGAAGAGAAACACTTGCTTGGTGCTAGAATCCTCAATCAAATTCGTGAATATCTTTTTGCCGAAGATCTGCACAGAACCCTCACTATGGATATCCGGCGAGCTTGGCAACTTAATCATCTTCGGCTATTTACTTAGTGAACATAGTCTTTTGTCATTTTATTCCTTAGATACTCTCCAGTTATAGAGTAGTATCTTGTTTTACTGGTACTCTCTGTACAGATGTATTTAGTTCCATTCTATAGCAATATAACGTTCATTTACCAACAGAAAAGTTTACATGTTTAATGGAATTTTAATACTTAAAAGAAAAGAATGCAAAAAGTCATTTTTTTTAAGTGTTTTTTGTTCTTTCTTGGGACGAGGATAACTCAACTTTTAAGTGTTTGGTGTGTTTATTCCTCTGTTTTTTTTCTGCCGTTATGGGTTGTTCATATGTTACTGCAGTGAATGTGCGTAGAAATAGTAATGATTATTTCGATATGGGTTATGTGTGTTGAATGGGTTGATTGAATGTGAATATGTGTTAGGAATTTTGTTTTACTACTACCTATAAGATGTTCAACTAAAGTTCACTTTGAATCTCTAATGTCATTCTCAAATTTGGGTCCTCTCACTTCTCACTCTCCGTTGAAGTTTTCCTTACTCACAAACTATTGCGAGCCCATCACTACCACAAAGTCGTTAAACTTTATTAACGGTAAGCTAATGGTTATGTGTCCAAAAATTATAGTTATAAGCATTGTCTACATTTTAAGTCCTAAGACCCAACTTTATGAACAATTGTATTATATTAAATACGAAATTGTCTTTTTTGCAGACCGTCTTTTATGTTGTAGAGCGTTAATAATCGTCCAACCTCATCCTTCTTTTTTATAGTCTACAGCTGTCCATCCATCCAATTAAGTCATCCAACTAACGTCTACCATATGTTTTGCTTTAATAGTACGTGAGTTTGTGTTTGGGTTTTGAGTGAATACAAAGGAGGTGTTAATTTTGTGTTGTTGTTTATAATATTCTTATAATCATTGATGATATATAAGCTGGAAACCCGTGATGTATCTCCCATGAAGCTTATCAGTGAAATATTCCATGAGCATAAGAGTTACAGTAAGAAGTCTCTTTATCAATTCATAGGTGTAAACAATATCATGTACGCTAATGTTTGTTTTAATTCTAACTTAGTATACAAACTTGAATCAAAAAATTGAAGTAGTAACTTGTATAGTCATGTAAAATTCATAATGATTTGACGCATAATAAACCCATAGGATGGTATATAGGTTAGAAACCTGTGATGCAGCTCTTATGAGGCTTATCAGTGAAATATTCCACAAGTCTAGGAGTCACAACGAGAAGTCCCTTTCTTGATTGATAGGTGTAAACAACGCCACATACCTTAGTGTTTCTTTGAATTCAAAATTAGGTAATGAATGTATATTGATTATGTTATATAAAACGAGAATTACATTTAATAATTAAGTTATTTACTTTTAATTATATAGCTAGATAGATAAAAGTTGGATGTCGCATCAGAAAAGGTCCACTGAATACATAGAAAGAGTTAAAAGTTTCATGCAATTTGTAAAAGATCAAATGGGTGATGAATGTCATATTCGTTGTCTATGCATCAATTGCTTAAACGAAAACTTTCAAAGTTAGGATGTGGTATATAATCACTTACTAATCAAAGGCATAGATAAATTTTATACTCCATAATTTTATCATGGAGAACGTAAGGAAGTAAGTTGTAGTAGAAGTGTTGGTACAAGTTATGATGATAGTAACAATAATGATGTAGAAGATTGTGATATTAATGATGATGGGATTGGCGAGATGTTAGAGGATTATGAGAATTATATGGAGACTATGAATGAAACTTGTGTGCCTAACATAATTGGTAGTATTATGGAAGATAATTTTGGGAAGTTATTAAAAGTTGCTTGAGAAGAATTATATCTAGGGTACTCAAAATTCTCACAACTATCTTTTGTTGTCAAGTTGTTGCATTTAAAGGTGTAAAATAAATGGAGTAACAAGTCTTTTAACATGTTAATTGACTTGCTCAATGATGCATTACTTGTTAGACACAAATTACCCAAATCTTACTATAATACAAAGACATTGTTAAGGGGGCTTGGATTAGGTTATGTATCAGTACATGCTTGTAAGTATGATTGTGCTCTATTTTGCAAGTACAGTAAAGATCTTAAGAACTGTCTCATTTATGGTACATCAAGGTGGAGAGTGGATGATAGAAGAGGGAAAAAGATATTGAATAAAATATTGAGATACTTTCCTATTAAACCACAACTACAAAGGCTTTTTATGTCCAAAAAACTGCCATAGATATTAGGTGATATAAAGAGAAACGCATTGATAATAACATTATACATCATCCAGTAGATTCAATGGCATGGAAATACTTTGATAGAAAGTTTCCATGGTTTGCACCGAATTGTCGTAATGTTCAACTTGGATTAGCCTCAGATGGATTTAATTCTTTTGGTAATATGAGTACTTCTTACAGCTTGTGGCTAGTAATTCTAGTTCCATAAAATATACCTCCATAGAAGTGTATGAAGGAGACTTTTAAGTTATTGTTTTTGTTTATTCAATGACCTACTGATCCTGGTAAGGACATCAATGTATAAATGCAACCATTAGTTGATGAATTAAATGATCTATGGGAGGTTGGATTATAAACTTTTAATGTTGTTCCAGATGAAACATTTATAATGCTTATCATTGTTTTATGGACTATAAATGATTTCCCAGCTTATGAAAATTTGTCTACGTGAATTACTAAAAAGTATATGGCTTATCCTGTGTGTAATCATCAAACTTATTCAATAAGGCTACAAAGTAAAATATGTTATACGGGACATCGTCATTACTTGGAACATAGGCATAGATGGCGAAGAAGAAAATTGTTTAATGGTAAAGTAGAATTAGGTGAAGCTCTTTTGTAGTTGTCTGGTGATGATTTGGTTTACCAGCTATCACATTTAGTTGACATTACACTTGGCAAACACTCAAGAAATAGAAAGCGAAAGAGAAATGTTATTGAGGTCAATTGGAATAAAAATGCATAGTTTTCAATTTGCCATATTGGAAGGAATTGTTATTGAAACATAATCTTGATGTGATGCATACTAAGAAAAATATTTGATGGGAAATCAAAATACATTATTAAGGTTAGACTTGACTTGGAAGACATTAATATAAGAAAATACTTGCATTTAAAAATAAGAGATGATTGTTCATATATTAATATCCCTGTTTGTTTCAACATGTCAAAAATAGAGAAGTAATATTTTTGTCAATTTCTTAAATCAGTCAAGTATTTTGATGAGTATGTGTTGGGTAGCCATGGATTCTTGCATCACATGCACAACAAGACAACGAAAGTGTTGAAATCTAAATTCCTACCCCATAACATCCCTAAAATTCTAGAATCTTAGATGCATGCGTACATAGATTATAAAAACATGAAATTTTAGCACTTATACCTTTGATAATGCTCCTCCTTTCTTTAATCTTCTCCTTGTTTGGGTTGTAGTAAACACCAAACACCTTCCTTAATCACTCAAGAACTTGCAAGAATGAAGAAGAAGGTTAGAGCACCAAACTAGATAAGTTCAAGTAGATGCTTAAATGGAGAGATATATCAAGATTATATTTCATGCAATTTGATTCATGCAACAATTCAAAAGACAATTACATAAATTACATGAACAAGACTCAATACCACTTCTCTCTAACTTCAGAACACTTCTATACCCCTTATCCTCTCACTTAAATGTGTATTAACTTGTTAGTCCTTTTGTACATAAGTGAAGAACTCACTTATGTATCATCTGTCGAGCCTTCGGTCATGATCGTGGCTTATGATTGTGGCTTATGAGCCACGATCATGGCCTACTTCATTGTCAACCATGTACGCTTTGTTTTTCATCTGATCTTTTATGAGTGTGACCCTTAGGTTCCTGATTATTTTAGCCACTTGAATTAACTCTTAATCTGAGTAAATCATAGATGGTTTCATGTCATGAAGGGTTTCATATGCAAATTTATGGAATATAAATGGATTAACACACGAACTCTTCAATAGTTAATTATCTGACTTATAGACCTTTCCATAGACAATTACCATGAAATTCATTCTTTCACCATTTTATACCCACCTTGGTTTCGAGTATGGGCTATGTGCCAACTCCCACTAAACTAACTATGTCACATCTAGTCCAAGTGATGTTAGTTCTTATCCTGGGATCTCTTTACTCTATGTGTCATTGAAGACTCTCTTTATGACACATAACTGTTCTGGCCAGAGACTCCTAAGTAATGATACCGACAAGAGGTCATGGGTATCATCTCCTTCTATTAGGAATGGTGAATTCTTTATTGGCTATCTTGAGGCAACAAGTAATGATGTCAAAGCTTATGATCAGTATCCAAGATATCCTTGAGTACCTCAAGTCCAAAGATATTTGCATCATTGCTATGATGAGATTAATCATTAACATTTGATAAATCATAATACTCTTAGTGAGCATCCGCATGTTAACTCTAAACATCTCATGGTTACAGTTTGTGAGATCCACTACTACTTAATCAAATCAAGGAGTATAACATGTGCTAGTCTATCCAGATTGATAATATCCTGTCTTATTGATCCTATGACTAGGGATTATTTAGATACTAACTTAATTACACATGATAGGAATCTCATTATCATAATCTCATCTTGATTTCTTTCAAGCTATATTTTGTACCATGGATTTCATTAATTAGATTTAAGATCAACATCAATTCATAAATAAACAAAGATTAAATAAATGAAAATTTGCCTTTCTCTTTATTAATCAAAATAAATTTTATACAAAAATGTTAAAGGTGATTACCTTTAGAGAACTAATTTAACAATCTCCCACTTGCACTAAATGCAATCTCCTTTGTAACTAATACCATAGGCGAGTACACTAAAATCAAATTTCATTTGAAGAAGTGGCTTAGCCAAAGGATCAAGGATGTTATGATCTGTGGGCACTCTCTCTATCTTCACATCAACTCTATCAATTATCTCCCTAATAAGGTGATATCTCCTAAGTACGTGCTTGGACCTCTGATGAGACTTTGGTTCCTTGGCTTAAGCAATAGTCTCATTGTTGTCGCAGTATAATAGTATCGAGTCTACTATGCTCAGAATTACTCAAAGTTCCATAACGAACTTCTTAATCTAAACAGCTTGTTTTACCGCTTTTGCAAATGTAATGTACTATAACTCAGTCGTTGAATCTGCAGTCGTCTCTTATTTAGAACTCTTCCAACTGAATACTTTACCATTCAGTATGAAAACATAACTTTACTGAGATTTGGAGTCATGCTGGTCAGATTAAAAACTGGCATCTGTATTTCCGCTCACTACGAGATCTCCATATTTATATATCAAGAATACATCCTTAGTCCTTCTCAATTACTTTAGGATATTCTTGACCACCACGCAGTGACACTCACCAAGATCCGATTGATATCTGCTTGTAATACTTAGAGCATACGATATAATGTGTATTGTATATAATATAGCATACATGATTGATCCTATTATCGAAACATACGAGATTATACTCATGCGAGTCCTCTCATCTCATATCTTGGGACACATAGATTTTAAGAGTTTTATCCTATAAGTCATGGGAAGAAACCCCCTCTTAGACTGCTCTATGTTAAACCTCTTTAGCACTTTATCTATGTATGTAAACTGTGAAAGACCTAGCAACTTCCTTAATCTATCTCTATAGATCTTTATTCCCAATATATAAGTTTCTTCTCTAAGGTCTTTCATGGAAAATTTCTGGGACAACTAAATTTCGACTGATTGCAAACTTGAGACATCATTGCTTATTAGTAATATGTCATTCATATATAATACAAGGAATATGATAGCACTCCCACTAATCTTCTTGTACACACAAGGTTTATCATGATTTTGTGAGAAACCAAACTCTTTGATTGTCTCATCAAATCGGAAGTTCCAACTCCCAGATGCTTGCTTCAATCTATAAATAGATTTCTAAAACTTGCATACCTTTTTGCCATCTTTGGATATGAATCCCTCAGGTTGTATCATATACAAATCCTCCACTAGGTTCCCATTCAGGATAGCTGTCTTCACATCCATTTGCCATATCTCATAATCATAATGAGCAGCAACGGCTAGGAGTATTCTAATGGATTTAAGTATAGCTATGGGACTAAATTTCTCATCATAGTTAACTCCTTGTCTTTGGCGATATCCTTCAGCGACTAGCCTCGGTTTATAGGTAATTATAATCAATTTTCTTCTTGAAAATCCACTTGCACCATATAGGTTTTAGCCCTTCAGATGGGTTAACCAAAGTCCATACTTGGTTTTCAAACATGGAATCCATTTCGAATTTTATAGCTTGAAGCCATTTTTTAGATTTTGAACTATTCAAAGCCTCTTCATAGGTTGTAGGCTCATCATCCTCTATGAAAAATATGTCATTTTGTTCACTTATGAGAAATTCATATCTCTCTAGAGCATTGCATATCCTATTTGACCTATGAAAATTTTATGTGTCAAAAGGTTCAACTATTGTCTCATCTCCGTGAACAACAATCTCAGGTTCAGGCAGTTGATCTACATTTGTTTGAGCATTGTGAACTTCATCAAGTTCAACTTTACTCCTACTGTCTTCTCTTAGAAGAAATCTTTCTTTAAAAAGATAGCATGCTTTAAGACAAATACCTTTTGCTCTAAATCATTATAGAACTGATATCTAATTATTTCCTTAGGATATCCTAAATACAGACACTTATAAGATTTCGCTTCAAGCCTATCTGATTGAATCCGCTTCACGTAAGCTAGAAAACCCCAAACTTTCATATGAGAAAGATAAGATTTTTTGTTAGTCCATATCTCATATGGGGTAATATCAACTGCTTTTGAAGGGACTCTGTTTATCACATAAACATCAGTCTCAAGTGTATGACCCTAAAAGGATTTCGTAAGTTCTGCTAAGCCCATTATTGACCTTACTATGTCCAACAAGGTTTAGTTTCTCCTTTCAATCATAACATTATGTTGCGGTGTGTAAGGTGGAGTCTATTGGGATACAATCTCGTTATCCCTGAGATAAGTTAGAAACTCCTCGTTTAAGTAGTCACCACTTTAATCTAATTGAAGTTTCTTGACACTTTTACCGAGCTGTTTCTCTACTTTGTGTTTAAATTGTTTGAACATTTCAAATGCTTCATACTTATATCTCATTAGATACACATACCCATATCGTGAATAATCATCGATAAAGGTAATAAAATACATAAAACCACTTCTGGCATGAATGGACATCGAACCATATACATCAGAATGTATTAGGTTTAATAACCTATTTGCTTGTTCACCTTTTCCTTTAAAAGGTAATTTAGTCATCTTGCCTAACAACCAAAATTTACATGTGTCATACGATTTATAATCAAATGACCCTAAGCCGCCACTCTTGTATAGCTTAGCCATGTGTCGCTCACTTATATGGCCAAGTAGACAATGCTATAAGTAAGATTATTTTAAGTTGTCTTGTTTTTATCTTTTATTGTCACTGATATTTAAAATTGGATCACACATATCTAATATGTAAATACCATTGCACAATGTAGCAGTACCACCCAAAATTTCATTCAACTTAATTGAACAACCATTGCTAGAAAAAGTTAAATGAAACCCTGCTTTATTAAGACATGAAACAAATACATTGTTCTTTATCATAATGGGTACCTAAAAGCAATTATCCAAAATTAAATCTATCCTACTAAGAATATACAAAACATAGGTTCCTATGACTAATGCAGAAACTCTTGCTCCATTTCCCGCACGTAGTTCCATCTCTCCCTTCTTGAGCAATCTACTATCCCTAAGACCCTGCATATCAACACATAGGTGTGAGCCACATCTGGTATCTAATACCCAAATGTTATTATCAGAAATAGTATTAACCTCAATGACAAATAACATACCTGAAGTAGACAGTGGAGCATCTAATGCCTTCTTTTGCTTCAGCTACTCTAGATAGACTTGCAGTTCCTCTTCCAATGTCCTTACTTGTTACATTGGAAACATATCCCCTTTGATGTGGTCTCCTTTTCCTTCTTCTTGGCTACACCTCCCACTGTCTTCTTATACTTCTTCTTATTCTTTTGGTTGCTCTTACGAGAACCAGAAGGAGAGTCCACCAGCATCACAGCCTTACTATCTTTCTTGACAGTTTGCTCAGATGTTTTGAGTAGATTAATCAGCTTAGGTATCAAGGTGGATATTTGGTTGACCCTATAGTTAAGCATAAATTGTGAATAAATATCGATCAAACCAGTCAAAATTAAGTCTATACTTAATTCATGATCTATTACGAAATCCAAACTAGCTAACGTCTCAATGTATCCATACATTTTCAGCACATACTACACTAGAGATAAGCTTTCAGCCATCTTAGAGCAGAAAAGCAAGCTTGAGGTCTCGAACCTTTCAGACTGAGCTTGCTCATCAAACAGTTCCCTTATATTGTAGACTATGGTATGAGCATCCATAACCTCATGCTGCTATTGCAGTTTCGATGACGTAGAGGCCAGCATTATACAGCTAGCTAGTTCACTATCATTTCTTGTAAGCATTCTGATCCTTATCAAATACATCGGCAGCAGGGAGATCAGGAAGTGGTTCAAATAGGACATATCCTAGTTTCTCAAATTTGAGAACAATTCTCAAATTCTACAGCCAATCTAAGAAGTTAGGACCCGTGAGTTGTTGGAGTTTAATAGAGAGCGTAGATTCACACTAGATGAAGACATCGTGGCGATTGAATAACCTAAAAGAATGAGAGAAAGTGTTAGAATGTACACTAATGCATATCGATACAGATTTTAATCACATGCATCTTGGGTCTCACTATTTTTATCTAAATCCATAGCCCTCACTACGAATTTGAGAAAACTTATAGTTTTTCTAAGGGTTCAATATCCAATATCACCAAGAACGACCTTGGGTTTGCCCAACAAGCCACCTTAGGTCAATCAGTAGGTATCATTTATACCAATTGCATTCAGTTATACAACTATCGACTTATTCCATCAACTGTTGATTTAGCACACTCATTGGTTTATCAACTCTTGATTTGTATACATCCCATGTATATAACCTAACTTCGCCTCTATCCAAGTTGACCTTGGGTTTACCCAACAAATCAACGCTTTCAGTTAGGACCAACCCATTAATCTGAAAATCTAATTTAAATGGTTTGTACATATTCGTGTAAAGCGGGCTTAGGTTTGCCCAATAACCTAACTCTAAAAGAACTTTAGTTCTTAGCATATCAATGGAAGGCATAAGTCCTGGTATTTTGGTTTAGGGATTTGTTCTTTGGTCTAGATTATGATAAATCAATTAAATTAGGTCTGTATCCATAACCACCCTATTATGCCATTTTAAATAACCCTTAAAATGCCTCTACTGCATGTAACACAAAAAATGTTTAATTTAGGTTGTGACTTGACTATGCATCGAAAATTCATGATTTGATTCAACTCTTAAACTGAGTTGGGTACTAGTGTTATTTTAGGCTAATTTAAATTATGAATGTGATTCGATTAGCAACACTAAAATATCAATTATTTTAATGTCCAAAATAAACACTTTAATTCTAGTACATATGTCTTTTCAAGTCACACTAGAAATGCAATGCTCTACTTGGATTAATTCTAAATTAATCCTTAGGGTTTCCAAAATTCCCAAACATCAATTATTCATATATAACATTCCTAGGTCATCTCAAATTTATCTAGGCAATTTCTGCATAAGCCAAAAAATATCTTTACAGTTAAAAGCATCAAGATAA
The DNA here is from genome assembly GCA_027563885.1 of Erythroxylum longipes. Lineage (NCBI taxonomy): Eukaryota > Viridiplantae > Streptophyta > Magnoliopsida > Malpighiales > Erythroxylaceae > Erythroxylum > Erythroxylum longipes. The sequence goes on from JAOQMS010000008.1 coordinate 28,520,756, forward strand.
ATAAGTTAACCTACTAAACACTAAAGAGACGGATTTGATATCCGGAAATTTTCCAGAACCCTAATTTCAAGCACGTGCACTTAGTATGCTACTAGCATCAAAATAATACATTTCTTATGTCATAATTTTTTTTAAGGTCTTATAACCGAAACACAAACACCATAAGTCATTAAACAAGTTAACTCCATCAGCTTTCAAAAAGCTAACCAATGTTGACTTTGACGTGATTTATTAATTGATTCAATTAATTCTGGAAAAAATCCAAATTCTTATACACATTCTAAATGTGCCTAATAAAAAATTCCAGAAACTAATTCCTAGGAATTATTTATTAACTTAGAGGAATCAGCTAGCACACCATATGTCTATGACACTTGTCATATTACTTCTAACATTATTCATACTCTACATCATGCATGCATAAGATAATCACTTTAACAACAAGTGTCATGCATCTCATACATATGGAAACATCTTATCTTTCATGTCCATGCAAAAAATTCATTAAAATTTTTTTTATAATAATTAATATAGAATTTACAAGTATGCATGTTCATCAGATTTCCATAATTTCCTAGAACTTCATACACGCATTAGGCTGAAACTAAAATTGTAATAAAATAGAAAATGACATTCAATAGCAATTTTCTTTGACATAAGCATAATATAACACCTTATAAACATTTTTGTAAAAGAAAATCATAAAAAAATTCTAAATTTATTAAGAAATTTTCAAAATCAACAAATGCAATCAGTTTTTCAGAAATTCACAGAAATCAACATATGAATAGACCAGATATAAATTTGAAATAAAATATCAAATAACATTCAATTGCAATTTCCTTTCACAAAAACATGATATAACACCTACAAAAAATTATGTGAAAGAAAATCAGAATAAAAATTCTACAATTTATATGAAATTTTCCAAATCAACATGCATGTTAGTCACAACCCAACAAACAGTTTGCACATATTTGATACATCATCTAATACATGCATAACCTTGCTCTGATACCACTGTTGGGTAGCCATGGATTCATGCATCACATGCACAACAAGGGAGTGGAAGTGTCGGAATCTAAATTCCTACCCCATGACATCCCTAAAATTTTAGAATCTTAGATGTATGCATACATATATTATAAGAACATGAAATTTTAGCACTTGTACCTTTGATAATGATTCTCCTTTCTTTAATCTTCTTTTTGTTTAGGTTGTAGCAAACACCAAACACCAAACACCTTCTTTGATCACTTAAGAACACGTAAGGATGAAGAAGAAGCAATGTGTAAGGATGGTTAGATCACCAAACTAGATGAGGTCAAGTAGATACTCAAATGGAGAGATAGATCAAGATTATCATGCAACAATTGCATACAATTAGATTTATGCAACAATTTCATAAATTACATGAACAAGACTCAAGAATACTTCTCTCTAACTCCATAACACTTCTAGACCTGTTATGCTCTCACTTAAGTGTGTATTAACTTGTTAGTCTCTATGTACATAAGTGAAGAACTCACTTATGTATCATCTGTCGAGCCTTCGGTCACGATCATGGCCTACTTCATTGACAGCCATGCACACTTTGTTTTTCATATGATCTTTTATGCATGTGACATTTATGTTCCCAGTTATTTTAGGCAATTGAATTAACTCTTAATTTGAGCAAATCATGGATGGTTTCATGCCATTTGAATTAACTCTTAATTCAAACAAATCATGAAGTGTTTTATGATGCCAATTTACCAAAATATAAAAGGATTAACACACGAACTCTTCGATAGTTAATAATCCAACTTACGAACCTTTCCATAGACAATTACCGTGCAATTCGTCCTTTCACTATTATATACCCCACCTGGTTCGGAGCATGGGCTATGTGTCAACTCCCACTAAACTGGGTATGTCAAATCTAGTCCAAGTGATGTTAGTTCTTGTCCTAGGATCTCATTACTTTATGTGTCATTAAAGACTCTCTTTATGACACCTAACTACTCTGGCTAGAGCCTCCTAAGTAATAACCCTAACAAAAGGCTGTGGGTATCATCTCCTTCTATTAGGAGTGGTGAATTCTTTATTGGCTACCCAATTACCTTCAAATACCAATAGTTGTACCCAATCACCACCCTATAAGTGACCTAGTCTTGAGGCAACAAAGAATGATGTTAAAGCACAGGATTAATATCCAAGATATCCTTGAGTACCTCAAGTCTAAGGATATTTGGACCATTGCTATTGTAAAACGCATATAACCCCTGGGAGGATATGCAGATGCGTCACAAAACAGAACCAAAATCATCCAAAACATATTAAAGCATTTCCAGAAACTCAAGGAACATACATTTCATTCATCAATGGTTGGGTCATATTCAGAGCATGACATACACATAGTACTTATTACATATAAACATTAAATCCAAATCCAAATTGTATTACAAACTAATAAACAAAACACAAAATATAACATGCCTTATACATTGAAAAACAACTCAAAAACAAACTGAACATTTTCAGAACAAAAGATAATCTTCTTTACCACTACAGTTGTCTTTGTCCCAGTCTCAAGTCTTCTTATCAGAACCTACATAGAGGCAAAACCACCATGCTAAGCATATAACTTAGTGGGGAATAACTAAATAAGATATAACTTGGTGACTGTTTATAACAGTCATCCAGCATTCACATGTTCAGAATCAGATCATATCACCAACAATCTTTAATTGTTCATATTGTGGAGCAATACAAACATTGTGTGTCTCATAACATAATATGATTCATCATTATAAAACAAGACGTATAAATATCAGAACAAAATGTCATTGCTTTAGAACAGAACACGCAAGTCTCAAACAGAACATAATTGTGCCAAAACAGATTAGAACTTGTATCAGATCGAAATTCATCTTATATCAGATTAGAATTTATCTTATTTCAAATCAGAACTTGTTTATATCAAAACTGAACATGTATCATAATACAAAACATATTAGCCTGCTAATCCTTTTTTACAAAACTGGGTAACAGTACTAGAATAGGAACCTATGATGGGTGTCATGGAACAAGAGAGACTTACGTCTTGACACTAAAGAGATATCAGGAGACACCGAAGTGTCAATATCAAGAGAGACTTATGTCTCAGACACCGAAGTGTCTATATTAGGAGACACCGAAGTGTCAATACCTTAATATCACAGGAGTAACTACAGACCCTTCTAGATATGTCTATTTACCCATGATTAGGACTTCGCAGTTTTAAAACAAACCATTTTAGATTTCAGAATCACATGCACAAGATGTAGTGCTTAACATATGACTTTATTTCATTTTCCTCAAATTGAACATATACATGCACACCCAATCAAACTTAACATACCTTATGAGCATAAACATTTACAGCAATGTACTATTAAATACACAATGCATTTAGACATTACATATAATTACACAAAATTCCAATCCATAATCAATCATATTCAATTCACATCATATACACCATTTGAAACACATTTGTATTCATAAGGACACATTATTCACTAATCACACATTCTTTAAGTAAGTACCTCAATTAACAACCCATAACTAAATTAACTTTTAATCAATTAATCTAACATCATTTAGGTTCATTTTCAATCTCATTTAAGTTCAATTAAACCATTATTATGTTCCTTAACCTTATATATGTCAACAATTACAAAAAAAAAAGTTTAGCATTTTTTTCCAGATTTTCTTAGGACAAGTTTCAGGTCAGTTTTGTATGGCCATTTTGACATAGAAACTTAGGTTTCTAGGCAATATGTTCTTCTGAAAAAATGGTCCTATATGTCTTAAGTTTTTAATGAACTAAAGTTATGACAATTTAGTTCATTATTCCTAGAGTTATACCCAAAATACTACAGACTATTCTCAAACAGTGACAGTAACCAAAACTCAATTTCAGGCCAAATTTCAAAACCCTTAGAGATAGAACTAAAACTTTATTCCTTCATGAAAATTTTATATGTACGTAGTTTAATATACAATTAAAATAACCCAATTTGGATATATACAGGTCAAGTTATGGCTAAAATACCAAGGTTTGTTCAGTGGAACCACTAAAAATAACTCACTTCTTACACCTTCAACACCCCTTCACCATAGTTCATCAATTCCACTTCAATTCCACCTTATTAATTCCTCAATTACATGTCAATTTTATGTCTAGAACTAATTCAAAAATCATTCATTAAGTAACTTACAAATCAATATCTTCCATATATCAAAACCAAACCAGAAATTATCATACAAAGATCATTTTTTCCAGCATTTAATTCTCACCATCTTAACACATATTCTAATCAATTCAAGTATCAAACATTTCATATTATAACATGAAATCAAGTTTAGCATTCCTTTACCTTCTTATCTTTGAATTTAAACTCCAAAGAACTAGCTAATCCAACAAAAACCGAAACAACATTACATTTGTCAAACCAGAATTATTTTTCCAGCAGTTCCAAGCAATTAGCATACATCTAAAATCAAGTTATAACTTTAGCACTAACAAGAAAATAACACTGAAAATAGCAGGTTCTACTTATTGATGCAGTAAATTACAATGATCCAAGTGAAGATAATCCAAAATCAAGAAAAATTCTAGAAGTTTAGAGGGAGTTAGTGGTTTCGGTGGAGAGGAGCAAGGAAGAGAGTGAAGAAAGTTCGAACAAAAAATTTTCCACCTTAGCTTTATGCAATGCAAGATGTCTTCATCCTCCATTGACACATGTCACATATGAAGGTAAGCTACTTGTCCTTCAATGAAGCTGTAACGCCCCGTTACTATGGGGTACATACCGGAACACCCTGAGGACATTCCAGTACATAACCTATGATAATGGTGTGCTATATTCAATCATAACATTCACTTAACATGGCATCATCATTCTTTATTCTCTTATAAGACATCATCAAGAGAGTCACGATATTTTAAAACCAAAATTTTCCCCATTTTATTTCATAAATCTGAACATATTTACATTGTAGCTTTTAAACACCCATACATGTACATTATTAAAACCTAATACAAAATATGCTACATGAAAGAGGAAATTACACAAAAAGTCTATCTAATCTTTCCAATCCCAGCTGACCGACCTTTGAGTCATTTCTTCTTCTTCCCAAAAGTACAAGACTATACTTATTGTAGCATCTCTCAGTAGCTAAAGTCCTCTCTCTCGGTCCTGAAAAATCAACTTTGCAATTTTGGTGAGTTTTGCAAACTTAATGAGGTAACCATCATTGATGGTTCACTCAATTTATGCAATACATCACACATGTAACATATATTTCACATCTTTGCACTTTGCATAAATTATCACATATCACATTCTCATTTAAGGATAAGACAATTTTGTATTTCAAACAACCAAACCTACTTATTAAAATGTATATGAAATGCTCAAGTGATTCTTTTCCAATTATTACATTGTTACGACCGAGTGCCTAAACTGCCCTGTATCCATTTTAGATACAGGGCTCATTTATACTGTCCCTTATCTGTTGGGGATACAGGGCTCATTTTACATAATAAGCCTTTAGCTCTTAATCACAATTGGAGCTCTGAGCTCGTTTTTGGTAGCTACTCAGGTCACAACTCTCATTATATGATCATGCATTCATGTATGGAATGCATCTCTCTTCATCAATCAATCATGTCAAGAAGCTTTTAGTTCGTCACATTCACATACAAGTAGCACTTCAACATCACATTCATTGTCCAACATCAACATAATCAAATCACATTCATATCATCATTCAAAACATATTCTAAAACAAACAATTAATTGCGTGAAACTATCTAGGTTACTCACAGTTTGCTCCAGATAGCTTATTGCCTTGACATCCCGGTAATGTCTGGATACACACTGTCTATTTGCTCCTCTATATCATACAACACACATTTACACACATTAAAACATTGCACAATTATATAAGTACGCATTTATGCACATATTTATATATATGGATTATGTACAATGCATGTTCAATGACAATCCCGAGTACATTTCCTTAATATGCGTCTCAAAATCAATTAACATCATCTTTCAATCATCTTTTAATACCTAGTACACTTTCCTTACTTTAATCACTTCATTCATCATCTACTAGGCTCATTCAAGATCCCATTCAAGCCTAACTACATTATAGGAAAACATTGATAAGTCAATAACTTATCTATGTACATGATTTGGGACAATAAAAATAAATTTCATTATGGATTTTGGATTAAGGTCATTTAGGTACGGTTTTGAAGAGAACTTTGAGTTCTACAACTTCTATGAAGACCCGAAGTGAGATTTGGCCATTAAAAGGGTCAAAATCACAAGTTACTGTAGTTATCCTATGAATGTCCGCTAAACGGGCATGAATGTCCCTTCAAACGGATATGAACAGAGCTAAAACACTGAAATTCCTAAGAAGGTCCACCTAGCGGACACGTATGTCCCTTCAAATAGACATTTACTAGAAAATTCCAGATTTCCAACTCCTTCAATCACCTCTGACACATCCTATACATATCCTATCATTCCTACTTCAATTTCTCTTCATTATCTCCTCCATTCCAATTCAAAACATCCACAAAACATAACATCCACAAAACACATCATGCAAGGTTATTGATCACAACCAACAAAACCAACATTCATACTTAAACATTCATCCTCAATTTTTTGCACATCTTTCTACTTCATTTACACTTTCTTTTCATTCCTAACTATAGTTCTAATTTACCTCATTTCATGACATCATATTACTTCTTTGTATAAGCTCTAAACTCATTTTGAAACATCTCTAAAAACACTCAAAATAGAAAATATTCTCATACATTTTCATCAGAAATTTTTTTTTCTGTACTTCTTCATTTTTTTGCTACACCCAGTACTCAACTTTAAGTCAAAATTTAAAACTCTTAAAGACAGAATTTGAATTCAATGTCTTCATGAAAAATGTAACCATATATTGCTAGTTTAATCCAAATTAAGAATCATCTTATTTGGATAACTACAGAACAAGTTATGGCTAAAACACAGAAGCATAATTAATAAACATGTTACTGCTACATTTTCTAGCACTCATCTTCCAATTTTCCAGATTTTACACCTAACACAACTTGTAAAAAGATCACTTTTCCTACTTCATTACTCTTCATTCTTAACTCCATTTCAAGTCAATATCATTCACAAACCAATTCATGATCTATATTTGATCGTTAACTCAAAACAGAACATGTGCATATGCCATTCATTTTCAATTTTCTGCACTCATCCTAACACCATTATGATGATCATTCTACCTCTAAAATATCTCTAAAACAATTTATGAATTATTACTCATCATACACATACAAAAGCAAGACATTTATATCAACTATCCATCACCCGCAACACATGCATACACTTGTTAAAAATCAAGTCATCACTCTTAATTTACTCATCATTTTAGCTTCATTTAACCATACCTTAAAGCATAAATTACTTGATTTAGCTTCAAGTTCCTAAAGATTTCTCTTAGCCCTAGCTCTCCACATAACCCACGTATATCATCATCCAAGAGTGATAAGGTTGGGTATTTTGTAAGAAGTGAAAGAGAGAGCAAGTTAAGAGTAGTAAGTGAAAGATGGGAGGGTTAGCTTTAATGTGTATGTAAGTTGAAGAAGCAAAACCATGAAGAACAAGAGAAGAAGATGATGAAGCTTACGAAGAGAGGGAGAGAAAAGCAAGATGAAAACAATTAAGTTGGTCTTTCACTTACAATTTTCATATAACTTATGTGGGGAGTGGTAGTGACACATGTCACTGACCTTTGTCACTCTACCATGGTCCCATTTGGACCCTTTTAATAACTAGTCTATTGGACTTCAATTTCTACGCTAATTATCAATTGTCTTGTCACTTAGCATTTTTCCTAATTCACTAATATCCAATAATTTCGAAAATTTATCCTAAAATTCCCCAAAAATTCTAAATCAACAAATACACTCTCCAAATCAATTTTCAATACAAATAAACCACAATTCTCAATAAAATCACATTCCACATATATAAATCAATTGTACCCAGAATGTCAATGAATGCATGTACAATCATTTTCATGTGCAAAAATACCTATATTCACGTGTATATGTATGTCATATTATGCATGAACATGAAATGCATTTTCTAATCTCTCAATAATCTCTCATATTTACTATTCTATCCTTAGCATGGGTAACATTATGTTACAGAAGCGATCTACATATCTTCATGTGTAGCTACAAAATGTCACAATTTTATTAGGCCATTTGTCACTCTGTAATTAGTCCATTTGTCAATTAATAACTTGTCTAATTGTCACCCAATTTTAGGCTTAGTCATACTAATTTCCATGTGCCAACTATTTTGCCACTTGACAATTTTTCCTAGTCCAAATGCACATATTAATACCTCAATTATCTAATGATGTTAATTAATTCCAATTCACTAAGTATGTTCCATCAAACCAAAATTTAAGTCATATGCAATTCTCAATCATATCACAAATTTTAACACATATCATATATGTACTTTCATGAACATGTAACGTTCCAAATAGGGTACAATTTTTTTCCTTACAGCTATGATGAGATTAATCATTGACATTTGATTGATCATCCAAATGATAATCTCATAGCGGGTCATCCGATGTATTTACTACTCTTAGTAAGCATCCATATGTTAACTCTAAACATCTCATGCTTACAGTTTATGAGATCAACTACTTAATCAAATCAAGAAGTATAACATGTGCTAATCTATCCAAATTAATAATGTCCTATCTTATTAATCCTATGAATAAGGATTATTTAAATACTAACATAATTGCAGATGATAGGAATCTCATTATCATGATTTCCTTCATGCTATGTTTTGTATCATGGACTTCATTAATTCTATTTAAGATCGACATCAATTCATAAATAAATGAACATTAAATAAATGAAAATTTGCCTTTCGCTTTATTAATCAAAATAAATTTTGCACAAAAGTGCTTAAGGTGATTGCCTTTAAAGCACTACTCTAACAATATGCATATAATATAGGCTCTTTTACGAATGTTATCAGGATTAAAAAGTCATGATTGTTTTGTAGTTCTACAATGATTACTTCCTATTGGAATACGTGGGTATTTGTTGAATGATGTGTCCATAACTTTGGGTCAATTGGGTGAGTTTTTTAAGCAATTATGTTGCAAGATACTTAAAGTTGAAGAGCTTGAAAAAATGGGAAAAAAACATAGCTTTGATTATTTGTAAGCTTGAACTAGTAGATGTTATAGTTCATTTGGCAATTTACTTACCATACGAAGCAAAAATTTGTGGACTAGTTCAATTTCGATGAATGTTTCCCATTGAAAGGTAATTTATATTAACTTCTACTTTTTAAAAGTAGTTATTTGTTAGTAACAATTGTTAATATTTTATATTTTTTAGGTTCTTATACTCTTTTAAGCATTATGTACGTAATAGAACTTGACCTAAAGGGTATATTGTAGAGGTTTATATAGTGAATGAATGCTTGACATTTTGATTGATTTACTTAAAAGACGTTGTGACAAAAGACAATGGATTAGAACGTAACTTTGATTTTGATCAAGATGGTGGCTTGTCAATTTTCTCCCAAAAAGTAAGGCCACTTGGTGTCAAAAAATATATGGAGTTAACTAAAGATGAATTCGAAATTGTCCATTAGTATATTTTGAACAATTTCCAGGAATTCAATATATATATGGAGTATCTATATTACTTTTAATTAAAATTTTAATATTTAAATTTTATGATTGAATCTCATTTCCTGATCTCTATTTACTTTTTAAATAAAGAGTACAAAGAGTTGATTCGAAGCAAATGGATTGTTAATGTTGAAGAAAGACATAAGCTTAAGTTCCTATTATAGTTTAGGAATTGAGTAAGTTATATAATGATGGAATATTATGAACTTATGACGATTTGTATGTCAAATTAACTTCGAATTTTATTTTGTCATACAGATGATATGGTTACATAACTATAACATACAAGAGGCCACAACATCATTATATTCTTTGGCATGTGAGCCTCATCTATGTGGGAAAAAATATATAGGTTGCATTGTTAATGGGTTAAATTTTGCATATAAGATCAAGACAGTCGACTTAGAAGCCAAATTTGTGGGGTTGTTATTAAGGGATGTCATGATGATAATTTTATTGAATTTTACAGTGTCATCTCTAAAATAATAGAGTTGCACTACATCAAGGATAAGAAGCTTGTTTTATTTAAGTGAAAATGGTTTAATCTTACTGATATGACAAGAAGGTTGTTCTATTATGCAAAATATTGGTGTTTAAGTTATGTTTATGCAAAATGTTCATATTTGAGTTGTGTTTTTTGTGAAATATTAATGTTTGACTTATATTTATGTGAAATGTTCATGTTCAACTTATATTAATGAGGAATGTTGATGTTTGGCTTATGTTTATGTAGAATGTTGATATTTCAGTTATAGCTATTCAATATAATGGAACTTGGTAGAAACAAGGGAAAGAAGGTGGAAGCTACCGAAATTGATCTAACTCTACAACAACTAGATCAATTCAACCCCATCGAACAACAACCACTGAGCTCATCTACGAATGAAGTCAGTCAACAACAACCTCTATCTACCACAATTAGTGCTGAGGGATCTTCAGGTCTATTAATCTTTACCACCTATAATTAGACTTATGCTCAAATATATATTTACATGTTTAATTTGTTTTTTCTTATCATTATTCTTTTGTTGTCAGGTTTCAATACTGGCAACAGAAAATGAGGTAGAGGTATCACTAAAGTTCTGAGTTGCAACGTATCAATGTTACGATGAACAAAAAGTTGTCTGTGCATATTGATACCGCGGAAGGTCGTCCTATTGACAAGATTTAATCAGATAAATTATCTAGTGATTAGGTGTCATTATCAAAACTGAATTGTCTTGCTTTTAGCGTGCCAAGCAGTTGAAGCAAGACAACTTGTTACATAATGCTTTAGACAAAGTTTCGATAATTTTTCAATTTATTTAGTTATATGCAATTTTATTTTACTTATTTAAAGATTAATTTAACTTTGATTATTCACAGATGAAACTCAATGTCGTCGATATCGAGAACCCCGAAGTTTCAAGTTGTGTGAGTTCACTATTGAAACAAAGGGCAAAGGATCATCTTAATTGACTCCATAAATACTACAAGTCTTTTCCTTCGGATGAGAAAGCAAGGAGACATGTTTCCAAATGGGTGATTTCAGAAAAATAGAGCGAAATGTCTGATTATTGGACTTATGCCAAGGTTAAGGTTTGTCTTCTTTCTCTTCACATTTACTTCCATTAATCTTGTTTCACAATTTAATGACTATTTATTTTCTTTATTTAGGAAAAGTGTGAGAAAGTCAAGGTCAACAGAGAAAAATGAAAACTCCTCATAACACCAGATCCAAATCATTTGTTGTCGTACGAAAAGAATTTGTATGTTTTTTGTTTAGAAGTTATTATTATATCAATAAATACAATATTATCTTTTGTGTTTCATTTTTTTCATAAAACAGAGTCAGAATCAACTACATGGAGAATATCACACTCTACAAACTGACATACTATAAGGAAAGTAATGACTGGAAGTTTGAAGAAGCACATAATAATTAATTATGTAATTATAAAAATTTTAAAATTTAAATTTATTTATTTATGTAGTATTAACTAATAATATTTGAATTAAATATTGATTTTGTATTTTAAATTTTAGAATAAGATGCAGGAGTTGTTGCAAAGATTATTGTTTGATGGAAATGAGCCAAATGTAGATGACGTTTGCAACAACGTCCTTAGTATAGGATTAGGTTACATCAAAAGTCTTGGGTTTGACCTGAAGCCAATTGATTTATCCTCATAAAGACTAGCATATGTAACGACGTTTGAAGAGGAGAACCAGTCACTTAAGGCTAAACTACAACATAATGAAGAAAAGTCATATCGTACTGAAGAAAAGTTAGAGTATTGAAAAAAATTACAATTACAACGTAATGAACAAAAATTAGACCATACTGAACAAGAATTCACCAAGCTTAAAAAGATGGTCAAACAAATACTTGGGTCAAAGTATGTAAGTAATAGTGACGATGAAGAGGAGTCTTAGTTTGTACATAAGTTTTTTTCTTAACTTTTGTAATTACATTTTATTTTTATATAAAATGCTACTAATTTTTAATTATTTTTTATTTTTGTTTACTAAATTATAATTCAAACAATTTTACCAACAATAATTCAAACAATGTTACTTAATTATAATTCAAACAATTTTTACAAACAATAAGATGAATTAAAAATGTTACCAATAATTATAATTAAATGATAAATTGTTAATAGGAAAGTGTAGTAAAAAATCAAATTTTATCACAAAATTTTTTTAGCTACAATTACAAAATTATCACCAAAACTTTGTAGCTACGTTCCATAAAATGTCGTCAATAACCTTTACCTACGTTTTGAAAAACGTAGTTAAATATATTATTTACCAAAAACAAATTGTCGCCAAACATTATTAACATTTAGCCACGAAAAAGAAACATCGCAATACATCATTCGTGACAAATTGTTTTATACTTGCTTATTTCTTTTTGCGATGGATCTATGATCAGAGCAAAATATATTGTGCAACGAAATTTGTGAAAATGTTGCAGATAATATTTTGTTACCAGAATTTGACTACTACTCATGTGACAAATTTTTGTGGCCGCTAACAAATTTTTGCGACAAATGTTAGTGTTTCAGGGATAAAAATTTTTTGTCGCAAAAAACATTTTCTGTGGTATATGATCAGAATGCGTTGAAGGAACTCACAATATGCATCCAAGATCACGGTGAGGGTTCAATGAACAGGAGACAAAGACAAGTGTGGAATGGATGACATTCTTTTGTTCACCAAACTGGGATATCGCTTCAAGTTTTTGGGCTTAATGATAGGGAAACTTTTGAAATGGCAGGTAAATTTTCCAATTCCATGGTCGTGGACGTCATTGAAGGAAGCCAATGTTGTATTAGTATTTCTAAAGGCTACCTGAAAATGATAACTATATCATTACTAAGGAATCAGTTTCGTGGTCTTGTAAAACTTTTTCAACTCTTTTTTTTTTCAGATTATTTCTCCTTGGAGGCTTGGCCACATCAATACACGATGCCTTCTTCTTTGGTCGTAATAGGCTACAATTTTAATGCTCTTGTTTTAATTTTAACTGAATTACTTGCACTATAAGGTGAAGATTTTTGCTGTCACTAATGCCCTACTTCTCATCAATTCAGGGGCATTTGATTTGAGGGTTTGAGAACAAAGGAGTGAAATAATTTTAAAAAATAGTATTTGCTTTGGGGTTTTCAATTACAAGGGAATAGATTTATCCTATTAAATTTGAGAATCTACTAAACCCACCAAGGAGGTGGGTATCGAGTTTTCATTCCAATCTAAGTTTTTATTACGTTTATTTTTTACTATTTTATCTTCAGCCTTTGCCTTACCATCCTCTTTACTTCCTTATCGCCTCTCAATTTTTTACGATCTCCCATCCTGCCTTATCGCTTCTCATCAACAAAAATTGCGATAAATTTTTTTGATAAAACTAATTAATTTTTTTTCTGTAAGTTAAACATATAGAGATAGCAACAATAAACATATGAAAGGCGAATTATTTTTATTTTTATTGAGGATAAAAATGGTATTATATTATCTTTTATTCCCATTAATGCAACAAACAAAACAACATTATTAGTATTAATATAGAAACCTAAGTTACAAACCAAACATCATTTTTTTATTTTTCATACCCATCCTTGTCCCCTTCTACTATTATACTCATATCCATCCCACCCAAACGCCTAGTCAATATGAAAATTATTATTTAGAAATAACAAGGCGCTATAGAGCAGAGGATTTGTTCCTCACAATTGGCATCTTTCTTATCATCTCATAAGCTCATGTTTTAATTAGCAAATTGCATGCACGTATAAAAATCAATATGAAAAGATTTAGTATAAAAAAAATAATTCTTATTCATATGATTATACGAAAACCCATATCCATTGATATGGATATTACATGACAATCACTCTTTAAAGTGACCAAAGTATATAGACAAATCTAGATGAGGAAACTGTACTCCAATTTGGAACCAACCAACAAACAAGAAATTTCAAAGATAAAGCAGAAAAGCAGATTAGTGATGACACCCTTCAAAGGAAACAATACCCTCATTGATCTTCCGTGACTGAATGACTACTGCCACTTCTCCAACCAAAGCATGGAACAGTTTGGGAAAGAGATGCTCAGTTCATGCAAGAGTACGAGGATGCAAGAATACACGAAGCCCATTTTTCATGAACAACGTAAGAGACATCTTCTGCTCCACACGGTGTCCGGGTACAAGCGACAGCTTGTAACGAAGCAGCACAGCAGAGGCCACAGACTTCATTTGCAAGTATGCCAAGTCCTTGCCTAAACAAGTCCTTGGTCCAGCATTGAATGCCACAAATTTATAGCCATCTTTAGGTGGTTCATAGCTGTCACCTTCCGGTGATAGCCACCTTTCAGGCTTGAATTCGAGACAATCCTCACCCCAAAGGCTCTTCATCCTTCCAATGGAGTAGATAGAATATGTGACGCTTGATCCAGCCGGCAAGAAGGAACCGTCAGGTAGAACATCGTCGGAGACTACGTACTTGAAATCTTGGGGTACAGATGGATACAAGCGCAACGTTTCTGATAGTGCTGCTTTAAGGTAGATCAATCTATCAGCTTCATCGAAGACCAATGGATCGTCAAGCCATTTCTGGGGATCACTGCCTCGAGTTTCTTTAAGCACTTTTGATAGTTCGTTTATGATATTTGCTTCAACTTCAGGATGGTTCATGACTAGCCAGAAGAACCAACTGAGAGCAACTGAGGAAGTGTCACGACCTGCGAGGACAAAGTTTAGAGCAATCCGTTGAAGAACGGAGATAGGAAAAGGATTTCCATCAATGTCTCTTTTCCTCATAAATCTCGATAACAAATCATCTGATGGAGCTTCTTTGCGTGCTGCTACTGCTTCGTCCATGTAAGCTTCGACGATTTGAAGGCTCTCCTTTAATTTCTTCTCTGTTCCAAAGCCAAAAATCTTCTTCACTTGCCATACAAAGCGAGGGTAAAGAATCCTTTGTAGTGTAGCCTCAGTGGCTCTATCAAATGCCATAGAGAAAGGGTTACTGGGTAACTCCGGCGAGAGTGTTTCTGGGTCTTTGCCAAATGTGAGACCACATATGTTGTCAAAGGTCAAGCGAAGCAACAAATCCTGCAAGTCCACAGAGATCTTGTCCTTGGAGGCCTTGTCTAAAATGATCCAAAGACGGTTCTTGATTGATCTATTCACCCATCGAGCCATCGCTTGCCTTAAAGTCCTTGTAGTAAATTCCAGAGCTGCAGTTTTGCGTTGTATGAGCCATGTATCTCCATCACTGTTAAATATTCCTTGGCCTAAAAGATCATGAAATGCTAGTTGCCATTCCGGTCCTTTAGGATAGTTATCGAAGCGTGTTCTGAGAATATACTCGATGTTCTTCGGGTGACAAGTGACAGTAAAGAACCCCTGCTTGCGAGCAATAAAGGGAATGGCAAAGTTACATGTCTGGTAGGTAGCTACATCACCGGTTGCACGGAGGTTATCGACGATCCAGTCATGGAATCGTCTCCGGTTCATGAAAACACTCGGTAGGCTACCTAAGATAGGCCATACTTTTGGACCGGTAAGTTTACGAGCTAAGAAGTAGAACCAGAGAAGATAAGCTGATGCGAAACCTGCTATTGTAAAGAACAATGACATGGTTTCCATTGAGAGGAATTGTTTGAATGAAACTATCTTGTCACAAGTGTTGGTGGTGATAGGGAGAGAGTGTGTATATATAGGAAGACATTAAAAGGATGCATGTAGGAGAAGTTGTTAGGAAATTTTTGGTCTTGATCAGGAGTGTCTGATGGAAACAGTGTGCGTGAAAGAATGAAAAAGCAAATGTCATTGAGTCTTTCAATAGTCGCGGAAGTAGGTGCAATTCCAAATGAACTTACCTGTGCTTAATTGCTAGCTAATGGCAATGGTAGGTGATTTGTTATTGACTTAGTTAGCTTGCTCTTTCAGCTTTGTTTTGCCATTTTAAGGAATGGCTAGCTATACCAGTAGGATTTTAACATTTTAAAATGGAAAACTGTCCTGAGGAATGATTAGGCGAGGCTTCCTTTTATTTCCCAAC
>JAOQMS010000008.1:28537198-28550991 GCA_027563885.1 Erythroxylum longipes
CGAAATGAGAAAAGTTGAACCCGTCAGTAGCTCTTCTCAATACCCCAATACATGCAATATACGGTATGGCGTGGGGTGGAGTCAATCCTCCTAATTACTCTTTTTTTTTTCTAAATCAATACAAATTACTATAAATTGGTGAAACTCGATACAGATGATTAAATGAACTCAAAGACCCAGTTTTACCATTTAATATCTTTGCTAATAATTTATAATTAACATTCAACTTTACCCATGTAAAGCATATGGTATTTCGGTTGACAATTAAAAAACAATTATTTATCAGGATTTGTTATAACAATATGCAAAATAAAGGACATTGCTTACAATATCGCATATAAGATAATGATATTCACTATAGAAAGTATCACTATACCAATCATCACTTCATTATTGATCCTGTTTTCACTTTAAATCTTGCTAGTATTCATACTCTTTTCACTGCCCTAAATATTAAGGTATACGCTAGTTTGATATATAGGAGGAAAAGATAAAAATTTACTAATTCCTTTTAAAATTTATTTTGTTAAAATTCTTTATTGATTCTTTGTTTGATGTATCTCTAAGTACATAGTTTTTAGTAACTTTTGCCTTCTCCTTTATATATAAGGAAGGTTCCTTCTTATTTTTTATATAAAAAACTATTTCTCATTTTGTAAGTAAAAAGTTGTATATTTCCATGATTATTATATTGCTTTCTCCTAGAGGTCCAATGACAACTAGAATGGCTCGACCCGTGACGACATGGTGTAACATTCGTCATCACCTAAGTTGTAGACAATTGTATGGCTAGAGACAGGGAAAATCATTATTTGATAGTTGAAAACTGATTGAATTAATTAAACTAGTAAGGACTTAACAGGATTGGCCAGGTGGAGGGGTGAAAATTTGCAGTTTAATGTGCAACTGGTTAACGATCATGAAAAGAATGTGGCCACCAACTCTGGCGGTATTGGAGTGAGTTTGTTCGTTTTCTGAGTCTTTATCACCTAAGCCATCACGTTACTTGGACGACAGACGCAAGCTCTTAAGCTTTTTACCAACTGCTTTTAGTATTATGTTTCTCAGAAACCTGAAAGCCTTTTCTTGGCATTCTTGCAAATCTTGAAGTTAAAGGTTTCTAGAGAGTTGTTAGAGATGGTTTAACCGCAGTTAGAAAATGTGGGTTTTGCTCCAAAACCTGGACAAGTTCTAAAAACCAGCAATTAAATAGGAATGACCAAGAAATGAACTCAAGACTCAATGGAGAGGAGCAGTGGACGTGTATGTGCTTTGTAAACAGTGAGTACGTGGACGTTTCCTTTTGCCCTTTCTTAAGGACAACGACACCAACTCCGTCATTTTTCCAGTTTCCTTTTGGTCAAGCAGGTTGAGATACATAGGGTGTAGAGTATTGAGTCTTTAATTGCATAAAATTTTTGTCCCAAGGTCAATCGTTCAAGTTTCATCCTTATTTCCACAACAGTTGCAACCGTTCTCCAGATAAGCATTTGCCATTCCGCTCCACTTGGCAACTATCAAAAGAATACAAATTTGCAGTTCCTCAAGTAATTCAAACGTACAAAGGTGTGGTGTTGCTATTGCTGGTGTCAACAATTCTTTCAAGACAGTGGCCTAACTCAATTGAAAAACCAGCATGTAGCCTAAAGTTTATTTATGGCCTACTTTCAAATTATTGTTCCCACTTTATCCTTAATACTTCAAAAAAATTATCTTTTATTAATTTAATTATAAAAGATAATTTGCCGTCATAGGCTTGACTAATTACTTGCAGAGGATTATGAAGCAGGTCACTTCAATTAAGTTACCTTCTATCTTCATTAACCACATTAATGCCAAATTGAGCCTGAAATCAACTAGTAATGGCTACTTATAGGCTGACTCAAATTCAGTAAATTAGTAGAGCACCCTAACACAACAAAACCTTCTATCACTAGGCTCGGTAAGAGGGCCTGGCTAGGCCCAAGGCCCAATGACAAAAATCATATCATTTCAAAATTAAAAAAAAAATAAGTTAGGTCTGATAAGCTCCACCCGCCAGTTTAGTCCTTGCCGGGCCGAACGCAAGTTCAAGTCGGAGAATACAAGCCTAAACTCAACCTAATCCATTCTCAAGCCTCTCATGCTTAGAGACTCATTCAATAACATATTGGTCAATCAAGTCGGAGCATATGCTAGGCCCATTTCCTATCAACTGCATAGATTTTGTCAAGCTGCCACGTGACAAACCTGTATCCATGTATCCCAAGATCTATTCTGATCCTACATTTTTTTCTCACTTCCTAGAAAATTAAAGAAAAAACCGACAGAAAAATTGAAGATAAGCCACTTGTGGAGAACTCGTGTTCGAAACGCTCCCTTAGACCTCTTAAGTACATCCAACGGCTTAGAATTCCATATTTCCTATAGCCAGAGAAAATATAATTTCACTATCTTTATTTCGACACCAACATTTTCCTAAGAACATTTAGAAAGGAAAAAAAGGCAGAGAACTGTACTTCACAAAACAATGGCTTCTCTCCCTATCTCCTTTGCTCCTGCTACTGTGAGAGTTTATGCGGCAACAGAAGCAAAAGGGGCAGGTGGGAGCAAAGAAGAAAAGGGTCTTCTTGATTGGGTTCTAGGAAATTTGCAGAAGGAAGACCAGTTCTACGAGACAGATCCAATCCTCAAGAAAGTGGAAGAGAAAAGTGGTGGCAGTACCTCTGGTGGTCGCAAGAATTCTGTGGCTGTTCCTCAAAAGAAGAAGAATGGTGGATTTGGTGGCCTTTTTGCTAAGAAATGAACAAGATCAGATGATATTCTTCATCTATATGTATGATTTTATTTGCATTTTAATGCTTCTGATGATTATCATTCTTGAACTGTTAAAAAGCGGTTACCTTTCTCTTCTCACAGCACACTGCTTTTTGAGTACTTCAATGTTCAATCATCATGACGATGAATTCATTTTCCATGATTAATTATCACCTGCTTGCCTGAAGAACATTTATTGAACTAGTGCTACTCGAGTTTGACAAAATTATGATCTCAATTGTCTAACAATTGTAGCCATATCTTAATACGAGCACTTTGAGGAGTGTACATGTGTAAAAAAATTCTACTTTGTCACCGATCATCACTTGGGACTTGGAGTTGTATACTAGTTGTTAATGGTGTTGAGTTTGAGAGACTTTATTGAAAGAAAAAAACAGATGTCAATTGTCAACGCAGGCCATCTTACTTGGGAACGGATAAGGAAATAGCCAAACTAGTATTTCATAGCTGAAACTCCAGAATTGATGATAAGGTTAGTAGCTTAACAACACAAATTGGGCAAATCTTGCTATCTCTCGACTTGTTATTTCCTAAGCAGAAACATAATAGTATGAAGAGAACGTTTAGTGGCTATATTATACTCTCCGCATGTAATTTAACGGAACTAACCCAACTCAACCTCCTTTCTGATAAATGACCAATAGCAGTTGCTTGTCAATAGTAATCCAAGTGTTCATGAAGTGGTTTCGACTTTAGGCACTAAATGAGCAATATCGAAACGGAAAGAAGATAATGGGAAGTTAATTTGCTACCAACCTAACAATGCCCATGGACTTGTGAGGTCTCAAACCATTGATGGGGGGTAGGAATCTCTCGTAACGACCATTAGTTCTTCATAGTTTCTAATCATAAAAGCTAGAGAAGGATGGAAGGATTTACTAGGCCTAATAATCTTTAGGTATTCTAATTTAAGAAGTTTTTATTTTTAATTCTTCTTGATTTTCCAAATTATATCTTATGGCAGTAATTCTAATAATATTTTGTTTATTTATCATTTCCAAACTTGCTTCTTTTTTGTTTTTATCCCAAAATTGTGATGGGTTATTAGAGTAATTGTTCTTTATTTTTTGTTTTACTAATTCTAGTTCATCTTTGATGATTTTTAGCTGTTGATACTTATTTTCTATTTTTGATAAAAGTTTTCCTTTTGAAAAGATTGGTTTTTCTTTATATCCTACACTATCTTGGCTATTTGAAATTTAAGGGGAATCAGAGTAGATCGAGCATAGGTATGTTTTATTTGATGACCACAAGAAGTTTTGGAGCATATGTGTTGTTTAATAGTATCAAATAATATGTTATAAAATAATTGTAGAAAATTATTTCCTAAAGAATATCAACTCCTATATCATAAAAATAAAAGAATGGACTTTTTATTAAAATGATGCTAATAGTATTTGGGGTTGATGAATGCCTTTGGATAAATTTATCTTATTATTAGAAATATTTAACCCTATAAGGTTTCATGATATTGTAAAAAAAAAAAAACTTACATTACATAAACAAGAATCAACTCCACTATCTATATAAGCAACAGAGTATTCAACTTTAAAATCTTTATAACTTATTCCAATTGAAATATAAATACTAGTAAGACTAGTCATTATCTAGGAATATATATTATATTATTGTTATAACAAAGTTGTATTTCATATTGAGTTATTCTATAAGGTTGAACTTGTTCGGGAAAACTAGTTCTCAATATTATTTCTACATTGAATCCTTCATTTTCATATAATAATCTTATAGTTATTTTACTTATCTCCTAGCTTAATAGTGGTTTTTATGGTAGTATCAATTTGATGTATGTCACCACGAAAATTTATATACTGATAAGGTTCATTTAGTTGGAACCATATCAAATTATGTATTAGATTATGATCAATATAACTTCTAGTAGCTCCAGTATCAATTGAGATATTACGAGGGGCATAGGTTGTAACTTTAAAGTATTATATCTTAGTTTTATAATTAGAACTTATCTTTCTATATGCTCTTATTAAAGCATGAGCATATCGTTTACTATTTGAAACACTAGTTTCTGAATAAGATAATTGAGGTAATAATTTATAATCAGAAGTTAGCAAGGGTTTTTGTTTTAAATATAATGAAAAATCATCTTCAAGGTCTTCCATATTTGCTATATAAGGAGGATATATTCTTTCTATTTCAAAGAATAAATTTGAAAAATCAAGAATATCTTTGTCTACGAAACATTTTGTATGATGAGTATATGACAAGGCATAAGATATCATGTATGTAATAGAATATGGTCTATTTCCATCTTTGATTAATTATTTTCTTTTAAAGTCTTAGATTAAAGAAAGTGTTCCATCGAAATCTTTATCTTGTATATTATAAGACATCTCAAGATAGATATTAAACAAAAGTTTTGGATATCAAAGATTGCCTCTCAAAATTCTCATACAGGCTTCTTTTCTATTGTGAATTTGATCATCTAATATTTGCTAAATTTATAGGACTATCTATTCGTTCTCTAAAAGTAGATTTAATTATCATTTGTATAGATCCGATATGCACCCAACCTATTTTGTCCCTAATTTCTTTGGAATATGATCAAGTTTTCGACAAATATCTCTTTTAAATAGCAGAGGAATTATTACTTTATTAGAGATTAAACTAATGTTTCTTTAATATTAATCCCATAGACTATATGTTTTTTTATGGATTTTAACCCTTTTTCTAGAATTGTCACGTTAAACCTGCTATAAGAATTTATAGAAAACATTGTTTTATGAATCTTTTAAGTATTTTTCTATTAATCAGAGCCTCTTGACTGTAGTCTCCATGTTTTTCAAATGCTTCTACTATATTATCTATTATTTGTTTATCAGTTTAAGCATTAGAAGATTCTCCTATTTCACTCATTTATTTCAAAATTTGAGGTTTCTTATTATTCTGTATATGTTATTATAAAAATACTTTCTTCGGAAGAGCATTCTTCAAAAGGATTGATTCCAATAAAATTTTCATTTTTATAATTTCGTTTATTTCATCATCTATTTCTATTTTCTTTTTATTAAATCTTCTATGACATTCATTAGCGTAGTGTCCTTTTTCTTTACAATGGTAGCAACGACATTATTTATCTTTTATTTCTTCTAAATATAAGTTTTCTAGGTTTATATCCTTCCTTTTTCTTATAATATTTTGCTTTATGTTTCTTAAAATATCTTTTCTTAAAATATTTCTTTCATTTTTATTTCTTTTTTATCTTATTATAATAATAAGGACTATCACATCCTATCAAACTAGCCATTTTCTGTTAGAGTAGTGCTCTAAAGGTAATTATCTTTAGCACTTTTGTACAAATTTTATTTTGATTAACAAAGGAAAATGCAATTAAATGTCATTTGCTATTTTATTATGATTTCAGTTACAACCTAATGCATGTATAAAGTTATAGGAAATTCTGGAAATATGATAAACATGAATGCTTGTAAATTCCATAATAATTTTATAAAAAATTGTTTTTATGAATTTTCTTCTTGAACATGCACATATGATGTTTCCAAGTGTATGAGTTGCATGAAACCTATTTTTAAAATCAAGAATAAATTTATGAAAAAATTCATAAAAACAATTTTTTATAAATTTATTATGGAATTTACAAGCATGCATGTTCATCATATTTTCAGAATTTCCCAAAACTTCATACATGCATCAGGCTAAAACTAAAATCATAATAAAATAGCAAATGACATTTAAATGCATTTTCCTTTGACGAAAACATAATATAATACCTTATAAACATTTATGTGAAAGAAAATTAGAAAAAATTTTCTAGAATTATTACGAAATTTTCAAAATCAGCACGTGCATTCTATATTTTGAATGTGTATAAGACTTTAGAATTTTTCTAGTATTACTTGAACTTGATTCAATTAATAGATCAAGTCAAAGTCAACACTGGTCAGTTTTTTAAAAGCTGAAGGGGCTAACTTATATGATGACTTATGTGTATATGTTTTGGTTATAAGACCTTGAAACATTTTTATGAGATAAGAAATGTATTATTTTGATGCTAGTACCATGCTAAGTGCATGTGTTTGAAATTAAGGTTCCGAAAAATTTTCGGACATCAAATCCGTCTCTTTAATGTCTAGTAGGTTAACTCATTTATCTTGATAATTTGGCCGTCAAGATATTTTTTTACTTGTGCCGAAATTGTCTTGATAAATTTGAAATGACTTAAGGATGTTTTAAATGACTAATTGATATTCGAGAATTTTGAAAACCCTAGGGATTAATTTATAATTAATCTAAGTAGAGTAATTGCATTTCTAGTGTGACTAGAAAAAGCATGTGTACTAAAACTAAAGTGTTTAATTTGAACATCGAAATAATTGAATTTTAGGGTTCCTAATCAAATCACATTCATAATTTGAATTAGCCAAGACTAACACTAGTACTCGATTCGGTTCAAGAGCTGAATCGAATCATGAACTTTTGATGCATAGTCAAGTCATAACCTAAATTAAACCTCCTTTATGTGTTACATGCATTAGATGCATTTTAAGGGTTGGTTAAAAAGGCATGATAGGTGGACATAGGCTCAATTTATTGAAGCATCCATAATCATGCTATATAGTTATAGTAACTATCTGAATATATATGTGAGATATATGTAAGTCCATCTAAGTATTGATGAGACCTAAGAACAAATCCCTCAATCAAAATATTAAGACTTACGCCTTTCATTGATATGGCAGGAATTAGAGTTCTTTTAGTGTTGGGTTGTTGGGCAAACCCAAGCTCACTCTATATGAATATGTTCAAACCATGGAAATTATATTTTCAAATTGATGGGTTAGTCCTAACTGGAAGCATTGATTTGTTAGGCAAACCTAAGGTCAATATGAATAGAGGCGAAGTTAGGTAGTATATATGAGATGTATACGTATCAAAAGTTGATAACTCAATAAGTATGCTAAATCAACAGTTGATGGCACAAGTCAATAGTTGCATAAATGAATGTAATTGGTATGAATGATACTTACCGATTGATATAAAGTGGCTTGTTGGGCAAACACAAGGTCATTCTTAGTGAAGTTGGATATCGACCCAATAGGAAAACTATAAGATTCCTGGGATTCATAGTGAGGGCTATGGATTCGGATAAAATATTGGGACCCATAATGTGTGTGATTAAGGTCCTTATCGATATGTATTTATGTACATTCTAACTCTCTCTCTCATTCTTTTAGGTTATTGAATCGCCACAATATCTTCGACCAGTGTGAACTTACGCTTTCTACTAGACTCCAACAAACTCATGGATCGAACTTCTTAGATTGGATATATAATTTAAGAATTGTTCTTAAATCTAAGAAACCAGGATATATCCTAGATGGGTCACTTCCTGATCTCCCTACTGCCGGTGCCTCTGATGAGGATCAGAAAGCTTATAAGAAGCTACAAGATGATAGTGAGCTGGCTAGCTGGATTATGCTAGCCTCTCTGTCACCAGAATTGCAAAAGCAGCATGAGGCTATGGATGTTCATACCATAGTCTACCATAGAAAGGAACTGTTTGATGAGAAAGCTCGATCTGAAAGGTTCGAGACCTCGAGGTTGCTCTTCCACTCTAAGATGGTTGAGGGATTGTCTCCAGTGCAGTATGTGCTGAAGATGAATTGATACATTAAGAGGTTAGCCAGTTTGGATTTCATAATAGATCATGAATTAAGTATAAACTTAATTCTGACTGGTTTGATTGATAGTTATTCACAGTTTGTGCTTAACTATCGGATTAACCAAATATCCACCTTGATACTTGAGTTAATTAATCTACTCAAAACAGCTGAGCAAACTGTCAGGAAGGACAATAAGACTATGATGTTGGTGGACTCTGCTTTTAGTTCTTGCAAGAGGAACCAAAAGAAGAAGAAGAAGTCCAAGAAGCCAGTGGAAGGTGTAGTCAAAAAGAAGAAAAAAGAGAATATACCAAAGGGAATCTGCTTCCATTGCAACAAAGAAGGGCATTGGAAGAGGAACTGTAAAACCTATATAGAGTCACTAAAGTAGAAGAAGGCATTAGATGCTCCACCGTCTACTTCAGGTATGTTATTTATCATTGAGGTTAATACTATTTATGATAATAACATTTGGGTATCAGATACCGGATGTGGCTCACACATATTTGTTGATATGCAGGGTCTCAGGGATAGTAGATCGCTCAAGAAGGGAGAGATGGACCTATGTGTGGGAAATGGAGCAAAAGTTGCTGCATTAGCTATAGGAACCTATGTTTTGTGTCTTCTTAGTAGGCCATAGTTAATTTTGGATAGTTGCTATTATGTACCCATTGTGACAAAGAACATTGTATTTGTTTCATGTCTTAATAAAATGGGATTTCATTTAACTTTGTCTAGCAATGGTTGTTCAATTAAGTTAAATGAAATATTGTATGGTACTTCTACATTGTGGAATGATATTTACATATTATATGTGTGCAATCCAATTTTAAATATCAATGAAAGTAAAAGACAAAAATAGGATAACTTACAATCATCTTATTTATGGTATAGTCGACTTAGCCATATAAGTGAGAGACACATGTCTAAGCTATACAGGAGTGATAGCTTAGGGTCATTTGATTATGAATCATATGACACATATGAATTTTGCTTATTAGGCAAAATGGCTAAATTACCTTTTAAAGGAAAGGGTGAACGAGTGAAGGAGTTATTATACCCAATACATTCTGATGTATGTGGTCCGACGTCCATTCATGCTAGAGGTGGTTACCTTTATCGATGATTATTCACGATGGTATGTGTATCTAATAAGAAACAAGTCTAAAGAATTTGAATTATTCAAACAATTTAGACATAAAGAAGAGAAACAACTTAGTAAAAGTGTCAAGACACTTTGATAAGATTGAGGTGGTGAATAATTGAACGAGGAGTTTCTAAGTTATCTCAAGGATAATGGGATTGTATCCCAGTGGACTCCATCTCACACACCGCAATATAATGGTGTGGATGAAAGGAGAAACCAAACCTTATTGGACATAGTAAGGTCAATGATGGGCTTAGCAGATCTACCTAAATCCTTTTAGGGTTATGTATTCAATACTACTATTTATGTGATAAACAGAGTCCTTTCAAAAGCAGTTGATGTTACTCCGTATGAGATATGGACTAACAAAAAAATCATATCTTTCTTATATGAAAGTTTGGAGTTGTCTGGCTTACGTGAATAGGATTCAATCAGATAAGCTTGAAGTGAAATCTGATAAATGTTTGTTTGTAGGATATCCTAAGGAAACAATTAGATATCAGTTCTATAATATTTTATAGCAAAAGGTGTTTATCTCAAAGTCCGCTGTCTTTTTAGAGAAAGAGTTTCTTCTAAGAGAAGACAGTGGGAGCAAAGTTAAACTTGTTGAAGTTCATGATGCTCAAATAGATTAACTGCCTGAACTAGAGATTGTTGTTCATAAAGATGAGAACAGTTAAACCTTGACACATAAAATGTTCGTAGGTCAAGTAGGATACATAATATTTCAAAGAGATATAGATTGTTCGCAAGTGAACATAATGACGTATTGCTCATAGAGGACAATGAGCCTACAACTTATGAAGAGGCTTTAAAGAGTTCAGAATCTAAAAACTGACTTCAAGCCATGAAGTTCGAAATGGATTCCATCTTTAAAAACCAAGTTTGGACTTTGGTTAACCCACCTGAAAGGCTAAAACCCATAGGATACAAGTAGATTTTCAAGAAGAAAATTGACATGGATGGTAATGTGATTACCTATAAAGCGAGACTAGTCACTAAAGGTTATCGTCAAAGATAAGGCATTGACTATGATGAGATTTTTAGCCCCGTAGCCATGCTTAAATCCATTAGAAGACTCCTAACCATTATTGCTCATTATGATTATGAGATATGGAAAATAGATGTGAAGATGACTTTCCTGAATAGAAACCTAGTTGAGGATATGTATATGATACAACCTGAGGGCTTCATATCTAAAGATGGCAAAAAGGTATCAAGCTTTAGAAATCCATTTATGGATTGAAGCAAGCATTTAGGAGTTAGAACATCCGATTTGATGCGACAATCAAATAGTTTGGTTTCTCACAAAATCCAGATGTACGTTGTGTGTACAAGAAGGTTAGTGGGAGTGCTATCATATTCCTTGTGTTATATGTGAATGACATATTACTAATAGGAAATGATGTCTCAAGTTTAGAATCTATCAAATTTTGGTTGTCCCAGAATTTCTCTATAAAAGACTTTGGAGAAGCAACTTATATATTAGGAATAAAGATCTATAAAGATAGAGCAAAGAGGTTTTTAGGTTTTTCACAGTCTACATACATAGATAAAGTGCTAAACATGTTTAGTATGGAGCAGTCCAAGAGAGGGTTTCTTCCCATAACTCATGGGGTAAAACTCTCAAAATTTATGTATCCCAAGACGCAAGATGAGAGGACTCGCATGAGTTTGACCTTGTATGCTTTGGTAATAGGATCAATCATGTATGCTATGTGTAACATTCCATTTCCATACTAAGGGTTAGAACCGTAGATTTCTGTAATTGAGAAATAACAATAAGTTGCTAAAAAATGCATTTCATGCTCATGCATAATTTTAGCATACACACATGTGAATTTGAATTTTTGCACACATTACAATAACTGTACATGCACTCATTTGACATTTTCTGGGTATAATTGATCTATAAATGTGATTATATTTGGAATTGTGAATTGTATGTGTTAAGAATTGATTTGGCGAGTATATTTATTGACTCAAAATTGTTAGTAAAAATTTGGGAAAATTCTGAAATTTAAGGAACTTTTGGACTAGGAAAAATGTCAAATGGTAGAACAATTAATGAATGGCAGTAGAAAATTTAATAAATGACATTAGTATTTAACGACAAGTGTCATTCAAAATTTGGGAGAAAATTAGGTTAAAATTGGAGATAAATGGACTAGTAGATTAAAGGACCAAAAGTGGGACCATAGGAAAGTGACAAGTGTCATTACCACTCACCACTTACTATTTTTTTTTACCAAATTAAAGACCATTTCATGGTCTTTCACTTGACCATTCACGACATATGCTTCATTTCTCCATCCTTTTCATTTTTCTTCATCTTTCTCTCTTCTTCACTCACGACACTCTCTTCTCCAAACATCAAATGGAACCTTGCTTTCTTTCATTGCTAGCCACTTAACTATCTAGCTATCTTCTTCTTGTTACTAAAAGACCCAACCCATTTCACCTTGAAAGTTGATTTTCGTGGATGTTGAAGGAGCTAGGGTTCTTGGAGACTTTTGATGAAGCCTTGGGTAAATTAAGTAAGTAACCTATTACTCTTCATGACTTTGATGAATGAAGCATGTTTGATAATAGTTTGAGGTTAAATGTTTATAAATTGAGGATGGGTATATGCAAAAACGTAAGTGAAGTGTGGGTAGATTAATGTCTTGCTTTTACATGTATGATGATTAATGATTCATGAATTGATATAGAGTTGATTTAGAGTTATAGTGAATTCTCAATGGATGTAGAAAGAAGTGCAGAAAAAAATTGAATTGTGAATGGATATTCACATGTTCTGGTTTGTTTTAATGTATAAAAATGTGGATCATTGGTTGTTTTAGGAATGTATTGGATTGGGTATGGAAGTTAAAGAAAAGGCAAGTATAGTGTCTTGAAAAGGGAAGAACTAGGATGGAAGTTTAGAGATAAAACCATAATGGTGTTTAAAGTGGCTGGAATATGTTAGTTGTAACATTTTCCACTGGATATGATTCTGTAATTTAGCCATAACTTGTTCTGTAGATATCCAAATAAGATTATTTTCTATTTGGATTAAATTAGAGACATATTGCTACATTTTTCATGAAGACATCAAATTCAAATTCTATCTTTAAGAGTTTTGAATTTTGACTTGAAGTTGAGTACTGGGTGCGAAAAGTTGATGATGAATGTGTATATATGTGTATGTTCTGATATTAGTGTTCATGACTAATCATGGACTACAATTTATTTATGGATGATATTGAGTTGAAATGGGTTTAGAATGATGGGAAAGTGAGGAGAAATTTAATTAGAAATGATAGACAAGCTTAAGGTAGTGAATGTAGTAAGTAAAGAGTTAGAATCTGGAAAATGTGGAAGCACTTGGATATCCTTTGGGGCAAAAGGCATAACTTTTTTTTAGAACTCGGATTAAGGTCATTTAGATATGGTTTTAAAGAGGACTTCTAGTTCTACAACTTCTATGAAGACCCGAGAAGATAATTTGATGTCTAGAGGGTTAAAAATTCAAGTTTCTATAAGAGACCCGTAAAGGTCCGCTTAGCGGACATGGATGTCCACCTAACGGACTTTCATGGGTCAATTGGTCTTAATTAAGGCTTAAATGGGATTTGGAATGAACCTAGAATGATGCCTTGATTAAGTGAATAATGTGTGATATGTTTAAAGTGGTAATTGGGGTTATAACTTAGTGAATGAATAGATGATATCAAAGTACCAAATACATGAGTATAATGAGAATGAAGATGTGCATATGATTATAGTTATGATCCAAAGGAGTTGAGTACTATGTATGAAGTAAAAGTGAATGAGAATTGAGTATTATGAGAGCATATAAGGTTAGAAAAAAGTGACAAGAAATTAGATTATGACATTAGAAGAACTAACCCTACGTTTGGTTTATGTCCCCAGGGGTGGGGACAGATGACAGGGACAGAAAAATCCTGTCTCCGACCTGTTTGCTTGCTGTCTCCACTAATTTCTGTCCCGACTCCGGATGATAGAGACATAAAATTTTTGTTACTTTCAAAACCAGAGGACAAGAATGCAGAGACGGAGACAGAAACAAAACACACATGTAAATTTACAAAAAAAACCCTCCCCACGATTTACTTCTGATTAATTACAATATAATTTAATTAATTATATTGTAATTAATTAGTTAATTA
>JAOQMS010000008.1:28551091-28577650 GCA_027563885.1 Erythroxylum longipes
CCGTTATTTAGTTGAGTTCTGTAACTAACTCTAACTAACTAACTGTTCGACGTACTCGCGTATCTTCTGCTTTGTATCATTTGTGTGTTTCTTCTGTGTTTTGTATCTCTTGTGTTTCGTTTCTTCTGTACTTTCTACTTCTTCTGTCTTTGCGCTTCTTCTGTATCTTCTTCTGTGTTTTGCTTTCTTCTGTACTTTCTACTTCTTCTGTCTTTGCGCTTCTTCTGTATCTTCTTCTGTGTTTTTCTTCTTATGTACTTTCTACTTCTTCTGTTTTTACGCTTCTTCTGTATCTTCTTCTGTGTTTTGCTTCTTCTGTACTTTCTACTTCTTCTGTATTTTCTTCTGTGTTTTGCTTCTTCTGTACTTTCTACTTCTTCTGTCTTTGCGCTTCTTCTGTACTTTCTACTTCTTCTGTCTTTGTGCTTCTTCTGTATCTTCTTCTGTATCTTCTGCTTCTTCTGTATCTTCTTCTGTGTCTTCTTCTTCTTCTATACTTCTTCTGTGTTTTGTACTTCTGCATGCTTAACATAGTCATCAAACTAGTTCATTTATTTCTAACATTATTATTATTTGATTGTCATCAAAATTGATCATCGAAAGTCCTCCTGACTTAATAGCAACCATGATGGATGAGTTTGGTGCTCCAATTGGGGATGAAGTAATAGGAGGTAACTTATCTAAGGATCTCATAATGGTATCCAAAGAACACTATATTAACAATAGATGCTCTTTAACCTGTTCCATAAGATTTTGAAGAATCATGCCATGCTGACCTTGGATTTCTAAGGCCTCAAAAGCATGCCTCATATTAGATTACAATTCTTTAAGAAGAGTGTTTTTCACCATAAAAGAGCAATGAAAGCATCAATGTAATTGTTGCCTACAAAATCAGTGCCAAATAATACACAAACATAATAATGGAAATATTCTCATGTAGCATTATTTATTATTAGTCTCAAAGGAGCATAGATATCTCATCCAAATGCAATTGGAGGGAATTAGTCACAAATAGAATAAACATAAAAAAGGACAAGAAAAGGTAGAAGGAACACTAAAAAAAAAGGGAAAGAATAGAGAGAATCACAATAGAGAAGAAGAGTTCATAATATATTCCACCCCTTTCTTTTCCTTTCTCCTGTATATAATGTCCTTTAGTCATGAAAACGCATTGGCACTCTATTGGCTTGAGTACTATACACCTAACAAACTTTTGTACCACATCGATACTTTTAGGATCATTTTCCATGTTTCCCTTTTATGTCCCACCTATATTTTCTTTCAACATGACATGAAACACTCTCTATCTTGACCTTCTATCATTCGTATGCTTATAGAGGGAACTTCAGGGTAAAAAGGACTACCTATAAAGTTTTAAAGAGTGATTATTAATTGCCCTTATTATTTAAGAAGCATATGTCTTTTATAAGTCATGGAACAAGTGCCAATAATCATGTAACTTATGTCATTGAAATCAAATGCTACAGACCTCCACTATCTTTTGTAAAAATGTTGATGTTTAGGTCAATAATTTGATAGTACCATTTCCTCCACTTTTAGTTTTCATTATATTTTAATTGCAGTTGATTATGTCTTTAAGTGGGTGGAAGTTAAATTCACCAAAACTAATAATTCTAAGTTGTTATAGTTTTTGTCAAGTTTAATATCCTTTCTAGGTTTAGGATGTTGCCACCATAAGTGATAGGAGAACAAACTTTTGCAATAAGGTTATGGAAGCTTTGTTTAAAAAGTACCTTATTATGCATAAAGTTTCCACCTCTTACCATCCCTGAATAAGTGGCCAAACTGAGATATCCAATAGAGAAATCAAGTCGATCTTGGAGAAAACAGTTCAACCTAACAGGAAGGATTGGAGCTTAAGGTTGGTAGATGCGATGTAGGCCTATAGGATAGCCTATAAAACACTAATTAGAATGTCCCTATATATATTGGAGTTTAAGAAGTCATGTCATATTCGTATGGAGCTACAACATAAGGCATAGTGGGCTATCAAGCATTGTAACATAAACCTTGATGAGACTAAAGTCCATAAAAATCTGCAATTATAAGATCTTGAAGAGATGCAGAACAACTCATATGAGAATGCAATGATATGTAAGGAAAATACCAAAGCTTTCCATGACAAGATGATCTTGAGGAAAAGCATTTTTATTGGCTAGAAAGTATTTCTTTATCATTCTAGACTTAAATTATTCCCAGGTAAGTTGCATTCCCATTGGGTCGATCCTTTTGTTGTTTCTAATATTTTTCCATATAGTGAAGTAAAGATATAGAGCTTGAAAACTAGAAAGACATTTAAGGTGAATGGTTATCACCTAAAAGCATACTATAAAGGATTCTAAGTGGAGAATATGGAAGTAATGATACTTGAAGACCTAGATGACATTATATAATGAAGAGAACATGGAGAGTCAATGATAATAAACAAAGGTGTTGCTTAAGAGGTAACCAAAAAGGAGTTTATTCCTTTTCCATTACATTTTTCCATTTTTTATTCTTGTTAATGCTCTATTTCTTACATTTAACGTTACATTGGGACGATGTAAGTTTTAACTGTGGGATGGGGATCTTGTTTATTATGTGTGTTTTCAAGTTTGATTATAATGTGTTTTAAAGTTCTTCTTGTATGTGAGAAAACATTATGTCTTTTTCTATTGCTTTTAGGATTGTATAGTTATAAATTAGAAAGTATAATCAACTGAAAAACTTCAAGAAAACTTAGGCATATATTCTTACTTTTATGGCCAGTCGATGTATGTTTCCTTTAGAAGAGTAATAACTAGTTGGTGGACATAAGTCAATGATATTTTGAACCTTTAAACTAATAAATCCATATAAGTATCATGGTCTTTTATTTATATGTGACCTTTATGACATGTACATCTAGACTTTGCCTTGATTTTCTATTTAAGACCTTATTTTTATCATATGCTTTACTTGGAAATGATATAGTATTCTTTGTTTTGCAAGCTACATTAATGAAAGAGCCTACCCAATGATATGATTTATCCTATTGCTAAGCCCCTTAAGTTTTATTAGCCTTTTGTTTTCATGTTAACCATATTAAGAGCATTTAAGTTAACAAATTGTCTTACAAAAACCTTAAAGCTAGTAGAGCATGTATGATTATTGATATTTGTAAACGCACAAGAGAATAAGTATGGGAGTGCACATATATTCGCGTTGTTTATAATTAATGGAATGTTATTTTTATCCTTTATCAATGAACTTTTTTTCAATTCTTTGTATTTATTCAAAAAAAGAGAAAAAAAAGAAAAAAGAATAAAAGAAAAGAAGTTATCAAGGAGGAAAATCATTTGTTTTGCAAAGTAAATCATGTTAGTCTTTCCTCCTAAATTTGTATGAAATGGGTGAATTGATTATGATGCAAATAAAGGAGAAGTTGTTATGAAGGGTTACTCCATATAATTAAAGTGTATTGTTCATCATTTTTTTATAAGTGATTCCTTTTAGTTCCTCGTGCTTCATGTGGTTTGAATAATGAAGGCTTGAATCTAATTTATGAAATAGAGTTTTGGAATTCATCATAACTAATGGTGCCCATTTTTTAGTGGATTTTAATTTTTACACTTAATACTTCATTAAGTGTTTTTCTTGATTCATTAATTTTAATGGCTTTTGAACTACATGATCGAGACACTTCTCACTTTAACCTTTGGCCCCATTATAACCTTGAAAAGTCCTTTAGTTTAAGATTATGCATGTGAATCTTTAGTGGTGGAGAACTAAAATGATATGTAAAGTCATGGAATGTCTTAATCATGAAAGTTCATTGAGTGTACCTATGTATTTATCCTATTTTCAAGCACATTTTGTCAAAGTCTACCCCTAGATTGATTAGTTTTAAAAGGAATTGTTGTTGATCATTCATGAGGAAAAGCATTAAATGTTTAATTCTTTCCATGGTTTTGAAATTTTTTCCACTTTTTTATAACCATTTATTCTAAGGAAATATGAAAAAGAAGGAAGCGTTTTCTTTTAATTTTCATTTTTGATTTTACCCGAGGATGGCCAAAAGCTAAGTTTTGGAGAACTTAATAAGTGCTTAATTTTTGATATATTTATTCTCTAATGCTTAGTGATTAATGTTATGTTTCTCTTAAGATACTTATTTTAGTTCATATTTTGCTTTAGGTATAAGTTGGAGGAATAGGAACTAAAAAGGGAAAAAAGTTGCATCCTTAGGGTTGTTCTATTGATGTTCAATCTTATTTACCTTCATAGAGTAAAAAGGAGATGAATTAGGGTGAAGATGGGACAAAGAATGGAAGAATTGGAGTTATTCTGATTTCTATGGCAGTGTATGGGATTTTAAGTAACCCTAAGCCCTGCATGCCCATGTGGAGACTCAAACAATTGTAAATGTGAGTTACATGATCATGTAAGTTGGTCGTATATCTCTTTAGGATCATGTAACTCCACAATTTTTGTCCAATTAACATACATAGTCACTTACACACTTGTATATAACCATGCAGCCCTAATTTTGCACTATAAAAGGGTATTTGGTAGGCCAAAAAGGACATAAAGAAACTAAAGACCTAAAAGGAAACATATTCCTTTCCCTTTTGAGAGCTATGAGGAGCTAAACTTCATCTTTCCAGTTTAAAGGCAATATAGAGGCTAATGGACATGTTTGGGCATTGATTAAGTTAGTGATGTTGTTCTTAACTCTCTTTTGAGATTAATTATGTTATTCTATGTTTAATGTTTTATATTTATATATGAATTGTTTAGGTAGAGCTACTAGATTATTCATGTATGGATTCGTTGCTAGGATCTAAATTGTAATATGTAATCGTTATAACTTTGATTTACTTTTGGTAAAATAATGGTTCTACATCATTAGGGATATCACATAATAGGTTAAATGACCTAAGCTTATATAATTGTTGACTATATCAACCTATTTTCCTATTTCACAATACAATTGTCACACTAAATCTAGAGAGCTTATTCTAGGTTATCTGATTGCTAGACCTGAGAGTTTGTTTTAATTAGATTAAAAAAAGGAAAAATTAGGATTAATAGAG
Organism: Erythroxylum longipes; assembly: GCA_027563885.1. Lineage (NCBI taxonomy): Eukaryota > Viridiplantae > Streptophyta > Magnoliopsida > Malpighiales > Erythroxylaceae > Erythroxylum > Erythroxylum longipes. Next base: position 28,556,167 of record JAOQMS010000008.1, read on the forward strand.
CTTGTTATTAATCTATGGTTAATAGTTTCAAAGATAGGTATGGGAACAATATAATGATTGATTGTGCACATTCATTTAACGGTCAAGATTGATCTATAAGCTAGATTCAAAACCATTGATTATTCCTAGTAATTTTGAATTATTTAATTTGATTTTTCTCTAATAGTTTAGTTGTAATTTATTTTCTTAATTAAATTCACCCAAACCCCCTCCCATTCCTATACATAGATTGACTAAGTATTAAAGCTAAACACACACTCTTTATGGATACAATCCTTTCCTACCACTACTACAAATTTAGTTGTGCAAAGTTAGGTTTTACTTTTTCTATGTTTGATGCACATCATTTGTAATGATCTCTCATCCAAGAATCTCTTAAATGCTCATCAAGTTTTGTTCCTACAAATGTTTAAATTAATGATAATGGTTGTTTATGAAAACAAAAGAAATGATGTAATGTGATCTTTATAATCCTTTGTCAATGACTTCATGTTAAGCTTAATGGCTTTGATTATGTTTAAAACATGATTAATAGGTAAGGCCAAAAGGGCTAAATGGACCCCAACGTTTAAATTGATGTACAAAATAGACATTGACGTTTCATAATGCTCAAGTTGAACCTTAACGTTTGTAAAACGAAAATGAACCCTAACGTTTGGAAAAGGTTCAAATTGAACCTTGACCACTAACGGTATTAGGGCGCCATTGGTTATCGACTGATGTGGCCAAAAATTTGTTGACGTGTAAATTTTTAATTATGGGACCCACCAAGAGCTAGATTGGATTAGGTCCCACCTCCACCTCCAACTTTAACACTGCGTCTCGCCTCTTCTGCTGAACCATCTCCCGCCGGTAACTTCATTTTTTTACATAAACTATAGTAACACCCAAGTTCTTGAATTTTTAGACAAGTTGTCCTTTGACAAGATCAAAGGACGTGCTTTCTCTAGCCAAAGCAAAGGTAGGGTGACCTCACTTTACGCTTGCTTCCACCCCGAATTTCCCGGTATAACCAGTTCCTCCTATGATCAAAATCTTGCTCTTGTCAGCCATTGCCCAGAAAAAAAGTTTTAAACAGACAAGAACAATCCAGTGTATTGTACACAAGTTTCTTAAGTTATAATCAATCGAAAAGTTAAAAGTTTGCAGAGATTTAATACCTAGAAACGATGAAGCGAAAGGGTTTTTCTCTTGAGGTGATTTTCATGGAAAATGGGAGACTTTGATTTGGAAAATGAAGTTACTAGAGGGAGATGGTTCAGTAGAGGAGGCAAGACGCAGTGTTAAAGCTAGAGGTGGAGATGGGACCCACTCCAGTTTAGCTCTGGGTCCCACAATTAAAAATTTTTAAAAAGATTTACATGTCAAGTAAATTTTTAGCAACGTTAGCAAATAATTGTCGGTGCCTTAACATTAGTATTGGTTAGAGTTTAATTTGAATGTTTTCCAAACGTTATGGTTTATTTTGAACGTTTTACAAACATTAAGGTTTAACTTGAACATCGTGAAACGTTAAGGTCCATTTTTTACATCAGTATAAATGTTAAGGTTTATTTAGCCCTTTTGGCCTTAATAAGTAGCCTATTCCAAATGTTTTCATGCTTTCAAACTGCGAGAAATCAAAGCTTGGGTCAATAACTAAAAGCTTATTATAGTAATTAGTAATGAAGCTTACTAATATTAGGACCCCATCATCTATTGATGGTGGGATCTATACAACTCCATATGGACTAGAAGTTTATAGAAATCTCAATTTTCCTTATCAATCATCCTTTTATTGAGATCACTTTTTAGGTTTTGGATCTCTATATAGATTACCTACCAAAAACCCTATTAAAATCCAACCTAAATTTATTAAGACATGCAAATGTATTTAATAACTTTGAAAGATTGATTGAATCCTTTTTATTTTATGGGAAAAGTTTTCCAAACTAAAAAAAAGTTAGAATTCATGCATGTGCAAATAAATTTGGCAAAACTTTACATCTAAACATCTAATCCAATCCTATAAAAATATCAATGCACAACTTGTACTTCTTAAAAAAGAAAGAACATATGTATCATAATCTAAGTAGAAAAATACCCAAATAACTTTAAAAGGTTAATCGTTATCTATGCATACTTCACAAAAAAAACTCCTAATGCTTCATTGAATTATATACCCCTCTATGCTCTAAACATCATTATTTAGATATCCAAGTAATCTAAATCAAGAGTCTACAAATTAGCTTTAGCATTTGAACCACATATATTAACGTAAATAGATATCCATTTTTCAAGTATTATTAATAATCAATTAACCCATAATAGCTTGGAACCTTTAAATCACACTCATAAGCAAAGGAAACATAACAACAACAGCCTCTTCACCAAGTGACGCAAATGATTCCATTAAAAGCGACATACTATTCTCAATCAGCAGCCATCGAAACTCACCTCCAAAGTTATCAAACGCAACATTTAAAAAGCCCACCATCAAGGTGAGCCCCTTTATATTCAAAATGCAAATCCATAAGATTATGTAATGAATTCTTCGTATGTGAAAGGTACTGGTCATCAACAATTGCATTGTCCTCTGATACCCAATAATCTCCTTTAACCACTAAATTGTCAGTCCATAATTACTGCCGAAGAACTTCAAAGCCTCCCTCAAGATTCCTAAAATCAACTTCATTGTTTCTTTATATATCTAATTCAAAGATTATTTTTTAAATACAAATAGAAATTATTAGGTTTTCCTTTTAATTCACTGGTTATATATTAATAATTCTCGAAGCAGGTGGGCAATGTGTCTAAGTGAGTCCGTATGAAATTAAAATCTTCCTTCTAATTCACTAGTTTTATTTAAGCTTGTTTGTTAATAATTTGGTGAGTGTGTTTTAAACAGGTAAGAAATGTGTCTAAGTGGGTCCTTCTGGAATTAAATTGCTTATTTGTGACGTCTGTCAATTTAGTTAAGCAAAAGGGGTTGAATTGGACATTAAGATTTTAAATAATATTCAATTTAAACCCTACCATTTAAACATGTATATATAATGAACTATAATATTCACAAATGTTCAAAAAAGACCTCTACTTCACATCTCCATCAACCACCCTTTTTTAAAAAAATAAAGGTGACATTATGTATTAATTTTTGTGACTCCTATTCCATATGATTATCTGCTATGGCAAAGATCCAAAAAATTAAAAAAAATTGTACATCTTGATAAAGACCTTTACAGCCAGAGTTTTAGAACGTCTTGGAGAAATAATCAACAATTCCTTCAAAAACTTGTTTATGCTAGCTAAACCATAAATATTCATCTTTGATGAAACAATAACTTGCAGTATTAAAATAAGTGTAGCTAATTGATTTTCACAACACTTTTTTTTTATTATGAAAGGGTTGCAGAAGGGAAATTCCACTGGCTGTAAGAGCTTTTATAAGAACACCATTATAGTCATCCTTTTTTATCATTCTACCCAATGGTACAAGCTAGTTGAAAGAAAGCAGACGGTTAAACAAAGGCTCAGTCTTGTGAGTTTTTCCTTATTCAAATTTGAGTCTTTGGTACTATCCAACTCTTTTTGGGTCTTCTTGTAAAAGAGTGCTCTCTCTTGTAATCGAAAGCTCGTTGTAATGTTGTGGTGTCCAAAATCACTGTATTGGCTTAGATCTGGTTCATGTGTACTAGATGCTAAAAGTGGGGAAGGGAGGGAGAGGGAGAGAGGGTAATAAAAATTTCAAGGAAATAAGTAAAAATCTTAATTGTCACCTCTAGTAAATGTACTAGATCAAGTAAATGACCTTTATTAATATCAAGAAAAGGATGATCCATCTTTGATACTACTCATACGACATGTAATGTTGGGCAACATAAGGAATAATTTGAGAAAACTAGCTCCATTTCCTCTACAAACAACATATATGATATGAAATGATGTAATAATAAAGAGAATAAGAACTTTGCAGAAAAAACACACTAACTAGAAAAAAAATCAGGTGAATACATTTGAAAAATCATTTAAATAAAATTTACACATACTAGAAATCAAAGGAATGGCATTTACCAAGGATGTTAATCATTTTATTGGAATCCACCATAAGAAACAAAAGCACTTATGCTCAAGTAATTGTTCTAAAAAAGCAAAGAAGAGAAACAAACGAGGCAAGTTCACCTAAAGAATCAAGTCAAACTAACTTAGCCAAGCGCACATCATCCAAGGATGATTTTCAGGAAAATAATAAGAATAGGAACTTGTGAGATCCGATATAGATTTAAGAAGTTCGTTAATAATTTATTATTCAAATTATTAGCCATATCCACATTTAAAGTTTCGCTCCATCCTCCAATTATATCAAAAGCACTATAGAACATTGTCATTATTGATTATAGAGAAAGCAAGTAATAAAAACACTTTATGTCAATTCCAACTATTTATTCAAGGAGAAGAGAAGACATTCTCAGTTTGTGATTGTCAGCTTGGTTTTCCCACCTTTCTAAAAATTTGTGAAACTAACACTAAACACTTAAGACAGCTAAACGGGGCTTGAGATCATCACTGGAAATAGTTATAACTAGATCTGAGGAATTGCTATAACTAGAGTATGTCATTATTTAATAGAAAAAAAACTATAAGATCCTTATAATTCTGGTTAGTTTAAATTCAACACAAGAATGCTTTAAAATTTGATACTAGCAAACATGAAAGTAATAAGCTCAATTTCAAGAGGAAGAGAAATACAAGTTTATGTACTGCATTCTTGAACAAAATCTAACTTTTTACCTTAAGATACTTAGATTGCACATAGCAAAAGGAAACATAATCTCAAACACCACACTATAAACCTATGATGACTGTCAACATATAGTACAAAGGTAGATTCCCTATTATAAGCCGTAAGTAAATGGCAATTAGAAGTACAAAAGCTTATATCTTAAGCCCAAAGCTACAATAGAAGCTCGAGTGAAAATGATGTGATATTCTTAATCCTTAAAATTAGCATAAAATGCCTATATTTTGAAGACTTAGCTTCACTCTCATAAGATGCGTATACGTGTTGCCATCCTATACACCCTTATAATACTATATAAGTAATAAGGTCACTTGTAATCACACTTACTTTACTTATTATTTTTATTATTTCAAGCTTGTATACAAGGGAGGATCATTGATAGTACTATTCTATTTTCTCAAGAACTCTTTAAAAATTACCATAAATCCTCATACAAGAAAGGTTATATCTTGAAAGTAAATTTCTAAAAAGTCACTTTAACTTCTTATAAAACATGTTGGTGAATGGTGAACTAAGTTGTTTATTTAAAGGGCACTTGAAGCTTGTGTCAAGATGATTCACTATCTCTTTTTTTTTCCTTGTATATCGAAGAATTGATTACCAAAAATTATGTGTTAAGTTAAAAGGGGGCCATTAACTTCATAAATTTCAATGAAGCTAGTGTTCCATCTATCAAATTCTTTGTTCAGGTGTTATAAATGTTCAAAAAGCTCTCAGGACTTCTAACAAATCTTAGTAAAAGCCAAATTTTTGTTTAAACAGGGAACACTGAGCCTGTTGTAAGTTTGGGTAGTTATACTAGTTTGTTTTCTCAATTGTCTCCCTAAAGCAAGCTTTAGTCTTTTCTTAGATATTAAATAAAAGCTTTGGATCAAAGATAGGCTAAATTTTATCTCAATTGCTAGCACAACTTGTGTACTTTGCAATGTAGAATTGGAATATTATAACAACCTATTTGTAATTGCCTTTCTCCTTAATGGTATGGAGCTCTCTCTTAAGGCTTTTTGGCTTCCATAAAAGCAATTTTCAATGGCAATAAATAGTAAAATAAGTGTCAAAGATAAAAATAAAGTTGACTTAATATGTTTAAAATATTATTTAGTTATAGTTTATAAATTTTAAAAAGAAACAAATTCAAGGATTTTCACTCATAATTCACCCAATATACATCACTTAATAATCATTATTGAAAAATGTATTATTAGATTAGGAAAATTGTTGTTGCAAAAAGAATAGCTCCAAAATTTAGTGTACATATTGCTCACAACTAGAATTTATAGGGAGACAAAAAACTCTAGTTTAGTTTTATACTTATGATACTAATTGCTATTTTTTGGTGTTCGGTTATATGATCTTTGTTTTATTGGTTATTAACTTTCATTATATTACAAACAATATTTGAAGGTTAATCTAATATTTTTAACTTAAAAAAAATAAAAACAAACTAAAGAAATCTAAAAAAAAGATTTGATCTACTTTAACAAACTAGAATTTCAATTGTTTAAACTATGTAAAGAAAATTTAAAAATTGAAAAAAGTGACTACAGTCGACCCATGTTATGAATTTCATATCATTATTGATTAGTATCATTTAATATCAGTCATGGTGGTATTTCGAAATACCAATACCAAATTTTTTAATACCATACCATATTTACATACCTAGATGTTGTACTAAAATATCAAAAAAAAATACCCAATTAAACTTCTATCTCTTTAATTCCTAACACTCTTGATTATAATATCAACCAAAAGTTTTCCAAAAAAAAAGTAATGAACTAAACAAAAAGCACATGGACCAACCTCTCATCATTCCACTTGTAAATATATCTATATTTTGAGCATATGTAAAGATGAATACAAGCTTATATATTGCATTCTCAAATATACCATTATTTTTTTTACCCTATGATACTTAGAATGCATATAGCAAAAGGAAACATAATCTCAATTACAGACAACAGACCTAAGATAACTGTCAACATGTGGTACAAATGTAAATCCTCCATTATAAGCCGTAAACAAATGTCAATTAGAAGTACAAAAGCTTATATCTTAGGCCTAAACCTATAATAGACACTCGAGTGAAAAATGATATCCTTAATCTTCAAACTTAGCATAAAAGTCTTATATTTCAAAGACTTAGCATCACTCTCATAAGATACTTAAATGTGTTGCCATCCTTCACACCTTTAGAATACTATATAAGCAATGAGGTCACTTGTGATCTCATTTACTTTACTTATTATTTTTCTTATTTCAAGCTTGTATACAAGGAAGGAGAATTGATAATAATATTATATTTTCTTAGGAGCTTTTTGAAAATTACCACAAATCCTCATACAAGAAGAATTATATCTTAAAATAAGATTTCTAAAAGGTTTTTAATTCAGTTGGCTGGTTCTTTCTTATTAACACTCTAAATATGGTTGGTTTCATTTCCATATTCATCAACCGGATAGCTTAATGTCTCACTTCAACTTCTTATGACATTTTGGTGAATGGTTAACTAATTCCTTTGTTTAAGTGTACTAGAAGCTTGTGCCAAGATGATTCATTATCTCATATTTGTTTTCCTTGTGTATTAAAGAATCGATATGATTGATTACCACAAATTATATGTTAAATTAAAAGGGAATTATTAACTCAACAAATTCAAGTGAAGCTAGTGTTTTATCTCTCAAATGGTTTGTTCAAGCATGATAACTGTTCAGGAAGCTCTCAGGACTTTAGTGAACCTTAATAAAGCCCAATTTTTTGTTTAAACAAGGAACATTGAGGTTGTTAAAGTTTGGCTAGTTATACTGGTTTGGTTTCTCATTCATCTCCATAAAGCAAGCTTTATTCTTTTCCTAGACATCAGACAAAAGCTTTGGATTAAAGATAGGCTAAAACTTATCTCAATTCCTAACATAACTTGTGTACTTTGCAATGGAGAATTGGTATCTTATAACAAACTATTTGTAATTGCCTTTTCTCCTTAAAGGTATGGAGCTCTCTCTTAAGGCTTTTTGCCTTCCATAAAGGAAATTTTCAGTGGCAACAAAAAGTAGAATGAGTGTCAAAGATGAACATATGTAATAAAGTTAACTTAATAATGTTCAAACTATTATTTAGTTATAGTTTATAAAATTTGAAAAGAAAAGAATTCAAGGATTTTTGCTCATATATCTTTGAATATACATCACCCAATAATCATTACCACAAATGTATTATTGGATTAGGAAAATTGTTATCGCAAAAAGAATAGTTCCAAAATTTAGTATATATATAGCTTACAACTAGAATTATAGGGAGACAAAAAAACTCTAGTTTAGTTTTATACTTTTGACAGTTTTTATTGTTAGATTATGTGATCTTTGTTCTATTGGTTGTTAAATTCCATTGTATCATAAACCCTATTTGAAGGTTAATCAAAAACTTTTAAAAGAACAAGAGAAAAAGAAAAGAAAAACAAGCTAAAGAAATGAAAAAAAATATTTGATCTACTTTAACAAAAGAGAATTTCAATTGTTTAAACTAAGTAGAGAAAATTAGAGGATTAAAAAAAGTAATTGTCTAATTAAAAAAGTGATTATAATTAACCAATGTTTTGAATCCCACATCAATATTGGTCGATGCCGGTTAATATCAGTCATGGTAGCCAAATCTTTTAGTACTGCACTAGATTCAAATACTTAGTTGTACTAAAAAATTTGGGGATATACAAGTTGTACACTATAATATTGAAAAATACTGGGTTAAATTTGTAAAATAAGGATTAAATTTAAAAACATTTTTTAAAATAAAAATAAATAGAATATTATTTCTAAAAAGCTTTCTTATATTAATTTAATAAATTGATTTATTGAGTCAAACTAATCTTTCAAATTTAAATTGAGACTAAATTTTAATATAAAATCAAAGTTTTTATATAATTGAAAATATGTTTTATACATTGTTTAAATACTATTTTTAAATATTGTTTTTATTTTCAAATATAAGCATGTGGTTTAATGTTTTTAATGTATGAAACAAGTCTATTTTTTGTTTTAGATTTTTATGATCTAATTTAATTATTAAGTAACTAAATATTATTTAATTATTTAATATTAACCACTATAAAAATTAAAATTAATTGAAAACAATAATAATAACAATCTAAATTTAAATTATATAAAATTGATGACTTATTTTATAATTTTAGCAAATTACATAAATAACATTCGATATTAACCGATAATGGTATTGTATGGTACTAATGTTAAAAATCGATCCTAATTTTATTATGGTATTTGACATTGGAAATTGCAATAGATATATACCCTTTATATGTAATTTATGAATCCAGAAAAAGGCTTAATAATTATTTGCAAGAGAAAACATGAATAAACTGAAGTACGTGAGAAGGGAAGTAATGCCAACCGGCGGCAGTGGGCAACCGCTAGTTAATAAGGTGTCTACTTGTCACTCAACTCATACTTTATAATATTTTTCTTTTTCTTCTCCTTCTGCTTATCTTTTATCCCATCCTCACACACTCACCTGTCATTTCTCTGTCTCCTCTCCTCCCTTCTCACCGCTTACCATTTTAAGTCTAAGCTCCCTCTACTCACACCACCTACCCCCACTTGGAGGAGGAGACGCTCATTGCCGTTGATGTTCGACAACAATCCGACGTAGCTTGAGCAGTTCCAGGTTCTTCTTCTTCTTCTTCTTCTTCTTCTTCTTCTTCTTCTTCTCTTATTTTCTTTTCAAGAATATATTGATCTTAGTAATAGAAAGAGTTAAATTGTAGGAGGAAGATTGTTAATTGAAGTTGGAGAGCAGCAACAGCAACAGCAACTGATGTCTAGGAGGAGCAATGTTGCCCGCAGGATTTTCGAGCGTCAAATTCGCTCTCCTGCTCCCGGCACCAGCGTATTATTTCATCATTCTCCATGTTTAACGTTTTATCTTGTTTAATTCCTTAACATTAATGAAATTTTCATCTGGTAGTTGAGCTTCGGGTTTTCTGGTTAATTATTTGTTTAATGGAAATTGATTTAAATGTACATGAATTTGCCAGTTTCTTTACTTGCTTTTGCTGGATTTTTTCGTTGTTTCAGTTTATATACAAAAGATTAATTAGCAAAATAATCTCAAGGCCTTTTCTTTTTTGAAATCTTAAAGATAGAACTTAGCGGTGGAGGTAACGTTTTTAGTGAATATACCAAATTTTTCTGTTAAAAATTGAACCTCTTCATCAGCCATTTGTAAACAAATCATGTTTCTCACTTGGGCTCCATTTTTTTTTTTCAGTTTCCTCTACAATATCCATTTAACTTTTTAACATGTCCAAATTTAACTCTGATTTGGCTTACTTAAGATGTATCAGAACAACTATTATTGTCCATGTTGTGATCCTAAATCATGGTGTTGTGGGCTTGCAGGTCCACCAAGCTAGGCGATTTTATGAGGATATAGTCCCAAGTTATACCATATATGACATTGATTGCCCTGATTATTTGTTCCGTAAATTCACTGATGACGGCCAATACCTCATCAGTTTTAGTAGAAACCATCAGGACCTGATTGTTTATAGACCAACATGGCTTTCATATTCATGCAAAGAAGAAGATTGTGATCTTCCTGCAAGAGCAAAAAAGTTTGAGAGTTTCTTCTCCCAGTTGTACTGCGTCTCGCTCGCTTCTAGCAATGAGGTCATATGCAAAGATTTCTTCTTGTACATCGAGGCTAACCAATTTGGATTATTTGCTACTTCGACTGCACAAATTCATGATTCTCCACCTACTGAAGGGGCTATTCGGGGAGTGCCCTTCATAGAAAAAATTACATTTCATCTTTTGAGGTTAGTGATCTTTCTGTTTTAAAGAGCTTAATGTCTATAGATAACTTTTTTTTTCCCCATAGTTTTCATTCTCTCTTTATATTTGTAAAATTAGATTGGAAGATGGGGTGATACTGGATGAGAAGGTCTTTCGAAATGATTTTGTTAACTTGGCCCACAACGCCGGTGTCTTCTTGTATGATGATCTGCTAGCAATCGTATCACTTCGCTATCAAAGAATACACATTCTCCAAATAAGGGAATCTGGTAACCTTGTTGACATACGGGCTATAGGTGCATTTTGTCAAGAGGATGATGAACTATTTATCAATTTCAGTACTCAGGCAAGTGGGGAATCTTTTTAAACTATTGATCCTTCTTTGGATATCAATCTTCACAAGTTTACTGTAACAATTTAATGCTGACTTGTAGGCTAAATCGGGTGCATATTATCATGAGAACTAATGCTACATATACTATGAAATCTTTGAAGAAAACATCTGCAAATGCACATGGTTCTTTATCTAGGATGAGAATTAATGTTATAATGCTAATAAAATCTTTGAATAAAGCATCTGCAAGTGCATGTATTACAAAAAGGATGATTGGATGCTAAATTTGTGCTTATGTTTTAGAGAGAGTTTTATATTGAGTAAAAAGACAAGTTCATGTTTTCATAGAAAGTGAAATGAGCTAGGTGGGGAAATATACAAGAAGAAAAGGGGGGGGGAGCTTAAAAATTCGTTCTAAAAGAACTTCCCGTTAAATCAAATGCTTTTGGTGGAAAGACAAGTAGTCACATTAGTTTTCTTCTATTGATATCTAATTAGTAGGCTTTTACAAAAAAGAAGTATCTCTTTAAACCAGAAGGTTTACAACTTTCTATCCTAACTGCATCCTATTGCATTCCATTTTTGACATTATAGAAATAACTTCTGCTGCCCTACATTTCTTGTATGACACTGTTATTAATAGTCATGGGCTTGACACACTAATGGTTAGAGCCACTGGTTGTAGGGTATGGCAATTCATCAAACCCCTGGGAACCTCACTGAGAATGGTGTCCATCATAACCAGCCCAATTCAGAGCATTCCTTTCTAGGTGGCATCAAACAACGCTTGCTCTCTTTCATTTTTCGAGCAATATGGAATGAAGAACGAGATAATGCTCTGGTTGGTTATCTTAGTCCCAAATTTTTGTTGTTTCTAGATTTTAAGAACTCCTGTAAAGATTGTCTTTTCAAATTTTGCATGCTTTTACATACTATTGCACAAAGAGGTATTCCTGCTATCTTCCTTCATTATATTCCAGGTTCTATCTTAAGGGTTATTTGTACATTACGTCCAGCTATTCTTGTCTTCTGATATTCTTGACTTTTTTTCTTGTATTTGTATAAGATCTTCGGTTTGTTCATGATATGTAGACTTATTTACAGATAGTTGGCATTTACTAGTATTATGATTCCAAGAATAAAATTGGATAAATTCAGTTGCCTTCCATTTACTCACAATTGACACTACAACTTTAGTTACTTGAGTGTCAAGTTCTCCTGTAACTAACTTTGCATGCAAAAAATTGTAATTGTTAATGAAGCTTGAAATAAATAATGTTCCAAGGAATGTTTCATCCTAAGGTAGATTTTAGTTTGTGGCATATAGTTGTTCTTAATGTGTTATTACATCCTTTTTAATACTCTAAAGACATGGATTCTACTCATTTCTTGCGGTAGATATGGTTTTCTTGGTTGATCTTTTCCGTTTGGTGCGTATTTCTCAATTTTGTTTTCATTATTAAGTTGTTAATATTTGCATGAATTGTGCTAGTTTTGACATGTTTCTAGATTGAGCCCAGATAATTCTTGGAATTTTGAGAACAGTATATTTATATAAACCCATTGATTTTATGATGACACGTTGTCAGAGGTTTCAAGGCTTGAAGAAGAAGTTCTATTTCCATTTTCAAGATTATGTTGATTTGATTATCTGGAAGGTACCAAAAAACTTATGGTTTTTACTTTCTCCCACCTTCCACCTTCCATCTTACCCTTTCCCTTCCCCTTCCCCTTCCCCTTCCCTTTCCCAACTCTTTCATTTAATTCAGTGCATTTTTTTACTTGTCATTTTGAATAACTTGTAATTTTTGAATCAGGTACAATTCTTGGATCGGCATCACCTGTTAATAAAGTTTGGTAGTCTAGATGGAGGGGTGAGGGTTTGTCTTCTTCAGCTACTTCATTATATCCAAATAGGAATGGGAATCATTAGATTACTTAAACTCCTAGCAGGACTAATATTGTCTTAAACTCCTAGCAGGACTAATATTGTCTTAAACTCCTAGCAGGACTAATATTGTTGGATCAATAATTCTAACCTCAGCATTACACAAAATATAAAAAATGATAATAAACAAGAAAAAAATAAAAAGAAGAATAGAGAAATATGTAGACCTGTCAACATATATTTAATAAAACCACAATGTTGCTTTTGCAGGTAATAACAAAAAGAAAAAATGGCAGATTTACTTCAGCATCCTTGTTTCCAAACTGATAACATGGTCCTCTAGATTTAGAAGCATATAGATTCTGTTGTTTTGTCAAAAGGACTTTAGTCTCCATAAGTCGAAAGCTAAGAGGGAGTGGAAATTAATATGGTAATGCATACTGAATAACTGTTCCTACTCTAAAACTTATCAGTTCATCATAACTATGATGGTACTGAGAACTCTTTCCAAGCCTCCTAGTTAAGCTGGAAATTTTAATTTAATACCATTTGAAATTTTACATTCCATTATATTGAATTCAAAATCTTAAAAACTTTTTAGCTATTTAAGTTAAAACTATCATTTGGATCTTTTATTATTAGCTTCTAGAGTGCTTATATTCATGGTGGTTGACATACTTTTGCAGCTTCATTTATCACGAAATGCGGATCATCAACCATCATTCTTTGCTGTATATAATATGGATACGACTGAAATTGTTGCATTTTACCAGGTATAAATTTGATTTAAAGTTGCTACTAATTTAGAAGAGCTTGTTGCTGTTCTTTTGACAAGGATATAATCTTCAACTTGTAGAATTCAGCCGAGGAGCTTTATCTCTTATTCGAGCAGTTTTGTGACCATTTTTATACAATGTCAAGAGATTCATTATATATGAATTTCATATCATCCCACTCAAATAACATCCATGCTCGCGAACAATTGCGAACCATTAAAGACAAAGCTAACAACTTTTCACAGGTAAGCCTTGTTGTCATGAACTTGACACATGTGACTTGCCATATGTTAATCTAAGTAACCTGTATGTAGTGACTAACTCACTGATCTAGAGAGCTCATACTCTTCCGGCTGATAATCTGGTCGTTGGATGTGCAACTAGACATAAGACAATGGTGTTTCTGAATTTGTACTTTGCCATAGTTGAAAGAACTGAACTGAAAAACAATGCTTTTAGCTGTTTTTTGTTTTTTTACTCTCTCTCTCCCCCTCTCTCTGATATGAGGATGAGTTCTTAGAAGATACCAAAAACTTTGCTATATTTGGATTCTGTACCTTTTGTTACAGATAAGGCCAGTAAGAGTCCTAGTACACCTCTGCTAGTATGTACCAGGCACAATAATTGGGGTGCTAATCTGGGAGGCTAATAGTTATCTGGTAGTTAGGTTAGTTAGCCAATAGTTATCTGGTAGTTAGCCAATAGTTAAACTAGGAATCCTCAAAGCATAAATTGAATGTCCTCCTTAAAGCTACCGGTGATTATGTATGAAGTCTCCTAATTACCAGATAACTATTGGCTAACTACCCTAACTACCAGATAACTATTAGCCTCCTAGATTAGCACCCCGATTATTGCACCTGGTATATACTAGCAGAGGCGTACTAGGACTCTTACTGCCCTTATCCGTAACAACTTTCTGGTCCTTTTTTCTCTTTTCCTTCTGCTCTTTCTTTTTCTTGTTCTTTGATGCCACACAAAGTGTGGTTAAGACCTTATTGATCATGTATTGATAATATGATTTCTTTTATACCATAACATCTAAGGTCAACAAATGGTTTGCAGTTCATCAAGAAGATGATGGTCTTTTTGCCTTTCAGTTGTCAGTCACTGATTCCATCTCCCTACTTAGACCAGTCTCTCTTTCGGTATGATGAAAAGGTTTGATCCTGTACCATAACTTTCATTTTATATTCATATATACCTACAACATGTTTATTATAGCTTGTTCGGAAACAGCCTCTCTCCAGTTAGGGGTGAGGTTGCATGCTACTGAACCTTCCTAGATTCCACAAATTAGTGGGATTTTTACTGGGTTCTTGTTATTGTTGTTATGTTTATTATAGCTTGTAAAGTGATCAAAGTAGGAGGAGCTGAGGGACAGAGGAAATTAGGATAGTGAGGAACTCATAAGAGGAGAGACGAGATATAAAATTAGAGGAGAGAGAAGTTTATAAGCATGTGTGAAAGAAAGAAACTTGAGGTGAAAATGAATTCTATTAAAGTTCTGTGAAGTTTTATGGCATATTTATATACTATTTAAGAAATAATAAAAGGGTTCTCACTAGACATAGTAGGAGTTTTCAGTAACTGTGTTTGAATCATTTGCCAATGGTTGTTTTGCCCATCAAACACAAAAGTCTATGTTGATACGTAAGATACAACGACTATTAAGATGGTGATTTTGTGTTTCAATAGAACTTCTTTTCTCGGATAAATACAAGTTAACTTTAATTTGATGAAAATTTTGACATTGCACTCCACGATCACAATTGTTTTTATTTTGTTGCACTTCCTTAGATTACTTCTATTTGGGCTTATTGGGTCTACAATGATAGTGTCAACCATTGTTTGCTACCTAAAACCTTGGTTTGATGATTAATTTTTTAGTGAATAAATGTATAGATTGATATAAATATTAACTTAATTATTTTAATTCTTCAAGAATGACTTTAAATACACTTATAATATCTCGTGTGTACTTCAATATATTTCTACTGAAGTTTTTAAAATAGTAAATTGAAGATTTTTTTTTTCTATACAAAGTATGGCGAGACAACTAGTATGTGATACATTTTACATTTGTACTTATTGGATTGGACCTCTTCTATGGGCACCATGAGGGATGATATAGAAAATAAAACTGAAAGCAATCCTGGATATTAGTGTCATTCTTAGTGTCCTTTGATGCCTTTGCCTATTCCAAGGTGAAGAGCAAAGCCCATTTTTTGGTGTAATGATGTAGCAAAAACAACATAGTTGACACTGTAAACTTCTACTGTTTGTGAAACTTGGGCTAAACAAGAAAGTGATAAGGGAATTAAAGTGAGAATAAGTTCCCAGTAGTTGGTGGTCAAGGACAACTGACTGTTTGTCAAAGGTAAAGGAGAAGATCATGAGTGATGCCTCAAGAGACTTGTGAACCTAAGAAGCTACTAAGCTTGTGAAAATATATAATACATGAAAGTTTAAGTCATAAACTGTTTGGCTAACAATAACAATTTGATCCAGATGTGGCTAAAGAATAATTACTACTTAACTGTTTTTTCAGACAACTTCAGAAAGTACTTGCGAATTCATCCCAGTCTGACATCTATTAACATGGTCATGAGTCTTTCCCATCCCTTCATATTTGTTGGGTGCTCTACAACTGAATGTTGTTGACGCTTTAAACAACCAAGTTACCTGATCCACGTGCATGAAAAGTATATCTGGAGGAGAAAAAAAAGAATTCTGTTAAGTATATAAAAACCAAATAATGGAGAATTCATTGGTCACTATAATAATACCGAAGAATAAAAGTCAAAGTCCAAGAGGGATTCTGACTTAAGTAAGCTTTCCCCAGCTGATATATAACAGTGTCTTTCTGTGGCGATGCAGTGTCATTGGGATTGCAAAGCTGAACTGTGAAAGGGAATGTGTGAGATCTCCCTTTCTCTTTTTACTTTTTGTGAAAGTTGGTGTCCGAGTTTAGTTTAAGTCTTTCTAGTGGAGAGTAGGTATTTGGCAAATACAGAATGTCCGAATCTTTTTAAAAAGCATTAAACTAAAAAGGCTGCTAAAAGCATATGAAATAAAAGAGTTAGGTCGAAAGTAGAAACCGTCGATACTTTCTTCTGTGTTCAAGCCAACAGAGGGCTTAATTGCTATTGCGCAAAACATGTTAGATGACGTTCGGTGTCTTAGCTGTTCTCCATTCCTGTCATAAATGTGGTTGATAATTCTATATCGAATTCTCTTTATTCAATCTTATTCTGTTTATGGGGTGACTGTTTCTAATGGGTACTTAATTGTGTGTCTGTGGCTTGTCAATTCGTTCTTGTATTTGTTTGGCATTCTAGCATATGGTAGTCTTAGCAATAGTGGTTTCTTTTGCACCAGCACTTTATTTGTATGTTTTACCATATCTGATCTTCTTCCCCTTTATTATGCTGCTGTGATAGCTGATATCTGCTAGTGATCGGCATAAACCATCAACAGACCATCCCATCAAGTTCATATCCCGAAGGCAGCCTTATATCCTTAAATTCAAAATTAAACCAGGTACTGATTTACCCGTTCCATGACATCTTAGGCGCAAATGTTCCCATGCAACAGAATTGAAAGTGGGAGAAAACTGCAATGCTCAACCAAGACTTTTATTATGCCATTTTTCTTTTAATGCCATTGTTGAGTAGTAAAATGTGTATGGTAATGATGCCATTTTAGGTCCTGAAACCGGAAATCTGGATAGCCGAGCAAGAAAGTTCTCCTCATTCCTATTCCATCCATTTCTACCCCTGGTTGTCTCCATTCAACATGCATTGTTCTTGCAACCATCAATGAACATTCACTTCCGGGGATGAAGATAATGCATTTTCCTGGTGGTCCATGTTCTGCAGAACTCTCTAACGTTTGAGATTAAATTATAAAAAATGTATATTACTTGGAAACTTTTTATTTCTTTGGTCTCCACAGCTAATTCATCCATAATATTGGATGTTTATTTCCTTTTTTATTCAGAATTTTGTATCATTGGCAGGCAAGTTAGAACGAGCGATTTTGAAGTTCGCTTGTTATCCCCATAATCCCCGTTTGTATCCCTTTTCTTTTGCTCACTTTCCTGGACAACTGACAAGTTTAAGGGGCATTTAATTTATTTGTACCCTTAAACTTGTTCTATCTTGCCTCAATACTTCGTCAAGTTCATGTGTCGAAACATAAAATTGGAGAATATTAGTGTTATAAACGGACAGGAGCGTTTCAAAATGTCAGCTCTAGTTGGCATGAGGAGTTAAAGCTGATTGCTTTGCAAGAGGAGGAGACGAAGCAAAAGGAGCTAAGAAACTGGCAAGGTGAGAAACAGAATGTAGTCTGTGAGAGCTTGACATTTAATACGAATACTGACACCAAAAGCTGAATATGAATATGATAATTGTCCGTGTGACGAGTAAAGTTCGTTTCTTGAGACCGAAGAGAAATAATCAACTAGGGCTGGCAGCGGGAGGTCTACTTTTATACCGAGTGAATTCAGCTTTGTGCATTTTATCAAAATATCACCTTACTACTGACCTCTCCATTCACCTGTTGAATGTCTACCAATCATGTGGGTTCCATCTTTGCCAGATTACAAGTAAAAGGTGCTATTAAAAATTGTATTAGGTGGTGTGAATGAAGGCAATACGATCAGAGCTGGAACTCGGAACTTTGCAAAGATATTCAAAATAAGTTGGCTCTCGAATGCCACGCCTATGCCTTCGAAGAAAAATGTGGAAAAGGAATAGTTGAGCGGACGGTGCTTAGGGAGGAAGGTCGAAGCCATCATCCAATCCGATTTCTTGATTTCGGGAATCCTATTCATCGATGTGGGACTAAAATTTCTAAAAGTCTTCAAATCAAATGCTGGAAAACACTGGCTCATAATATTAATATCATTCCCTTTCACACCTAAAGATTTCACTTTTGGGAAGACGAAATCAAAAGAATCATACATAATTCACGCACAACACAACAATTACAAATTACAACACTAGAAATCGTACAATTGCTCATCCATTTTTTGTCGTAACAAGCAAAATCTCTGAACCTTGACCGATTAGGTAGTCCAAAAACTCCACGATCTCTTCACCATCTCCAAAAGCCACTGGGGTTTTAAGATCACTATCCAAATTATACCAAACCCCACCAATCTTCCTCACACTAACCCAATGCCTACTCTTCCAAAGCCCGCCGTACCTTCTTACAGGAACATTAAGCACAATCCCGAACAGTTTCCCGTCTGGGTCTTCCAGATTTATAGCGGATGCACTGTTTCGATGGTCGTGCCAGGCGACCGTAAGACCTTTCTCTTCAAGAGCAGCGATTAAAACGTTAATATCGTAGTTTCCGGTGAATGTGTTATGATGAGGCTTGAAGACAATGGACAGTGGAGTCCATGACTGATTGTTTGGATCATCGGCCACTAATTTCTTGGCGATGGCGTCCAAGCTGGCTTTAGAGAACGCGTCATTTCGCTGAATGGGGAAGGGAAGAAACAGTCTTGAAAAGTGAGCGTAAGCAATATGAATGAAAGAGTAACTGAGAAGTAATATATACCTGGAAGAGATTATTGAGGGCATGTAAGAGGCAGAACTGCAACTTTTGTTTCTCGTGATAGATTTGAGGCTTATCGGTCTCCGTTGCCATGGGCTTTCCTTTACTTGATTAGATTTACAGTTAGGGTTTTGGTTTTGGTTTTGGATAAGAAATTATTTCAAGAGAGGAGACGTGTATGAATTTTAATAAAATAATTAATTTCTTATTTGTTAAAAATTAATTTACTATTAATTTTTGTAATTATTAATTTAAAATAATAATCCTCGTGTATAGCCAATACCAACCAGGAGGAAACAGAAATATAGAAGGCTCATCTCCAAGGTCTCTTTACAGATTACTCATGCTATAGAAGTCACCGATGGGAACATCTAGCAATCTCTTGGTTAAAGCTCTTTGGAAGAACGTGGCACCCAATGGGTGGAAGATCAATATAAATGGTTCTTAGCATAGAATGCTCAACATAAGTTATTAGCCAGTTCGCACAGCGGTTACTCTCGCGGTAAATGTGATAATGGATAACCATCTAGTTCTGTGTAAACAGTTCGTGAATACCCTGAACTATGGGATTATAGACTTGGGAACGGCTAGCCGAGGAAAAGATGAGGTGGATGGCCACTGCCGAGTCTGCTTCCAGTTCAATCCGGCGATAACCTAGTTTTCACGTGCGCGTGAGCCCTGTATACACTTCCCAGAGTTCCGCAGATACCGAAAAGTATTAGCCAAGATTTTGGATAAAACCTCCAATCCAATTGCCTGAACTGTCCCGAAGGAGGCCGCCAGCTGTAACCGAGGAGGAAGAACATTTACAAGCTCCATCTGTGTTTAACTTGACCCACCCGAGAGGAGGTTTACACCAACTTATGAGTTGCTCGTGGCGTTGGCGATGCTCGGTGACAGTGCTACTTTGCCATGTGGTTGACTTGTGAATCTGATATTTATAAAACACAATAACAGAAATAGGTGAGGGTGGCCAAATAAACTAAGCATCAAAAAGGGACCTATTACGCCAAGCCCATAAGAATCAACAAGTCGTGCCAAATAGTGTCGACCACTCCTGGCTGAACACCCGTCGGTAGGATTGGATATTGGTAAAGAGCCATTGGTGGTTTGGCGGATTGAAGAAGTTAGTATTAACAATGTGCTGAGGAAAGGAGCTCCACACTTGGTGGGCTCTAACGCAATCTCGCACCGTATGTTGCCAGGATTCGTCGAGACCACGGTGATAACAAGTTCCATCCGTTGTGAGGTATCTTCGTCCCGATGTTGGTTAGTAAGTAACCTGTCCTGTGCGAGGAGCCAGAGGAAGGAACGAATTTGTTGAGGGCCAGGCCAGTGCCATATGGCCTTCCAAAATCCAGTAATATCAGTGTCCTCGTGATCCATGATTATGGAGTAAGTAGAAACTACAGTGAAATGACTTGTATGGGACATGCCCCAGCATAACTTATCCCACCCTACGAATGGCCTCAGGGGGAAAGTACCTGCTATTAAACGGCAGATCTCAACTAGGAGGTCCCAATTCCAATTACCGTCAATGTCCACAAAATGATGGACACTGAGGTTACTATAAGGAGCAGAAATAGGGGTGGTAATCTGGTTAATAAGAGGTCCCGCTCCCGCTACCCAAGGATCCAACCAGAATCGAGTTCAGACACCATCTCTAAGCACCCATTTCATTCCCTGAATCACGATGTACCAAACAGACTTAATACTCTTCCAAATCATAGAACCACAAGTTGTGTCTATGGTGTTAGGGAGATTTTTAACATCAAAATTGTACTTCGCTGAGAGAACTCTAACTCATAGAGAGTTAGGCTTTTCTATCAGGGTCCAGCTTAATTTGGCTAAGAATGCATCATTGGTTTCATGAATTTTTCAGATGCCCAGACCCCTCATCTCTGTTGAACCCCGTTTTCGGAGCCCAACATCGGACTTGGGATCATGAAACTTGAGCATGGAGGAGGGCTTAGAAGTTGGAGATTTGAAAAAAAAATCATTCGGAAGCAAAGGCGGGCTTCATCGCAGCGAGCTTATGCAGGTCGATTTCGCCGCGGCGAAAAGTATAATCTTCACCGCGGTAAAGTCGCCACGTGAATTACGCCTCGGCGAACTCTTGGCTTCGCTGTGGCAAAAACCCCTTGCAGCAGAATTCAAAACCCAAGCTACCCATCTTACTAGAATGCAAACGTAAAATCTGTCAACCACATTCATTTGTACAACCCAAAAACAAAAATGGATAAGAACCTAGCCACAAACAAACTCTCAAAATCTTAATCTCATTTCCAAAATCGAATACTTTGCAAAAACATAAGAAGAATCATATAC
>JAOQMS010000008.1:28577750-28591413 GCA_027563885.1 Erythroxylum longipes
CAAAAATACCCTTATGCATTCTTAATTCTTCAATTTAACTTACACCATACTATACTCTAACTTAATCTTAATTCTTCTATTTAATACTTCAAATTCTATCAATCCATGCTATAAATCCTCTCAACATTGATATTTTAATTAAACTCCAATTAAAATGATTTATCTAGCAAAACCACAAAATTTATTCAAATCATGCTTACTAAAATAAAATAAAATAATTCGGGGCCCAACAATCTCTTTAGGTTTACAGACGTCCTCCCATTTAACTAATGGGATCCCCCTAGTACCATTAGTCGAGCCCCACAAAAACTGGCGCGTGATCTTCTCTAGTTCATTACACAGACGGCGAGGCAGCCGGACCGTTTGCATAGGATAACTGGGAAGTGCTACGATGACAGATTGAGATAGGGTGAGATGACCTGCGAAAGACAAAAGATTGGCAGACCAGCTCGTTAACCATTGGTGAACCTTGTCCAAAATGTATTGATAAGTTTTCTTGTTCACTCGTTCATGCAGGAGTGGAACTCGGAGATACCGGCCTAAATCAGTGGTCTGGGGGAACCCCAGCACAGTACTTAAGTAGCGGGACGTCGGGGAAGGGATATTCTTAGAAAAGTAGCACCGAGATTTATCTTGACTGATACATTACCCGGAAGCAACACAGAAGGAATCTAAGGTATCACGAATCATGTCCACTTGAGCCATTGACGCTTCAGAGAAAAGGATGAGATCGTCAGCGAAAAATAAGTGAGAAATTAGTGGCCCAGTTTTGCTCAATTTGATAGGCTGCCATTAGCCTTTAGTAACAGCTTGCGTAATTGTTTGCCCTAATCGTTCCATACACGAGACGAAGAGGTAGGGCGAGAGGGGGTCATCTTGACGAATACCTCGGGAGGGGCTAAAGGCCTCACTCAGTTCACCATTCCACCTTACTTGGAGTGAAACCATGGAAATGCACTTCATAATGAGATTGATCAGCAAATCGGGCATGCCCACGTCGAATAAAGTATCTTGGATGAAGTCCCATGATAACTGGTCATGAGCTTTCTCAAGATCAACCTTTATGGCCATTATACCTGTTCGTCCAATTTTCCTTTTCATGGTGTGAATGACTTCTTGGACGATAATGATATTGTCTGTGATCGAGCGCCCTGGAACAAAACCGCATTGGGTTAGGAGCTACCAAAGTGTCGAGGTAGGGTTCAAGCCTATTGACAATGATTTTGGTGATGGCTTTGTAGATCACCGAACATAAAGCAATTAGTTGGAACTATTGAATTGACGTAGGAGACGGGGTCTTTGTTATAAGAACCATGGTAGTGCGGTTAAACTCAGAGTCCCAGGCTTCATGCCGAAAAATGCGCTGAAAGAATGAAGTCAGAGTAGGTCCCACAATATCCCATTGGGATTGGTAGAATAGTGCAGGAAGGCCATCAAAACCTAGGGTCTTATTAGGCTCCATACTGAAGAATGTCGTCTTAATTTCCTCAGTATCAAGGGGCCGGTTCAAATCATTTATGGTTGTATGAGGGAGCCGGAGAAAATGTCCATAGATCAGCTGATCAACAGGATATGAGCTATCCTTCGTGAAAAGAGTTACGAGGAACTGTTGAGCATGTCTTCGAATGGCCGAAGGATCAGACATTGCATTCCCATATTCATCCTATAAGGAGGTAATCCTCGTATGTCTTTACTTGGCCATGGTGATGGAATGATAATACCTGGTGTTCCTATCTCCCTGGCTAAGTCACTGGCATCTGGATCATTGATGCCAGTAAAGCTCCTTTTGGAAGAGGACCTGCTCCAGTTCCATACGGAGGGGTAACTCGAGTTCCTTGAGAGAGCCAGAGTTTGCATTTTCCAGATGTTGTTGAATTCCGACGAGATGGGCCAGGAGACGCTTTTTCCTATGGAAAATGTTTCCAAAGGTGGAATAGTTCTATTGTTGTAACCAGTTCGCAAAAGTTTGTATTTCGCAGCTAAGATCTATACCGGTAAGGGTCCAGTTCTCGGTTACAAAGTGGCTAAAATCTGTATGCGTCAACCATGCTGATTGAAAGTGAAAGGCCCTAGTTGTCGGATGGGGGGTCATCTACTGTTAAGAGTCACTAGGAGAGG
Organism: Erythroxylum longipes; assembly: GCA_027563885.1. Classification (NCBI taxonomy): domain Eukaryota; kingdom Viridiplantae; phylum Streptophyta; class Magnoliopsida; order Malpighiales; family Erythroxylaceae; genus Erythroxylum; species Erythroxylum longipes. The sequence continues at coordinate 28,579,869 of JAOQMS010000008.1, forward strand.
CCGATGGTCCAATTTAAGGAATGGTAAGTGAGTGACTGTGGTGTGTGTGAAAACGGATTGCCAATCATTTGAACAGAATGCCCGGTCTAATCTAGCAAGAATATGTCTTCTCCTCCAGGTGAATCGAGGTCCTAAAAAGCCATGATCCTGGAGCTAGCAGCTTTGCACACAGTCACGAAAATGGGGGTTCACCACAGGTTGGAGTCAAGAACCTCCACGTTTATCCGTGCTCTCTAATTTGGCATTAAATTCGTCACCCAAAAGCTAAGGTTTGTCTTTGATTCTGGCTATTTTCCACAGATACTACCATAAATAGGTTTGAAGAGAATAAGTGGGGCTGGCATAAATGGCCGTGAAATTAAACGACACTCAGTCCTACTCAATGTAGGCATGCACAAATTGGCAGTGAGCTAATTAAATGCGTACTGCAATATCTGTTCTCCAAAGTAACCAGATGCCGCCCGAATAGCCCACTGCTTCCACCCGGAAGGAATGAGGAAAGCCCAAATTTCGAACAATTTTCGTTGCTCGTGCCCCATTAATGCGAGGCTCCACAAGAACCATAAAGCGAGGTTTATAGGTTCGAATGTAGTTTTTTATTATAGGCTTGAAGGATTTACCTCCAACCCCTTGACAGTTCCAGATGAATATTGACATTGGAATCTATATAGAGGATTTAATCAGTCTGTGAGATGACTGCGCTCACTTTTGGACCCCGAGCCTGATCTGGTCTCTGGTCCTGTGTAGTCTCCATCATCGGAGTATCCGACTCTTCAATCATTGCCGTGTCTGAAGTTGCGAATTTGTCGGGATCTAGTGGTCGTGGAGGAGGTATTTGGTGCAGTTGACTAGATGAAGTCGAAGCATAGTGAGTGTGGTCTTCCGCCTCCATTTCCTGGCAGCTTAATTCTGCAGTTGTGGGTAGCTGGACCAAATGATCTTGGATAATAACGTCAGTGTGGGAGGGTATGGAAATGGCCACGTGGGACATTAATGGGTTTTGGGTTGCTGCTGGGAATGGTGGGGATGAAGGCTTAGTCTGCATTAGGAGCGTGGAGCCCAAATGTGCGATCTGCCCAGCTGAGCTCACTCCTTGGGCCTGGAGAGGGACGCGACATCGTTTGGATCTGAAGGTGCTCGTGCGGGGTCGTTTTGTGGGAGCTTTTATTGAGGCCTCGTCATCCTTGAGACGATAACCGTTTAATGGGAGCTTCTTTAATCGGGGACTGAGCTAGGGATTTGGTGGCGAGTTATGAATGATGCGTCGATTGGAACGTTAGAGGAGCATGGGTTGCCTTATATGATGAAGGTAGGTCTGACCCCTTTCTCTAACGGCTCGTTGTCTGACAGAGCCATAAATCACGAGCCTCGGGATCTGACGTGGGGAGAGCCGTTGTTGGATGTGAGACGTTAGGCCATCGGGGTAACTGGTTGACGACGAGGGCGGCAAGCCACCTGCATCCAGGGTCCGTACTCGTTCTGTTGGAGACCTTCTGAGGAAGACGCTTTATTGTTATCAGGTTGGGTGGGCCTCACTGGGTTGTCGATGGTTTGCGCATTCGCCAGTGCTACTACTGGTTTCATGGGGCAACTGATTGCTCCATGCCCGACCTGCCCACAGGAGAAGTAGATCTGTGGGAGCCCCTCATAAGCAACCTTAATAAGCTCACCATCCAGTTCAACAAAGGGGCGGAGCGATGAGCTGAGATCAATATCAACGGCTACCCGAGCGAACTTTCCCCGTTGGGTGAGTTGAGTGTGGTTATCAATTTTCACCGTTCGACCCACAAGGTTTCCTAACACTGTGAGGATCAAAGGATGATACCTTGCTACTGGAAGGTTGGGGAACCTCACCCATGCCACAACATGCGTTATTTTCCCAGAAGATGGCCTGAATTTGGGGTACCACGACTGAACTGAGAGTGCATTTCCCGCGATGATCCAGGGCCCCTGGGTAAGGATCTATGCATAATCTTCCTCCTCCTTGAAATTAACCAAGTAATATTCGTCTTCAATGTCCACTATTTTGATTGGTCGCTTTGGTTCCACAGAGAAAGCAGTCGAGATTTTAGCATAGTGAAACTTAGAGATCGGCCGAGGAGCTTAATGACAACAGCCTTTGCCCAGATTCTGTCTAATTATCCTCGAAAGGTGTTGGAAAGTTCTAAACCCATGCCAAATTTTCCTTGAACGACAGAGATGTCTCCCTCAGTTATTTCGATGGGGTCCTCTTCAGGCCATTCCATGGAATTATCTGTTCTGCCTGTGTCCATATGTCCAATTACTACCACACTGTAGCTTAGCGAATTATTCGGTGGAGTGGGTTCAGGGGGAGGGGGATCTTCATCCCTCTCTCTTGTGCGGACTTTTTTGGCCGCCTAGCGAATTGAAGCAGAAGAATTGCTAATAGTTGAGTTGAGATCAGTTGAAGTTATTCCAGGTTGGTTTGATAGCAGTGCGGTTAAGAGCAGTGCGTTTGAGAGCATTGTTTCCACCACTCTTTAATCTTTTATGTGATGATACACAGCCTTCTTGTTGGTCACAAATAGTTACACTGAGACACGGACAAAGAGAAGCTGAGTAAGGTCGTTTCCAGGAATCGAAAATTCTAAAAAAATAGACCGATTACTAGTTGTGTAATCGGATTTCTTCCCCTTCTTATATTTGAAAAAAAAGCTCTTTGGAAGAAAAGCCTAAGCCTAAGAGCCTCTACGATCACTTGGTTAGCAATTAAAAATAGACTCATCACCAAAGATAGATGGTATGGTACTTATGATCTAATACATATCTTATGTCAACTGACAACGAAAGATAGGAATCACCTCTTCTTCTATTGCACATACACCAAATCGGTATGGAGCCAAATGCTTCACAAGTTGGGGTTTTTCTGTAGTAGTTCGTATGACTAGCTTCACATGCTACATCAGGTCATCAGAGTTGTAAATCACCGCAAGGAAGATTCCAAGCTGATCAATACTACTTTCACCCTATCCATATACAACATATGGCGGGAGAGTAATCGAAGGGTATATTAGCGAGAGCAAACTACCCAATACCAATTAGCAGTTAACACTATCAATGAGATTTGAGGCCTTGTAATGTCCAAAGATGCAACCCAAAATATGACAGACAATATATGTTTGAACTAGAACTTATAACTAAGTAGCTTTGTTTCCATACTGTATAAATTTTGACTATAGGCTATTTTAATAGTATTGACTCTCGGGGGAAGAACTCACTTTCTTATATATAGTTTTCACTATAGTTAATGAAATTGTCTTTTAATTTTTAAAAAAAACACTAATAATCTAGTGGAAGTTTTTTTCATACGCAAGATATGGAAAAGTCTAGAAGTACAGTCTTATCCCTAATTAATAAAGAGACTGTTTCTGATAAACATACATAAAAATATACATATACATATTTAAATAATAAAGTAAAAACAATTAAAATAAAAATAGACATAAAGATAATAAATAATAAAATAAATATAAAAAGATAAAGAATAAAACTAAGAAAAAATATTTATATAAGTATACAAATAAGGAAGGAGACAAGTAAATAAATAAATTAAACAAGTCATTACAAGAAAATATTTAGGCTAAATAAGGAAATGTTTAGACTAAATAACTAAGAGAGAAGTATTACATACTAAATGTTTAGGCTAAATACAAGACATAAGACATTAAAAAAAATGTTTAAAAGACCTATAAAAAAAGAAAAATCTCTTTCTGTGAGATCCTTTATTCTTATCCTAGTATGCTAAAGTTTTTTATTGAGGGTCATATCTTTGGTAAGTTCCAGTAGAGTCATATAATTCTTGATAACCTCCCTCTAGTTTTTAGACCTTTTTTCTCTCTTATAATCTCTAAGTACAATCTTCATCCACCTTTTCATTGGATTGTTAAAGTGTCTCCTTTTAATATGTCTGAACTATCTAAGCCTTGTCTCTCTTAATTTTTCATTAATATTAGTCACCTTTAATTTGTCTCTTTCCATTAAATTCTTAACCTTATCTCTTCTAGTAAGGTTACTCATCCAATAAAGCATCATCTTCTTTGCAACTATTTATGATTATGCACATGTTTGATAGGCTAATACTTTGTCCCATAGAGGATGATTGACCTAATCGCTAGACGATAGAATTTACCTTTGAACTTAAGCCATATTTTCTTGTCACATAAAAATCCTGATACACTTTTCCATTTAAGTCACCCTAATTTGATACGATGAACTATATCATCTATTGCTTTGGATAATAGATCCTAGATCCTTAAAACACTCCTTCTATGATATAATTACGAAATCAATTTTTACCTCCACATTAGAAGTCACCTTATGGCCCGAAAAGTTGCACTTTAAGTGCTCAATTTTAGTTCTGCTCAATTTAAAGCCCTTTAACTCTAACGTATCCTTCTATAATTCCAGCTTAATATTGATACTCTCTCTTGTCTCATCGACTAAAATAATGTCATCAATAAATATACACTAAGGCGCATTACCTTAGATATTCTTGGTAAGCTCATCAATCACTACTGTAAACAAAAAGGGACTCAATAAGTAGCTGTGGTGTATCCTAATATTGATAGAACAATGTTCTCGTATCGTACTTATTCTAGTTTTTACACCTTCATACTTAGCCTTAATAACTCGTATATAGGTTATAAGAACTCTTTTAACTTCTTCTAAACACCTCCACATGATTTCCCCAAGTACACTGTCATAAGCCTTCTCTAAGTTAATAAAAATCATGTGTAGGTTATGTTGTCTTTTCCTATAATATTCTATTAGTCTTCTAAGGAGATGTAAAACTTCAGTCGTAGACATTCCTGGCATGAAATCAAACTGGTTCTCTGAGTTCTCCCTCTCTTCATCAATCACCTTCTCAGATAACTTCCTGGTGTGACTAAGTAGTTTAATGCATCTATAGTTTTTATAGCTTTAGATGTCCTCCTATAGAATAATTAACATACTAAGTTTCCACTCATTCGACATGTTGGCGAACCGAAGGATCACATTAAAAAGCTTACCTAGTCAAGTAAAACTCTCTTTGCCTAAGCTCTTCCACATGTCTTAGGTATTTCATCAAACCCTACTGGCTTTTCCACTCTTCATCTCACTCAAAGCTCTTTTAATTTCTTCCCTTGTAATCTAATGGCAATAGTTAAAGTTATGATACCTCAAATGTGCTAAGATCACTTAAAAAGATGCCATCTTCTATGCCTTCTTTATAAAGGCTATAAAAGGATCTCTTCCATCTTCTCTTGATGGCATTTTTAGCCATGAGAACTTGCCCTACTTCAACATTTTTGCAATGAATTAGATCTAAGTCTTTTTCTTTCTGCTCCCCGGCTCTCGCCAATTTAAATATATCCTTTTCTTTATCTTTAGTTTCCAATCATTGGTATAATATCTCGTAAGCTCTACTTTTAGCTTCTGAGATTATTTTCTTCGAATATTTTTTTCAGTTTGTAACTTTCTCTATTAACCACTTTCTTTACCTCTATGGTGTTATCCAATAGAGCTTTTATAGGCACCCTTTTAATCCTAACCTTTTGTATACATCAGCATTCCACCACTAAGACTCTATCTTACTACCGCTAGGCTCTTTAGAAATACCCAAGATCTCTTTAGTTGTATTCCTAAAAAGAGTTGTTACTCTCTCCTACATCTGGTTAGCATCTCCTTCCAATTTCCATTCTTCTCTATATATTACTCTATCCTTAAGTTGTTTCACTATATCCTCTTTCTTATTCCACCATCTGAATATGATAAACCCTTTAGAACTTCTCTTCTTCCTCCAACCGTTAACTATCATATCCATAACCAACAATCTATGCTAAGTTGAAAAGCAAGCGTTAGGTATCACCTTGTAATCTTTATAAATAGTTCGATCACCTTACGAGTCAATTTGAGTTTTTATAGCTCTACACTTAAAAGTCACTAAGTGCTCCTTGTTTTTCTTAAGAAAAGAGTTAGTTATCACTAACTCAAATGCTAACTCGAGATCCAACAATCAATCCCACTATCATACTTATCACTATACCTAAAACTCCCATAAGTTTATAAATATCTGTTAGAGGTTTCCCCTATATGACAATTAAAGCCTCCTCTTAGAATAACTATCTCATAAGAAGCGATTTGTTGAATCATCTTACCTAGATCTTCCCAAAATTGGTGTTTAATTTGTTCGTCCAATCATACTTAAGGTTCATAAGCACACACCATATTGAAAACAACACCTTTCACCACAATTTTCAAGAACATAATCATATCATTAGACCTTTTTACTCCACATATGATGTATGAACTCCTTGAAAACCAAGATACCTACCCCATTTTATTGTCTTGAACACCCTGAATACCAAAGTTTCAAGAACATATCCATAATTTGTCAACATTTTCTCTTCTTCTAGACCCAAAACTCATTAAAAGAATAGCCATTGCTATAGTATCAGAAGTCAAAGCTACCACTCATATCCTAAAGCCCAACATAAACTATAAAATATATGTCCAACAATTCCCTAAACAAATCTAATATTACTTGAGAAAGGAAACAAGGATTGATATTAAATCCCAAAATGGGCACTGTAATAAATAGATGTGAAAATCATAAGTACACATGATTGCAAGCAAATCAAAATTAAATGGTCTAATATATGAACCAATAATATAAACTAATTTTTTGTAAAATGTTAAAACACACTGTTAGATAGTTGAAAAAACAAACAAAATATTGAAAATATAAACGAAAACAGAACTAGATTTTATAAATCTAAACCAATAATAACCACCTCTTACCTGAAACAACACAAGTAATGAAAGACCTTAATGAGGAAAAATTGTAAAGAAAAGTAAGAAGTAGCTTTAAACTATAGTATAAAACAAGCAAAGGACTACACTAGTCTAAAATGTTGAACAGTCCATAAGATTGATTATAAAGACACTCCAAAGCAACTACTTGGAGAAACTAAGGATAAATGCTTGTAAAAGCCTTATAAACATTATATTAATATACACAGATGTGAGCTTTATGTGATTGGGACTTAAGAAATCAACAGATTATTGTGAAAAATCGATTTGGAACCAAGATTAAGCAAATAGGTAGTTAAGTTTGGCATTAAAAAGTAGTAAATGGTGGCACTCACTTAAAACACTCAAAGAGAGATGAGAAAATAGTCGCCTTTGGTATACTTAAGACCTAACCAACACCAAAAACAGAGAATAGGACGGAAAGTGGTGTTGAACTAGATACAAACAATAAGTGCAGTTTCTAGCCAAATGAGGTAAAAGTAAAGCAAAAAATGTCAATCAATCTTTTCCAGAGGAATTACAGAGTAAAATCAACCAAAACAGAAGGTTTAGAGTTTAAAGTCACAAACTTTACAAAAAAAGCTACAGTTCTCAATACAAAGAAGTTAAAGAAGAGGGTTGTTTGTATTACAGAGAAATGGTAAGTATGAGTCACAATGAGAAGAAGTTGGTGACAATAGGTATGACGACTTTCTAGTTTCTTTGGATGAGAAAGCTAAGAAAGAAGTTAGTAGAAATGCAGATTTGATATTAAAATATATTTTGAAATATAAATTAGTTAAGCATCATATGTACATACAAATAAGTGATTATCTAACTGTAAACTAAGGCCATTAGCATTGTGATTGTAGATCTCACGAATGGCATGTTAAAGAATCTTTCAGGTCTTATTAGTGTATTTAGGATTGACCACCCAATGCTTTAGTGGTTTGAAAACAAAGTATATGTCAATTGGAATTTGGGCAATACTGTAAGGATATGGAGGATACTGGGAAATGTTACACGATAAGATTCACACTACTAGTTCAAAATACTAGTTCAAAATAATAAACTCATATCATGTTATTGTGCTTACGTATAAAAGAATATTTTGTAAATTAGTTGCTCCTGTACTACAATAAATATGTACCAAACCTTTGTATAATTTGTCAAAAACAAAATTATATTTCTTTATAGCATGGTATCAAAGCCAATACTGGTTATGTGAGTCTTCTTTACCCTGGCCTTCATTTTGCTTGGTGAGCAGTAGCCTATCATTCGTGCTTTCTCATTTCTTTAATTTTGTCTAGTGAAAGAAACTCTTTTTTTTTCAGTTCACCCACTATGGGAGTCTAGATTCTCTCTTTTATGTCAACTATTTCCCATTTGGTAGTAGGTATCATATTTCCTCCTATAGCCACTTTTTGGTCAACACTTCACCTACGAACATTCACTAAAGTTCTAGGCATATTTTATGAATTTCAAAATGATTTATAAAGAATTGAATGTTAAATTATCATTTAGGCCCAATGTTAAAATTCAACAAGTTTAAAGGAAGCAAATTACTCTAAACAGATATTAGTGCATATATCCCTCCTAACATTTAAAAATGTAGTGCCCTTGTAAGTAAAAATAATGACACTAGAAAATTAACTAATAAGAATCATAACAAAGAAGGAGGGACATGAAATTGGGACCAAAAGAATTAAGATGTTGAAATAATTGTTTGTCAATATTGTTATGAGTTGGGCCATATATGGGGTCGAAAACTGATGAATAATTCTCAAAAATCTCATTTCTCTCATATTACAGCTACTACTACACTTAACTTACCTGAGGAGAAGACCATTATAGTTTACGTAGATGAGTTTTCCAAGTTTACATAGTACCAAGAACATGAAAAATTTCAGCCCATCCTATCACAACTATTTTTTATTTAGGTGATATACCCTCATGTCTCCTTCCATATTCATCACAATGGGTCATTGATTCTAGTGCCTCAAATCATATGACGACTAATTCTAGTCTTTTTTATACTTTCCAGAAACAATCATCTCCTTCTCATGTTACCTTATCTAATGGATCTACTTCCTCTATTATTGGATTTGGCATTGTTAATCCTACTCCATTAATGTTTGTATCATATGTTTTAAACCCACCAAAATTCTCTTTTAATTTATTATTTGTTAGTAAACTCACTTATGCCCTAAATTATTGTATCTCATTCTTTCCTGATCATTGTCTTTTCTAAGATCTTATGATGATGAAGATTATTAGTAAAGGATACAAATCAGGAAGTCTATATATTCTAGATACATAGGTGCTAAGATACATTACTTATTTAAAAATCTTAACTCCCTTTGAAGCTCATTGTATGTTAGGGCATCCCTCTTTACCTTTATTGAAGAAGTTATGTCCTCAATTTCACAATTTATCTTGCTTAGATTATGAATCGTGTCAATTTTTCCAAACATCTTTATCTATATTCACTCTCTCTGAGTTATAAAAAAAAAACTAGTCTTCCATTTCTATTAGTACATTCTGATATTTAGGGTCTATGTCTTATTGTGTTTAAAATTGGGTTTAAATATTTTTTCACTTTTTTTGAATATTTCTCTTGTATGTTTTGGCTTTATTTAATAAAAACTCATTCTGAGTTATTTTCTCATTTCACTGCCTTTTGTATTGAGATCAAAACTCAATTCACTACAAGAAAAATGGAGTTTAGTAACGGAAATTACCGACAGAATTTGCACACATTTCGTCGAAAAGCTTATTTACCGACATAATTTACTGACCAAAAAAGGCATCGGAGATATAGTCGCAGGTAAATTTACCGACGAAAATTTTGTGTATCATCAGTGAATATACCAACGGTTATTCTATTCAGTCGGTAAATTTACCTAAGGAAAAGATTTTTCTGTCAGAAAATTTACCAACAGATTTGGTTATTCCGTTGGTAATTACCGATGGTTATTTTTTTCCATTGGTAAATTGAATATATTTTACCGATGAACTTTTTCCCGTAGGTAAATTTGCTAAAAACTATTTTTTAAAATTTACCTACAAAGTGTTCAGTTTCTCTGGAAGCCACCATGGAGAGAAATTTGCTAAATCTCTTCGTACCAATCGAAACACTTATTATATTCTGGTTTTGGTGGAAAGTTAAGAAAATAAAGAAGGATGTGGCTCCACTGCCACTAGGTCGTCGGGGATTGCCAATAGTTGGGCACCTTTCATTTCTTGGCCAAGACATTCATCGAGATCTCATAGAATTGGCTAGTGTCTATGGACCCATCTACAAGCTTTGCCTCGGTAATAAACTGTGTCTTGTGGTTAGCTACCCGAACCTGGTCAGAGAAGTTGTTCGAGACCAAGACAAAATCTTTGCGAACTGCAACCCACCTCTCAGTACTAGAATCAGCTCTTTAAATGCAAATGACATAGCTTGAAACCCCTATGGTCCTGAATGGAGAAAGATGCGCAAGGTCTTTGTTCGCAAAATTTTAAGCAACAAAAACATTGATGTTTGTTATGGTCTGAGAAAACAAGTGATTAAGAAGATTATAAGGCATGTATATGGTAAAGTTGGACAGCCTACAGATATAGGCCAATTGGTTTTTATGACAAGCGTGAATGTCCTCATGAGCATTTTGTGGGGACGTACGTTGGAAGGAGAGGAAACTTTTAAAGCTGCAATAGAGTTTAGAAATTTATGTTTGGAGATGATAGTGGTGATGAGGAAACCAAATATTTTTGACTATATTCCCATGCTTGCAAGGTTAGACTTACAAGGCTTGGAGAGGAAAGCAAAGAAACTCTTTGTTGGAGTTAATTTTTCCTTAATTCTATAATATGCATTTCTTGTGCTTTACTTTTAGCATTAACCCACTTCCTGTGCTCTTTCCTTCGGCTTTGAATTCCTGGGGCTAGCCGAAGGACTTCTCCTTACACAGCTTTGACGCTTTTTGGCCTCATAGTCAAGTTGTTCTTTATCTCTAAGTAGACTTTCATACTAAACTGTCGTAGATGTCTCATAAATAATTATCCATTTTATACTATAATTAGAGATGGCAATTTGGGCCAGGGTTGGCCGAGCCACGAGCCTGGGGTAGACGGGCCCGTGGCTCGTGAAACAGTGCACTAGCCTAACCAGGGCCGGTCTGCCCCGTGGCCCATGGCCAACCCCACCAAAAAAATTAATAAATATTTTAATTATTTATTAAAATAATTAGTAAATAATTTAAGTAAGTTAAAATTTTGTAATTAATGTAATTCATAATTTTAACAATAACTTTTAACTTGTTAACTTATTAACTTATTAACTTTTCACATAAATTTCTAACTAATTGAATTAAATATCCTAATTAATCATACCATTACATATATCTCAATAACTTTATATATCATATTTAATTCATTATATGTTGTTATAATTTAAAGTTGTGATATAATACATATATTAAAAAGAAAAATGTGAAAATTTTATTAATTTTATGAAACATGAATATATAATAATTCGCTTATAACTTTTCATATAAATATCATAATTAATTTGATTAAATATCCTAATTAATCATACCATTACATACATCTTAGTAACTTTATTATATCATAATTAATTCATTATATGTTGTTATAATTTGAAGTTGTCACATAATACATATATTAAAAAGAAAAAAGATGAAAATTTTATTAATTTTATGAAACATGAATATATGATTAGCTTATTAACTTTTCATATAAATTTCTA
>JAOQMS010000008.1:28596030-28609711 GCA_027563885.1 Erythroxylum longipes
CTACCCGAGTGAAACCACGGGCCAACCATGATTAGTCTGACTATTTTGTCCAAAACGGTGTCGTTATGTCCAAAACGGTGTCGTTATGTCCAAAACGACGCTGTTTTATTTTTTAATTAAAAAAATAGATGGGCCAGGTTTAGCCTGGCCCGCGACCACGGGCAGGCTGCCCCGTAGGTGGGCCGGGCCATGGGCTGGGCCGAGCCGAGAGCAACCCGAGCCTAACCCAGCCCATTGACAAGCATGATTGTGACCAAGAATAGCAACGAACCAAATTAAGTCGGGCCAAGTCGAGAGTTAAAGCCTGGTCCCAAATCCGATAAAACTTGATTTACGTTACTTAATCTGGAGGCCGATCAAAAAACATACCATGCCCAATTCCAAACTGACTTGAACCATAAAGCAACCGGAGGAAGCACTAGCTAGAGCAGCAGCTCGCCACCAACATAATACTGCTGAACCAGGTTCCTAGGGCGACAATTGTCTTAACCACTTCATGGATCATGGCTATGTTATCGATATAGAAGATGCTCGTGTTGCTATACTGTTATACCCAAAATATGAAAAAAAAAAAAAAAAAAAAAGAGAATGGGAGAGAAGTATCAAAGATCAGATGAGACAAACGGCGACAAAAAAAACACTGCAAAAAATTTATAAAAAAAAACTATAGTGAGAACATGCAATGGTAGGTACTTGCAGGTCCAATAGGAGAGTTACGTTGAGCCTCCACAGCAACGTTGGAGGATAATGGACCCAAAAAGAAATGAAAATAGAATAGAACTTAAAGAAGGGATAAACAGTGACGACAGGGATTAGTGAAGTTTATACATGTTGAATTTCTAATCAGGAACGAAATCCAACTCAAAATTCAATCAACTGGAACCAAACTCGATTTCAGGCTAGACTCAAAATGATGCTCATCAGAAGAGATGTAAAAACATTGAAGCATCAAAACCAGTGTCTGTTTGCTGTGGTCCTGAGGATAATTTTCCAGTCATTACATATCGATTATCAAATATATAAACATCACTAACCAAAAGAAACAATCTAGCAGTTAATGATTAGTATCAGAATTTTAACTACTAAGCATAAACCCTGCAACTGTTATCTCTTACAATTATATATAAGAGATGTAGTCATTCAATCCTCAAGAGAAAATGATGATACTCAGGGGGGGGCGGGCAATCGCTAACTCGGGCCAAATCTTTCGATGAAAAATATAATGTAGAACCGACCAGTGAACTTACATACTAATTCCAATATAAAGAATGTAGTCATTAAATTTGTTCATTTTTAATAATTATTAAATTCATTGACGTTTGAACGATTGCTGACGAGAGAACTACTAAACCTTCCTTAACAATTAACACTGAATTCATTTATATTACATTAATGTTTTTAAAAACATGTAATTGCAAATTTCGCTTTTTATTACCAAATAATAAACACAATATTATCGATAATGCAAGGCTGGCTTATGGAGAATCCAGTGATGTTGAATTCCAGATTTTCTACATCGATTTCAACGGGATCATACCCTTTTGATTATATAGTTGATAAGGTTTATAACCTCAAATGTGTGGCAATGATCCAAGTAGGAGTAAGCAAATGGTTGGTCGTCTGCGCAACAGGATAAGCTAGCCCGAGCGCTTGGATTGAAGCGAAGCTGCCTCCCTGTGCAACATAAAAGTGCAAAAAAGAAACTGCACACTCCCTACGCAGGTATTATCCTGTTCAGGTTCAAAGGGACTTTCTCAGCCTGAACTGCTGCTTTTTTTAGCTTATTTGCCAGAATTTTAGCAGGCAGATATACAGGCACCCCTGGTGCGTTTTTGGGTCAGTAAAATGCATTAAAAAAACCTCAGATTTGCATGCATAGAGAATCATGATCTGAAAGACTCCACTTTATTACTTGTGAGGCAAGCAACAGAACAACTACAAATGTCACAAAAGGTACCTAGCAACTAGAAACATAAAACTTACCACCACACTTCATCATACTTCATGCCGACTACTGCATATTGCGTTTCTTGGCAAACTCAGATTTCAGGAAATCCTCACCATCCATCAGGACCTTAAACTCTCCTGCAAGGAAATTTCACAGGAGGATTCAATCGAGAGCAGGAGTTCATGCAAATCAAAGGGTTGCTACGCAATCAGCACTCATTGGCAATAACCATTTAGATGGTTTATGTTCTCCATTAGAGAAAGATTATTGGTCTAGGGCGTACCCTTCATTCACAAAGATTTGACTCTGATTTTAACATGTTTTGCCTGTACTTCAATATAACTTATGACAAATATAATCTAAGCAGAGAACAAGATTGATAAAAATTCCAACACTTGCTGGCAGTAACTATCCAAGGGGAAAGGATGACCGCTTTACTCTCATCAAAATGATATTTGTGCTTTTGTGAATCTTTTATCCATTGTGATAGTACTACATCCCAGAGTGAGAACAGACTTTACCTTTTAGTAATATAGTTTGCTGGCAGATATATCTCTCCACCAACTTCACCATGTTGCTCTCCACTAACAGTTTTCTTAGCCGCCTGAAACTCAGCACTCATTGCATCCATCCCCTGCTGAACGGCTTCTTCTGCACTACCATAACCATGTGTCTCAGCATATTTGCGGACATCCTCTGTTATCTTCATAGAGCAGAACTTAGGCCCACACATAGAGCAAAAATGTGCAACTTTGGCACCTTCCGCTGGAAGAGTCTCATCATGGAAGGACATGGCTGTCATTGGGTCCAAGGACAAAGCAAACTGATCCATCCATCGAAATTCAAATCTTGCGTTGCTTAATGCATCATCCCATGCCTGAGCATGCGGGTGACACTTGGCCAAATCAGCTGCATGAGCAGCTATCTTGTAAGCTATAACCCCAGCTTTCACATCATCTCTATTTGGCAATCCAAGATGTTCCTTTGGGGTGACATAACAAAGAAGAGCAGTTCCAAGAGCCCCAATGTTTGCAGCGCCAATGGCAGAGGTAATGTGATCATATCCAGGAGCAATGTCAGTTGTAAGAGGTCCTAGAGTGTAGAAAGGTGCTTCATTGCACCACTCCAACTGCTTTTGCATATTCTCGGGGATCTTGTGCATTGGAATATGTCCAGGTCCTTCATTCATTACCTAAAAATAGACATCACATGGCAGATCACTTGGCGAAAGCAAAACACAAAGACCATTGAGAAAATACAGAATCAATCTTTTTGGTAAGGACTTATTGCTGAATGCACTGCTCTAAGAAATCAACTATATTGGATTATTTTTATTATCGGGTAAGGATATCTTTTATCAAAATAAAAGAATTTGATAAACTACATGATTTTACAATAAGGAGTTCACAATTTTATCACATATTATACCAGCCAAATTCTGATTTCTACAACATATCCCACATGTAACAGCCTGAACAAAAAGCAGGATTGATAAAAAGGCAATACCTGAACATCTTTTTCCCATGCTCTACGAGTAAGTTCACCTTGAGTTAAAAGTTCTGCAAACTGAGCAGTGTCATTGGCATCGTAAATGGATCCAGGTCTCAGTCCATCACCAATTGAGAGAGCAACATCATATTGATTGCAGATGTCAAGTATATCATCCCAGTGTTCATAAGCAAAGTTTTCCTTGTGATAAGCTAGGCACCACTTTGCATGAATTGATCCTCCACGAGAAACAATTCCTGTCATGCGCTTTGCAGTTAAAGGAATGTAACGCAGCAGAACCCCAGCATGGATTGTGAAATAATCTACACCTTGCTCAGCCTGCTCAATCAGCGTGTCTCTGAATACTTCCCAGCTAAGATTTTCAGCAATTCCATTTACTTTCTCAAGTGCTTGATAGATAGGTACAGTCCCCACTGGTACGGCAGAGTTTCGTAAAATCCATTCACGTGTCTCATGAATATGTCGACCAGTAGAAAGATCCATTACAGTGTCAGCACCCCACATAGTCGCCCACCGAACTTTATACACTTCCTCCTCTATGGAACTCGCAACAGCAGAATTTCCAATGTTTGCATTAACTTTCACCAGAAAGTTTCTTCCAACTATCATTGGTTCAAGCTCTAGGTGCTTCTTGTTGGAAGGGATGATTGCCCGCCCACGAGCAACCTCTGACCTTACAAACTCTGGATCAAGCTTCTCACGAGCAGCACAGTAAAACATTTCCTCAGTTATAATACCCTGTTTTGCATAGAACATCTGAGTATGTCTTGGTAAACCAAGCTTTTCCCTCCTATCAACCCAGTCCTTGCGTAGTTTAGGGAGTCCTGTTGAAACATACATTAAGACTAGTCAATACCTTTGGCATTATAAAGCCATTGATGCATCCTGCAACCAATATAAGTTTGTGGACTAAGAAATTAAGAGAACATAGGAACCAGAGCAGATTGTTAAGCCAAATAAAACAGTAACAGTAACTAAAGTATCAGATAGAGGAACATTCAATTAATACATGCACCATAGGACAAAGTTGAGTGGCATTATTTTCTCTTCCTTACAAGCAAAATTTTGATTTTAAACAAGTGGCATACCTAGAAGATATGGAAATTTTACAGAAATGTAATCCAAGCCTGGATATATTACAATGATAAAGGCCAGAAATTGAAGATAGCATAGGCAGAAATGTTTTTTTGAAATGTATATCAACACATTTATACGTCACTAGGCTGATAATGATAGATCACAGAGTATGAGGAATAAATTAATATGAAAGATCCTAAACATTTTAGTATATGGAGAACATAAGCATAAGAAATTGGATAACATAGAAAAAAGGAGCAGACAGAATTTC
Source organism: Erythroxylum longipes (assembly GCA_027563885.1). Classification (NCBI taxonomy): domain Eukaryota; kingdom Viridiplantae; phylum Streptophyta; class Magnoliopsida; order Malpighiales; family Erythroxylaceae; genus Erythroxylum; species Erythroxylum longipes. The sequence goes on from JAOQMS010000008.1 coordinate 28,600,836, forward strand.
AAAAGAACATTCTGCTAAGCTAAATCATCTATATATAGTCCAACGTAGATTTCAAATCCATACCTAAATGTGGACTAATGTTTTGAGGACCACTTGTATCATAATTATCAAAAGTTGGTTCATCACCCGATAGGTGCACTCGCCTGAAAGGAACTTTAAGCAAATGACCAGTTTGTTCATGGACAACTTCCCTGTGAGCACATTTAAAAGGATGTTGGTAGCACATTAGTTAGCGAAAGCAATTAAATGCTCAGGTGAACCAGCTAGGAACTTCAAAGTTCTATAAGCTACAAATTTTGAGGAAGAAAAACTGCTACAGATGTACAACGAAAAATAGACACAGGTGCACCTGTATTCCTTAGTGCTTCTTGGGAAACACTGTTCAAAGGATGGAAGTGGAAGAAAATCAGGGGAAGAAGGATCCGCTGTATGCTTCCTCTGCTTAATTTTCTCTGAATCAGTCGATAGGGAATCAAAAGTTAAAGTTGCTTTGGGTCCTAACCACAAGGTGCCAGGGGATATTTCCTTCTTACAAAAATTTGAAGCACGACCAACCGCATCAAAACCTGATATGAATGTAGTGCCTGGAAATTTAACCACAGCAGAATGATTTCCATTCTTACATATGGCTGAAGACAAAGCAGTAGCCTGAACTGATGCCATCTTTAAATTCACCTAACACAAATTACAAACTTCACTTTTAGAATCACATCAGCGAGAACTTAAATTACACGTATAATACTAACAACTATCTGAAAATTGATTATTTATCATTAAAAAACTTGGCTTATCTTACCACTTCAAAAGCAGTAACATGTATACAACGAAGTATACAAAACCAACGAGTCAGCCAACTAGCAACATTGACTATCATATGTAGTAATCATACAGCCAGTTAAAAGAATGATGCCTTGAGGAGATATAGCAGTACTTATTCACTCAGTTATCTGTGCTGCACATGCAATCATCGCAATGCAGGCACAAACACCGAGATATAGAGCTAGCCCCAAGTGTGTGCATGAGTTACCAGAACGGTGAGTCAATTCTACATGTTTAGCCCAGAGTAAGTATGAAACATGGACTAATCAGACTCACCAGTGAGTCATTGACCAAATTGCATTTTCTCATAAAACATAAAAAATATAATTTCTTCACAAAGGCCAAATTCGTTACATGTCATATCAGAAGTCCATGTGCTTATTGCTGGCAGTTGCAAAATGCACACCGTGTGAGGATCATGAACAATATCATCACATTGGTTTTAAAACAATTTAATGTGCCAATCTATGTCCATAAAGAATAGTAATGAAAGACATGCGTGCTTAATTAAAAAAAATCAATAAAATGATTGTATAACGAGCTCGGAAACACACATGAAATTTATCATTAAAATCTTTAGGGTGCATGGTCACACAATCACAATCTTTACAGTAATGATTAATGGAAGAAGAATGAATCACAGAGCAGTGACAGAAAGAAAATATTAGTAACAATAGTTTAAAAGATAAAAGAATTAAATTTCAGACATAGTTTCAGAATATAAAAGTAAACACATAGGAGAGACCGTTATAATTGGACAAGTTAAAAGGAACAGCGGGAGAACTCCCACACCATAACCCACCGAAGCAGGCTTAGAAATCACTGAAACCAAACAACATAGAAAGAAGGAACGGTAACAAGACAAAGACGGCATACGTAGGTAGCAAGTGTATTCCAAATAGGCCTATCCTTTGTTTATTACTTAACTTGAGAAAAATATGTTAGTTTTAGATCATTTCCTTGTATGAAGTACGAATATATAGTAATAAACAGTTGGACTAAGTGATCCAACCATCAAAGGGGCGAAGAACATGATGGTTGAATTCATTTGTTAGAGCCGAACCAATGAAATCATTTTACATAAAACAATTGGTACTGAAACTAGTAACATAATACTTTATCATTTGTTTGATCAAAAGAGTAACTCAAGCTAAACGGAAATCCTAGACCACTAGCTCCTTTACCTTCAAATGTTTGATTTTGAATGATACTGATGTTTATGTTAGCCTATTGCAAAATCTTGAGTTCAACAAGAAATAGAAACTGAGATATAACGCGTAAAGAAGAAGAAGACGAAGAAAAGCTAACATGAACATAAACACACACGTACAGAGAAGAGAGAAGTAGTAAAGGGGAGTGGAAGAACCTGGAAACTTATCGCTCAAAGGATAACTAAACGCTACCCCAAGGCTCCAGTGCACTTTATACATAACATGACCAAAAAAGTGAATGGTTGCTGACGTAACGTGCCGTGTAGTGTAGATATTTTCATTTTATTATTATTTAAATGTGAATACCAAACATTACATGAAACATTGGTGGATGATTTTATTTTGGCCAGTGCCTGCTGCCTGCCTTATTAATTCTGAATCAAATCAAAGCGAAGATTGGAATGGAATGGAAAGCGGTACAAGTGGCATTGCATTGCAAAAGCAAAAAATACAGGGAAGTGGTGGGTGGTGGTGGTCCTTACGTAGAGCAATGGAAGGCAACACTGATATTTATTCTATTAAATTTAATATCCTCCCCTCATTCTCCAAGATAAGGGAAGGGAGGAACCCCACGGACAACAATACTACAATTCTTTCATTCAGTAAAATGCAAATACATTAACTGGTTAAAGACTTAGAGTTACATGGAAATGTAAAGACAATTTTCTGGGTTCAACCCAAACCCAAAGCCCAAACCCCAACTTATCAGGAACATTTGATTATATACCACGTACTCAATCATATTATGTATACAACTGAAGAACCGTATCCATCAAAAACACTGGACTGATAATAATAGCCAATGTGCACTAGACCTCAAACCACCAACATTCAAAATTGGAGGCGCCTCTCTCTAACAGCAGCGGACAATAATTTCAGGCTCAGCTGTCGTCTTTTTCTTCAGATTTTGGGCCATGAATGCCAAAAATGAAATATACAAAGCCCTCAGTCTGAGTTCAAGCCCATCAGTAAATTTTTACTTGAAGAGCTACAAACGTAATGGGGCATCTATCATGAGCCTGCTTGCAGTGGCAGGAAGAGCCTGTGGATTTCCTCTGACAAAGACTGCAAGCTCTTCTGGGGCAACCACCAATTTCAACCACTCTTGCAGCTCCTCACCTTCTACTTTCTCTTTCTCTGCTCCGGCAAATTGATCAGACGATAACAAATACAAGCACATCAAACCAAAGGCAGAAACAATGATCTTATTATCAAAACATAGAAACTATTATCCGAACCACCCAAGCCCAAAAGTATTTACCTTCAAGATGGGCACCAAGCCCCTCCAGCACAACAGGATTAGCACGCACTACAGAGAGTGCCACATCTAGGGCAGAATGCAGCAATGATGTTACCTCTGTTTGAACAAGATCCACAAGATGCCCCTGTTGTCCAGGTCAGTCCTTTTATCTTTCTCAACCACAGGTCATATTTATGTAAAGCTGATGCAAGAAGAAATTAAGCTTGAAAATTTCAGTACCTGATCCCTCCCCCATGGAGCAGCTCCAGACTCATCCATTCCACCTCCAGAAAGTGTCGCCAAAGAAACTGGACCTATTGTCTGACTAAGACCATATTCAGCTACAGCCTTGTATGCCATGTCAGTAGCCCGCCGTATATCATCCAGTGCACCGGTGGAAATACGCCCTGAATAAACAACTTCTTCTGCTGCTCGTCCTCCAAGAAGCGTTACCAAACGGCCACGTAATTCATCAATGAAGAGCAAATATCTATCCTCGCTTGTTGGGGGAGTATAAGTAAACCCCAGTGCTCCTCCTGATCGTGGTAATATGCTTAATTTCTAACAAAACAAAGTAGAAAAGAAAGTCATTGATGCAATATTAACAGAAGCTACGGTTATTGCATCTTTCACATCAATGAACAGTTTGAGGACACATAATTTCCATGTGTTGTTTATTTGAACCACAAGATCGAGGAAATGCTATACAACAATTCCAAAATGGTTTACTATGGCAGCATCCAACAGCACTCTTTTCCAGAATTCTTTTGTCTAGAATTTCCCCTTTTCTCTTCAAAAGAACCAAGGAAAAGAAACTTTCACGTCAAAACATTTCTCTTCGGCATTCCATTAGTATCTTATTTTGTTGATGCATAATGCTAAAATACCATTAAAATTTAAAGGCCTTAGCCCTTCCAATTCCACCCATTCAGTTGTTTCCATCCCAGGTATGTACTTAACTATGAACAAAAAGAAGCTTTTAGTTGCAAGCCAAGACCAAGCTACTAACCGCTTGTTGGCCACTTGCACCATGAATAAACCTTTCATTTAGGGCATAATATATACTATGTGGTTTTTTATATTCAAATTCTTCACCTGGAGAAAACACCCAAAAGAAACTCAGACCATTTAGTAAAAGTGTAGTCACGTACCTCAACTCTAGGTTGTCCAGGAAGTAGATTAGCAACGGCAGTACCCACCACGGCATGACCAGCTTCATGGCGTGCAACAACAGCCTTTTCACTTCCTTGCAACTTGGCAGTTTTCTTCTCTATACCCTACAATAGAAGCAACTGGATTCAGTTCTGCACTTAGTTGAAAAACCCGTGGGATGCAACTCTCTTTCCACTTCCATCCCCTTGTTTAAACTCAACGCAGAGAAGTTCTAATTTGATGATAAATGAAAGATTAACCAAGTGTATTTGCTTTAACAATAAGCAATCTATTGTCAACTTTTATTTTCAATTTTTGTTGTCTATTTTCTAACAAGGGATATTTATAGATTATTGTTCTTTACAAGTAGGACCTGGGATCCTACTGTTTGGTCTAAGATTGGTTCCAATGACTATATTTTAGATTTTATTATTCATCCATATTTATTTTTCAAGTTGACTTAAGATTAATAGGAGTGACTTGACTTTATAGGCTTACATATAACAAAAAGAGTAACATAAAAATCTTCCAGAGCCACCAGATTTCAATATTTTCATGTGAAAATTGCTTCAAAAGTTTTATCTCCCTCAAGTACTGAAAGAGAGACACAATAGAGCCCCACAGCTTTTAACAAAAAATCACCAGAGTTCAATATTTTCATAAAAATATTGTTTCATAAGTTTTACTTCCCCTAAATACGGAGAGAGACAAAAGTGACTTACAGCTATTGACCGCTCAACTGCCTGAATGAAATCAATTTTTTCAACTACGACTTTGTTTTTCCTTCCAGCCAATAAAGCAGCTTCATTTACTAGATTTGCAAGATCTGCCCTGCATAATATGAGAATCAAAAGTTCATTCCTATCATGTTTTCTACAGATCTCATGAGAAAAAGAATCCACTAATCAGCAAATACCCCGTAAAACCAGTGGTCATAGAGGCAATGTCCCTGAGGTTAACATCTTCACCTAGAGGAAGTTCCTTCTTGGAAACATGGACTTCTAAAATAGCTTCCCTTCCCTTCTTATCAGGGGTTTCAACCTAAAGGAGAAAAGGAATAAAGCTATGAGATTTATGGAACTTGTTTACATCTCAAAATTTTAACATGTTATGACATGATTAAATTATGATACAAACCATAACCACACGATCAAATCTTCCCGGTCGGCGAAGTGCAGGGTCCAAGACATCTGAGCGATTTGTTGCACCAAGAACAATAACAGCAGAGTTGCTATCAAACCCATCCATCTCCTGCAAATATTTTCAAAAGTTAAAGCTTTAGAATGGCTACAAATTCAGACATCAAAGACTCCTTGAGCAAGGGGACCTTACAGTGAGCAGCTGGTTCAAAGTTTGCTCACGTTCATCATTACTGACAATGCGAAATTTCCCATCACGGCTTTTTGCCACAGCATCTATCTGCACAAAATGACAGCACATGACTGGGGCATTTTTAAGAATGTTTTCTCCAACAACCGAAGAGAGAAGTACTATCAAATTTATGTAAAAAAGCAGCCGAACCTCATCAATAAATATTATTGACGGTGCCTCCTTCTTAGCCCGTGCAAATAGATCTCTAACACGGGAGGCACCCATGCCAACATAAAGCTCCACAAATTCACTTGCAGAACAGCTTATAAAAGGTACTTCAGCTTCTCCAGCCACAGCCTTTGCTAGAAGTGTCTTACCTGTCCCAGGATGACCCACCTGTAAGACATAGAAAGTAACACTCACCAACTGCAACCTGCAACTTACAAAGAAACACTAGAATATTGTACTATCATCCTCCAGATAGCATACAAGTAATTACTGGAAACCAATCATAGGTAAGTTTGTTAACCCAAGACTATCCATCGATGGTCAACTAAGGATTCTAAACAACAACACCAAGTATTCAACAGGGTAGCAGAAGTGGAGGTACAAAACAAATTAATCATATGTGGCCATGCAGACCAACTTATCAGAAGGGGCAAGGAAGAATTGCACACTCCAGCAACCACTTCAAGCTGCTAAAATATCGCTGGTCAAACATTATTTTCACAAAAAAATATTTGAGCATCGTACACTCACCAAGAGAACACCTCGAGGAGGTCGAGCACCTAGTCTTATGTACCTCTCTGGGTTCCTAAGAAACTCCTGCGCAGCAAAGAAATCACAAAAATGTCAATCTCTTGTGTTCATAGGAAGGTTCAGAACACCCATAGGGCATCACATGGCACAAGAAACAAAGACAGTAAAGGCCACATACCACTATTTCTTCTAACTCTTCCTTAGCCTCGTCAACACCTGCAACATCAGCAAAAGTAATTGTTTCTCCTTGCTCAGATACCTTGGACCCACCAGATTTCCGATTCCTAATCTGTCCGGCAGCATGCTGCAGTTCAAGAATATATCCACTGAGAATCTCCACAGCATTTCTTAGCTTCAATGCGAAGTAATAACATTGATAATTCACACCTGAGAAAAGCTAACAGGGAACCTGTGGAGAAGCCCTGCAAGCACAGCCACATAAAAAAAAGCAATCTGCAATGAACAGGGAAAGGAAGAAAAAGTCAAGAACATCGAACCAAGAAAGAGAACTACTGACAAAATTCAGAAGAATTTAATAAACGACTTATTTGCTTTCCAATGGTTTAATAATGCTGAAGTTCAGAGATTTAGATAAGATCAATCTTATAGGTTAAGATTATTAGAAACAGAAATCCCTATAATCAAGGGATTTCTGCTATAGACTTCTAGATATAGTTTAGTTCAGATTGATACCTATTTTCCTGCTGGTTAAGTTGTATATATATATGTATCCATGTATATTAAATAAAAAATAAGTTTTTCCTAGAAATCTTAACATGGTATCAGAGCCCTAAGGTTTTCTGGAAGTATTCTTTGTTATGCTCGGTACAGCCTTCATTGCTGCCTTAGTCAGCCTTCATTGCTGCTCATTCTTGTCAGATTTCTCAATCTCCATAACTATTATTTTACCCAATCTTTCCCTTCTTTGGAAAATTCTGGAACTTCTCAAACCACTATTTCTAGCTCAGATGAATCTGTCTGTGTCCAGAAAATTGGGGAACTACAGAATGTTTGTGCCTCCAACGGACTCAATGACAAGAATTACCTCAATTGGTCACTCCCGTTCGCACCTATCTCAAAGGGAAAGGGCAGCTTGATCACCTGCTAAGATCAGGACCTGCAACAGGGAATTTAGCAACAGAAACATGGGAAGAAGAGGACTCCATGCTCATGTCATGGTTGTGGGACTCCATGGATCCTTCAATCAGTGATATGTGCACCTCTCACACATTGTTGACTGTAAGTGGATCTACACACTAAAATACAAGGTCGATGGCTCCTTAGATAGATACAAAGCTAGGTTGGTAGCTAAAGGATACACTCAGACCTATGGAATGGATTATTAGGAGACATTTAACCCAGTTGCGAAGATGAACGAACATATTAAGGATCTTGCTGTCCTTGGCAGCTCATTTTGATTGGCAACTTCTTCAGTATGACGTTAAGAATGTTTTTCTTCATCGAGATCTCAATAAAGAAATATACATGAATGTTCCACCTGGATTTACAAAAGATACAAGCAACAAGGTGTGTAAATTGAGAAAGGCTCTCTACGGACTAAACCAATCTTCAAGAACCTGGTTTGGTAGGTTTGCAAAAGTGATGAAAGAATTAGGATATAAACAGAGTCAAGGGGGTCATACTCTTTTCATGAAACACTCAAAAACAAGAGGGTGACTATTGTTTTGGTCTACGTGGATGACATTATAATGACAGGAAACGATGAAAAAGAGAAGTTGGAATTGAAGCAGAAATTGTTAAAGGAATTTGAGATAAAAGAACTAGTAAAACTAAAGTATTTCCTCGATATTGAAGTGGCAAATTCAAAGCAAGGGATATCCATCTCTCAACAAAAATATGTTGCATATTTATTAATGGAAACTGGGAAAATTGGGTGCAAACCGATGTCTACTCCAGTGGATTCAAATTACAAACTTGGAGAAGCAAAGGAAGAACCGGCAGCGAACAAGAACATGTATCAGCGACTAGTGGGTAAGCTCATATATTTAGCACATACTAGGCCAGATATAGCACATTTGGTGAGTGCAATCAGTCAATTTATGCACGACCCAAGAGAATCTAATCTTCAAGCTATCTATCGAGTCCTACATTACCCAAGGTAGTCCAAGAAAGGGAATATTGTTTAAAAGGGGCCATACACTATCCTTCGAAATCTACACGGATGCAAACCATGCATGATCTCCGGTTGACAGAAGATCAACAACAGGCTACTACATGTTTCTTGGAGGCAATCTAGTTACATGGAGGAGTAAAACAAAACGTAGTGGCTCAATCATCAGTAGAAGTTGAATTCAGGGCTATTGCACAGGGACTATGTGAACTATTATGGCTGAAGATCATTCTTGATGATTTAAAAATCAAAT
>JAOQMS010000008.1:28640734-28670288 GCA_027563885.1 Erythroxylum longipes
TATTAATAAATATTATATAAAAGATTAAAATAAATTTAAATAAAATAACTTATTTTTAATTTTTATTTAATGTATAGTTATTATTAGTAATAAAATATTTATTTTATTTTAAAAATAAAAAATAAAAAATCACAACAAAAATTTAACTAAATAACAAATTAAAAAAGTTTTGAAAAAAATAAAAGGGGGAGCGGTGGGGGTAATCGGGTGGGAGTTTAAATTTTAAATTTTTTTTGAAAATTTTACAACTTAATCCTTATATTTTTCAAAATTTTCGGTACTGATCGATATATGGCGGGTATTATATATTAAGGAATTAGCTATATATATCTAGCTATTTCCTTAATATCTAAAATTATCCAACTAATAGGTATCTTATACCTTTTAAGTACTTACAAAATTTTCCTCTTGCACAACTATAAGATTATGGACATGATCGCTAGTGACATTTCTTCATTTCCAAAGAACATATATTTGAGATGATTATGGAGAGACTACAATTCTATAATAGGTGCCCATAAAACCAAGGGTAAAGGCTTTTAAAAACTAGTACCAAAACATAAGAAACGTTACCTGACTGCTATAACTTTAATAAATCATTTAGTGTACAACAATTTCTTGTAGATTAATGCTTAAGGTTAATTCCTCATTATCTGTCTTAAGATGCTTATAAATGATAACTTCCAATACATCTTCACCTTGAAGTTCAAAAACTTTATTTGCTAAAGAATCAACTATATCAACTGAATAGACATAATTATCATCATCAAGATATGCTTAAGGTTAATTCCTCATTCTCTGTTTTAAGATGCTTATAAATGATAACTTCCGATACATCCTCACCTTCAAGTTCAAAAACTTTATTTGCTAAAGATTCAATCATATCAACTGAATAGATATAATCATCATCATCAATCATATCAACTGAATAGACATCATTCCTAAACATGAGGCTTCTTAGTTAATTAGACCAGTTTCAGATCAGGAAATAGAGGGGTTGTTCTTAATATAAATGGCTCTAAAGCACCAGAACTTGATAGTTTGAATGGGGTCTTCTATCAAAAAACCTAGAGCAGTGTAGGGGGCTAGTTAAGGAGGCTGTACATGATTTTTTCCTAAAGGGTGTATTGCTTAAAGAGATTAACAAGACATTCCTCTATTTGGTACCTAAAAACTCCAACCTGACCTCCTGGAGTGATTACAGACCTATTTCTTATACAAATTTCCTCTATAAGATTATCGCTAAGATTTTGGCAAATAAATTGAAGGAGGTTTTACAGTTACTCATCAGCGAGAATCAAGGAGCTTTTATGAGCAGCAGGGATATTGGAGATAATATTACACTAGTACAGGAGTTATTGAAAGGGTGTAATCGTAGCAAAAGCCCTCAAAACTGCACTATCAAAGTAGACATATAGAAAGCTTTTGATAATGTGAACTGGAGTTTTCTGCTACGAACCATGGAGATTATGAACTTTCCCTATAGCTTCATAAGGTGGATTCAAGAGTGCATTACTACTGCTTCCTATGAAATATTGATTAATGGGAGCCCCATGGAGATGTTTAAAGGCAAAAAAGGACTTAGGCAAGGGGATCATTTGTCCCCTGATCTATTCCTAATTTGTATGGAGGTCTTTAATCAAATGCTGAAACATGACACTTTAAAGGACTCCAGATTCAGATATCATGCTAAATGTAAGAAAATTTCTCTAACAAGATTATGTTTTGCAGATGATTTTACTCTCCTAAGCAAGGCTAATGTTCATCCAGTCTCTCTTCTGATGAGTACACTCAATCTTTTCAAGGAGATGTCGGGTTTGAGTATCAATCTCCAGAAGAGTTATTTCATGCTCTCCAAAAGTGCTTCTCACCTTTCTAATGCCTTATCTCTAGCTACGGGAATGGAAATGAAGGATCCTCCTCTTTTTTATTTAGGAATTCCTATTTCATCCAGGAGGCTAAGGTTTTGTGAATGTATCCCATTAATAGAAAAAATCCAGAAAAGATTGTGGTTATGAACTAATAGAGCCCTATATTATGGAGGGAAACTTCAACTTCTGAAGTTGGTTATTATGTCAATGCAAACTTATTGTTGTTCCTACCTATTTCTCTTTAAAGGGCTTATTAAAACAATTGAAAAACTAGTGCAACAGTTTCTATGGGGGGAAGTAAATGGTGAGAAAGGAATAGCAAAAGTTAGTTGGAAGACTATCTGTTAACTGCTAGAAGAAGGAGGATTAGGACTGGAGCCAATCAGTAAGAAAAACAGTTTACTTATGACTAAGAGGATTTGGAGAATCTTAGGTGAAAGATAATCAATATGGATCAAATGGATCCACATCTATATATTAAAAGGTGAGAGTCTTTGGACTATAAAAATCAAAGATAGTTATTCTTGGTTCTTTAACCAAATTCTAAGAATGAGGGAAGAAGTTTAATAGTACATTACTTGTCAAATAGGGACAGGAGAGAGAATTTCCTTATGGTATGACAATTGGACAGGGTAGGGAGTTTTAATTCAAAATCAGTTGGCTAGAACTCTATTGGAGAGATTCCCTAAGAAAAAAAAGATCTATGAAATAGTTACAAAAGGAACTTGGATGCTATCATCAGATGAGATTAGACTCTTGTCTATTTAACAATTTAGAAGCTTCGGAGAGAGAGAGGTACTTATTTATGGAATGGGATTCCAGTTTCAGAAATAACTATGAGGGAAGCTAAAAAGTTGAGTGATGGGACAGTAAACAGAGTAGGATGGTATCTCTTAATATGGAACAAGGTTCTTAGACCTAATGCTAGCTTTCTTATCTGGTTAACTATATTGAACAGACTCAGCACTTTGAATAGGCTGAAGTTCCTATCCTCCTCTAAGATATGTATCCTTTGAAACTTAGAGGAAGAAACTAGATAACACCTCTTCTTCGAGTGTGCTTTCTTTAGAGAGCTTTGGACTAAAATCTCTAGACTATGTGTTCTTAGGTTTAACTATTACAGACTCTCTGACATCCTACTGCAGTTATCTCTTCAGTATATTTTTAAAAATGATAGGGATATTATAATGGTCTCAGTGGCTACATGTACTTAAGCTGTTTGGAATGAGAGGAATAACATAAGGTTTAAGGAGAAATCTATTTCTCTATCCTCTCTTATAGAACTCATAATTACTAGCATAAGGGAACAACTGATTGTAAATCAGTTGAACCTACATTGTAACAGAGGACTAGCTCTCACATGGAGAATATAGTCCTCGCTATCTTTCCTAATGCATGTTATTAAAAAAAGATTCATTCTACTTAGGTTCATTTCAGAACAGTTTAGAAATCCCTATCATACAACCTGGGTTTAGTTCAGAACAACTCAAAAGTATTTATGTATAGAAATCTCTAAATTCTTCATCATCTACTCATGGATTGCTACTGAAGTATAAGGGGATTGGTACTCACCTGTTGGAAAGGAAAGGGCATTCTCATATTGCTTCATCCTTAGTCGAGTCATGAAGGAATACTATTGTCCCACCAGATATATGTTTTGTTATTCAGGGAGATTCAAATTTATCAAGGATGGAAGCAAACTGAGTTGAGAATCTTACCTGAGTCGAGATCTTCCCCTCCAACTCATCACTAAAGAGCTGAATCCCCAGACCTCCAAAAGAAAGAAACGTTTGAAGAGTTCGGGAAATAACATAGTTATGGCCTAATCGCGAAAAGTCATCGTGATAGTTGAAGTTGAGTATGTTACCTGAGTCGAGAGCTTCTTGGTGTAGAGAAAAGAGGAGAAAAACACCGGTGGAGACACTTCGCCTGCCTACAGCCAAAGCTCCATCTTCACCTCCCCAAATCGTGGAGCTGCTGAAGATTCAAGAAAGTAGATATTAGTTATAGCATAAATGTAAAACGACTGTTCTTTTAATTTGTTCTAAACGATGTCGTTTGCCTTAGCCTAGACATACAAGTATTTCAAGTAGGTCTATCCTACGTGGAAGAGTCCCTCTCCAGTTGTAAACTTCTCTAATTATGAATTTTTTAAATTCTCAAAAGAAGATATTATGGCATCATAAATAATAAATTAAACAATTTTACATCAAATTTCATAGTAAATGTGCCTTTGTAAACATCTATCTTAGTCTTAGATGTTTTTAAGAATGATCTTCCTAATAAAATATGTGTTATTTGATTATTGTTTTCCATATCAAATGTATAAAATTAATAGAAAATATATATTATTTACTTGTACAAAAACCTCTTTAACTATATCGTTAGGACATGCATTAAATCTATCACCTATTGAAATCATAACCCTAATTTTATTTAAGGGTAAACTTTTAAAGATACACACAACACAGACGCACACACACACGTGCACACACACACACACACACACACACACACACACACACACACACACACACACACACACACACACACACACACAAAATATGGTATGAAGTCTTTATATGCTCTTAAATCCAATATGGACTTTTCAATTTTAGTGTTACCTATTGTACAAGGAATGTTAAACATATTTGGATCTTTGCGTTTTATAAGAAATTTTTTTAAAACCATTGCTTGGACATTCTTTCCAACTTTAACTTTGTCATATCCTTTAAATTTCTATTTCCTCTTAGTTTTGTATAATTCTTTACAAAACTTATAATAATGAGGTACTTATTCAATAGAATAAAAATAAATGTGTTTGTCTTGCATATGCAAAAGGTCATATACATCCTGATATCACGTCATATTTTTGAGATTCTCCAAAGTTTAGGAAAATGAAGGTATTGGTTTATAATCATGGAGAGGAGGTGTTTATGCTAGGTTCCTAATCATCATTGAAACCATTTCCCTCATCATTATTTGTAAAATTCTCATATGTATTAACTTCTATCCTTTTCTTATTTTGACAGTGTGTAAGGCATCTTTACTAGCATTAAAATCTCTTTCTTGCTTCAAAACTATTGCACTTATATTTTCTTTTGGATTTATAATCATTTGGGAGGGAAAACTTTCTAAACTTTATACCTCTAATTAACTAATTATGGTTGCCTTATCACCCATATGATTATTTATATTTTGAATATTGGCTCTCCTCTTGCTGGAATTATTTTATTTCTTGCTAATGTTGCGAAGTAGTAGTATTTGAAGACTTAACAATTTCTTCTAAAGGCACATTGGAATTAGAGATTCGACTTGTTTTTGCCTAGGAGAATATGAAAGCATATATTACTGGCAGTTTAGGCCATTTTGAGTGGTGAACTGATTTACTTGTGGACTCTTAAAGTTAGAATTATTGTAATTTCTCAATCATGGGTCAATGCATTTGAATAAATGTCATAAATTCTTATGTGGTTATCCCAAAATTCTTCCTATTGCATTTGCTTACTCGATGAGCTCTTCTCGAAGAGTTGGATGCATCTCAATTGGATACATACAATCAAATGAGTAAACATGTACCTCTTTAACACACTTATGTAGTGGGTTAAACCTTGTATCATATTATTAAAAGTTGACTATCATGTCCACAATCAAGTTTTTAGTTGTCTGAGCATTTTTATCCACTAATGCTCGTCCATTAAAACTTTCAATCATACTTCTACTAGTGGGTGGAAGGCTCTTATAGAAATATTGAATAAGCAATTGTTCATTAATTTGATGATGGGGCAACTTGCATGTAGCTTCTTAAACCTTTCCTGGTATTCATACAAAGACTCTCTATTGTATTGCTTTACACCATAAATTTTCTTTTGAATATTGGCCACCCTTTAAAGCTAAAAAAATGTCTACTTAAAAACAACTTCTTTATCTCGTTCCATATGGAAACAATTCTAGAAGGTAAGTAACATATTCAATCTTTTGTTGCATATTTCAATGAATGCGAAAAGCTCTCAACTTGATTTGTTCTTCCATTACTCCCTTGAGTTCCATACTTGTGCATTCCACTTGAAATTCCTTCTATGTGCTTATAACGGTCTTTATCTATAAGACCATGAAAAGTGTGTAAGAGATGTATGAGTTTAAATTTTATTCAAAAGTAGGATTATTGTTGGCCCCCGAAATATTATTGTTAAGTTAAGTGTGATATTTTATAGAATTTGAATTTTGGCCTTAAAATAGATGGAATTATTAAGCATGATTTAAATAAATTATGAGGTCATAATAGATTTATTATTGGAGTTAATTATCATGTTAATGTTAGTAGGATTTTATTGTATGGTTTAGTTGTATTAAGTAATAAGAAGGTTGAAGGGTATTTTTGGAAGGTCACTTAAGGTTAAAAGAGCATAAGCTTATAAGGAAGGGTAAAATGGACTTTTTGGGCTCATTAAGGGTAAAAAGGAGAAAAGAAGTGTTGTCTTGTAATTGAAGAAGAAGAAAAACGAAATTGAAGAGAAGAAGGAGAGAAAATTGAGGGAGAAGAAGAAAAGATGAGAAAGTTAACTAGGTTTTCCAATTTTCTTAGTTTAAAGAGTGATTTTAAAGTTGTGCAAGAAGGGAAAAAGAAAGAGGAAGATTAGAGCTTTCATTTGAGCCAAGAAACTCAATAAATGGTGAATATTTAAGGTAAGTTTATGTTTAAACTTTTGGATTTTTAGAAAGGTTTTGGTTCATGAAGCTTGAGAAATGCATGAGTTTAAATATTCCAGGATCAATTTCAGTGTATATAGATAATTTTTGAGTTCTCAATTGGAAGTCCTATTGAATTGGGATTTTTGTCAATATTGAAGGAAATCAAGAAGAGAGACAAGAGGAGCAAGAAAAGAGGCATTTTTGAGCAACTATTAAGCAAGGAATTCAAGGTGGGTTACATTTTTATAATTGAATAATAAGCCATTAATGTTTCTTTCAAATCAAGAAAGTAAATGTTTTTCAATTGTATTATAAATGTGCATTTATTGCTCTTTGAATGTTTTGAGAAAGTGCTATGTGTTTGGTATGTGAATATTGTGTGGATGATTTCTGAAAAGAATGCGAATATGAATATTTCTTTTGAAATAAATAAATTGCTATGTTTACAAAATCACTTTTCGGTAAAAGTGCCATTTTGGGAAATAAGTTTACAAGTTATGAAATACATGTTATGTGGGTTTGGTCTGGTTCATTCTGTATGTCAAGTGCACTTTGACTAAAGGCTTCTCCCGCCTGCCCGCAAGTGGCATGAAGCTCCCTCAGGGACTCCCTAATATTTACGGCTACGTAAAACCACAATGTGAGATTGTGTTAGTTTGTTCTGTTCAAGACTACACAGGACCATTTTCATAGGAATGTGTTAGCTCGTTCTGTTTATGGACCTCCCAATCAATTTTGACGTGCTTATGTGTGGACAAGTTTATTGAATCCATGATTTGGGTTGCTTATAAAGTGTGATGAATTAAGAATTTGGGACTATGTGTTTCATGATGCATTATGAATTTTTTTCAATGGTTTTGCTTGTTACCGATTATAAAATTGTTACTCATGAGCTTTAAGCTCACCCTCTCCCCCCCCATTCTGTCCCATCTTCAGGTGATGAGCAAGAGATTGAGTGATCGAGCATAAGGGCATTACTCCGGATTATGCTTATTTTGTATTTTAAGTTAGTTTTTGTAAAACAAGGCTTTAGTTGCATTTTGAGCAATTCTACTTTGAGTAAATTATGTATTTTTGGTCTATGACGTATTGTGGCTTGAAATGCCCACTAAAGCTTTGTAAAAACTCTTATCTTTTGATGATAATCAAATATGATTGTGTTTTTGCTCATGACTCTCAAGGTTTGTAGATTGCATTTTTTTCAAGTATTAATAAGGGTAAAATTTTGTGATTCTGACTTCTATGAAAAATCTGCATTGTTCTAGGTTGAATTAGATAGAATTGTCTCTTAAAATCGTAGATCTTTTTCTTAGCTTTCCAACAGTATGAAGTTTGGAAATTTTGAATTTTGGACGCAAAAGATATGGCCATCAGACAAAGTATAGGTACCAGAAAATATGACCATCAGATGAAGTATAGGTACCAGAAGATGTGGCCATCAGAAGAAATATAGGTTCCAGAAGAAGTGAGGTATCAGACAAAGTGGGATTCCAGAAGATGTGAGGCACCAGAAGATGTGAGGTATTAGACGAAGTGGGACACCAGAAGATGTGAGGTATCAGACGAAGTGGGACACCAGAAGATATGAGGCACTAGAAGATGTCAGGCACCAGAAGATGTGAGGTATCAGATGAAGTGGGACACCAAAAGATGTGAGACACCAGAAGATGTGAGGTACCAGAACCAGACGAAGTGAGGCACCAGACGAAGTGAGGCATTAGATAAAGCGTCAGAAGAAGGAAATTTTAACCCTCTAGATGGAAAAATTCTTCTTCAAGGTCTTTATAAAAGTTGTAGATCTCGAAGTCCTTTTTGAAACTGTCCTAAAACAACCACGATCCGATACCTTTAGTGAAAGTTATGCCAATTGTCCCGAGATAGGTTCAATATGATTGAGGACATAAACATGGTTGACTCTTTTGGCAATAACTTCATTGTCCAACCTCCAAATGAAGTGATTCTTGAACCATTTATCTACCTCTTCGTAAATTTTGGTATATATTGGGGTTGATTAAAGAAGATTAATGGAAAGAAAGTGCAGTAATCGATTGGAGAAGCATGACTTAGTTATGAGCCTGCTTTGACTTTTAATCACATCTTGACCTGTAGAGCTCCGGATGAGACAATTATTGTTTCAAAATAAACTACAGACATGGAGCTGCAATTGTTCTGAAGAAGTCAATTTGTGTTTCCACTGTCAAAATGGGTTACAGTTAGAGAGTTCATGGAAATAACTCTACAGGGTAATTCACGAGCTCAAGTTTTATGGCTTTCAGATAGTTGGGCTCTGGAAACGGGGTCCAACAATTATCATTTAAAGGGAATGTTATGTAAATAGGTTATTAGTCTAAATTTTCAAAGTTTGATGTTCAAACATGACTCTTTTCTCTTCTAAATCTGAATCACTGTCAAATAAGAAAGTAAAATTTGAATCATTCTCTTGCGATTTTTATCTACTTTCTGTCCTTAATCTACATAGGGTTCTTTCCATTTTTGGATCAAACTGCATCACTTTGATTAGAAGATCATAGTCATACACGATTATGAAGACAAAATAAATTACAAACAATAAATTAAGAAAATAAAAATCATAAATTAGTTACAAACAACCCCAGCAACAATGCCAAATTTTAGTGTGCTATCTTTGACAAAGAAAAATAAAATCTTTACTTCCAAATATATATGTAACAGTGTGAATAAAAATTATTCTCAGATAGAGTACGTAGTCTAGTTTTATGCTTTGTGAACAAGAGTAATTTTTTAGTATAGTGAAAAGAATCATAAATATATAATTAAGAAGTAATTTAAATTAAAATAGAAGAAGCTCTATAAAATACAAATCTTGGTCTACATCCACATTCATTATTAAAATTTTATAGTGATCATCAATGTAATTGCAAATCAATTTACATATTAAAAACTCAATCTTTATTTTTGTTTAGAATGAATATCCCCTCTTCAGCCACTAAATAAACTTAATAGCGTTAGTTATGTATGCATCACTTTGAAGAGGTAATAAGGTTCAACTATGCATCCCTTTACCTAACTAGATAAAATAAATAATTCGTTTTGGTTCTAAACATGAAAAATGAATATATCTATGAGTAATCCCTTATTCATTTTACAACTACATACCATTTTTTCTCACTGTTTAGTACAAGTTCGTTAAGTTGCAATATCTAGTCTACTTATTTCTTTCCTTAAAGATTTTTAAAGGTAGAATTTCATTTATATAAGGGCAGATCTTTAGGGTTTTAAATTCCCACAAACCCTCAAATTTTAGTCAAGTCTTTGCTAGTAAAGCTACCTCCCTAACCCACTAAATATGTTGAGGAAAATTTGTTACAAGTTTGTCACTTTATTGAGTCACTTAAATTTCATAATTATTCCCTCTGACTAGTGAAATAAGAAAAATAAAAAATAATATATTAATTACAAAGAAGAGTATCTTAGAACAAGAAATGAGGATTTCCTTTTAGATATCATTTGGTAACCAACAATGAAGAAATCGAAATAAAAAAGTGAATGTTCATTCTTTTTCTTGAGAAGTAAAATCATGTGAATATATTATGATCAATGATAGTAAATTACAAAATGGATGAAACTTTAGAAAGTACATGGCCAAACTCTCCACCTCTACTCCCTAGATATAATAATGAAATTCTTGATTATACATGTTTGGTATGTAACCATTAAGAACGAGATTAACAAGTTAATAGTAATGCCAATATTTGATCTCAAATATTAGGAATTATAACGAGAATATTTTGTATTTTGTAAACAACTAATCAAAATATTTTGTATTTTATAAATAATTAATTAAAATTTTAACAATTTAATGAACAAAACTTATTTTACCTGATATAGTATCAATGAAATAAAATAAAATAATGATTAAAAATTAAATATAAAAGACTATAATTTGTAATTTTGATAATAATATTATGATAGCAATTAATGGTAATATCCTAATAATAACCTAACAATATGTTGATAATATCCATTATTTGTTATTCTTGATATTTAATTCTACTTATACCATACCCTCCTTAAGAATAAAAATTTAAGATTGCTTAAAATTCATTCTATTAATTCATTGATTAAAAACCAAACCGGTTTGACTAATTAAACTATATAAACCTTAAATTGTTCAACTTATTAGTTTATCTCATTAATCCTTGTTATTAGAAATCGATAAATTTATTAATTAACTTTCATAAACTAATCAATTTTTACAAATCAAAATAAATAGTTTGTTTTTTATTTGACAATTTCCTTCTTCAATTAAACCTCAATCTCTTCAATACCAATATATAAAGATAGTTTCCTTCTTCAATCATGTTTTAAGTTATTTAATTTTGTTCAATCTTTATTATATATCAATTTTATGATAATTTAATACTGTTAAATCTTTAGATCTTTAAACCTCCTATCTTATTGATTTAATTTCTATTTAGTTTTTAAAATATTATCCAGTATTACCATTCCCTATTTAATCCATTCCTATAAATCAAGACTAGATTCTCATTCTCAAATCCTTATTACTTATTATCAAACAAAGCTTTACTCTTTAGGACTCGTTTCGTAAATAATAATGAAGGAATCATAATAAAAAAAGGAATAGAAATAAAAAATAAGAATTAGAATATGAATGAAATTGTTGATTATGCATATTTGGTATATAATCATTAAGAATGAGATTAATTAAGTTAAAAATTATCCTATTATTTGATATTAAATATTAGGAATAATAATGATTTTTTAACTGATATTTAGTTATTATATGATTTATATTATAAATAATTTTAATCAAAATATTTTATATTTATAAGTAATTAATCAAAATTATTTTCAATGATTTATAAATTTATTAATTTTTAAATAATTATAAATATATTTAATTATAAGAATAAAATTAAAGAACTATAAATTTTTTAATTGATAAAATATCAATAAAATAAAATAAGATAATTATTAAAAATTAAATATAAAAGATTAAAATAAAATTATTTTGATAAGAATTAGTATCTTTATAATATCCTGATAATATCTTTAAAATATTTAAATAATATCTTCAAAATATCTGCTCAGATACCTCCGATCATTGACGAGCTTTTGCAGGATTAAGTCCAACTAGAATTTATCAAATTGGAACCACCAAGCCAGTAAAGTCGGTACTTAAACGTGAGATATCTCCGGATTCTGTTACAAAAAAAATCTCAAGTAGAAGATGCTGTTATCTAATCTTTCTATCTAATCTATCTGCACATACCAACGAGGAGACATGTTCCCGAAAGGATTACATATAATCACGTTTCTGTCCTTGTTTCTTCCCAAATTGGATCTTTTTATAATGACTTCCCAGGACTGTAAACTTGTGTGAACTTGTTGGAACGTGGCAGTAGGACTTTCCTAAAAGAATCTTCCAGTCATGCCAGGATTAGTCATGTCAGATTCTGCCTCTGGGAAGGACTTCCCTGCCAAGCTTACAGTGCAGGTGTTTGTTTGTAGCGTCATTGCAGCCTTCGGAGGTCTCATGTTCGGCTATGACATTGGCATATCCGGTACAAAGAAAAGAAATTCATCATCTGACCAATTGATGATCGTGTTAATAAACATGTTGGTAACATATGTTATTTGTTTTTGGTTTCATTGTAGGAGGTGTAACGTCAATGGATGATTTCTTGGAGAAATTTTTCCCAGTTGTTTACGTCAGAAAGCACAAGGCAAGAGAAGACAACTACTGCAAATATGACGATCAATTCCTTCAACTCTTTACCTCTTCACTCTATCTTGCAGCCATTGTTTCTAGTTTTGTTGCTTCGATCATCTGCAGGAAGCTGGGTCGGAAACCGACAATCCAAGCTGCCTCTATCTTCTTTCTGGTTGGAGCCATTTTAAATGCTGTAGCTCAGAATCTGGGAATGCTGATTGCAGGAAGGCTTCTTCTCGGTGCTGGGGTTGGATTCGGCAACCAAGTATGTTTCTAAAACTGAGTAAATTTTCATCAGAGTTGAATAGATTTTTCCTATTTACGTTATATGCAAAATGTCATGTCAAACGCAGGCAGTGCCATTGTTCATATCTGAAATTGCACCTGCAACATATAGAGGAGGCCTCAATATATGCTTTCAGTTTTTGATCACCGTAGGCATTTTGATAGCGAATGTGGTGAATTATTATACTTCAAACATACACCCATATGGATGGAGAATTTCACTGGGAGGGGCTGCAGGCCCTGCCATAATTCTGCTCGTTGGTTCTCTAATTATCAAGGAGACCCCAACAAGCCTTATCGAGCGAGGAAAAGAAGAAGAAGGATTACATGTTCTAAGGAAGATTAGAGGTGCAGAGGATGTCCATAGAGAATATAAAGAAATTGTGGATGCCATCCAACTGGCCAAACAAGTCAAGCACCCCTTCAGAAATCTCATGAGTCGACCGTATAGGCCTCAACTCATTTGTGGCACAATCTTACAAATCTTCCAGCAGTTCACAGGCATCAACGTAGTCATGTTCTATGCTCCAGTACTCTTCCAGACCATGGGTTTAGGGAGTGGCGCTTCTCTATTATCAGCTGTAGTCACTGATTCAATCAACTCAGCTTCCACATTAGTTGCTATGTTTACCGTTGATAAAGTTGGCAGAAGGGTATTGCTCATCGAAGCTGCCGTGCAGATGCTTATTGCTCAGGTATCTAAAATCATCATTAGAATTCACCATTAACAGAACTATCACCTGATTCTTATTCCATGTTTTTCCTTTTTTGCTTATTGTATGATCCAACGAGAATAGCTCAATTGTCCTCAGTAACACTTCCATGTATGTTTTCGTAATAAATACTCCTACCATTTCTCTAAAGAAAGAAGTATAACTCATTCTAATCGTGTTTTTCTTGTTTCACTTTCAGACTGTAATGGGAGTAATTCTCAAAATGAATTTGAACTCCACAAATATTATGCCAAAAAATGCAGCACTACTTGTGCTCATCCTTATCTGTGTATTTGTGGCTGGCTTTGCGTGGTCTTGGGGTCCCTTGGGCTGGCTAGTTGCTAGTGAGATCTATCCTCTAGAGACTCGGAGCTCAGGCTTCTTTTTTGCTGTTAGCATGAACATGTTCTGCACCTTTATCATTGCTCAAGCGTTCCTTACAATGCTATGCCACATGCGATCTGCAATCTTCTTCTTTTTCGCCGCCTGGATTGTGGTTATGGGCCTCTTTGCAGTTTTCTTTCTTCCTGAGACAAAGGGTGTCCCAATTGATGAAATGGTAGACAGGGTTTGGAAGAAGCATTGGTTCTGGAAGAGTTACTACAAAAACTATCATACTGATAAGGGAGAGCTGGAAATCCAAGATAAATCTCAGGAAAAACCAGTTGCTTAAGGATCTTGATGGTTCTTCCGTACGATTTTGATATGACTAGTCTGTGTGCATTTTTTAGCTTAGTTTCAGGTTGTAGAATAGTTAAAATGTCTATCTTGTCTTAATCAGTTCCTCTAGCACAATAAAATAAATTAGCTTATATTTTTAGTCAGGTTCACATGTAAGTTGATTAACTTTTCCTAGCTATTTGGAAAGATTTGTGCAACTTATCTTCAATTTGCTCACTTTCGAGTCGCTGTCACTAACTGAAAACAGAGAGACCAAACGGATGGCATATTTATGGAGTTCCTAGTCAATCTTTATCTGCTACAGACAAAGTAAATTAGCTTCCACACACAAAGGTAAGAGAAGACCTTTCTTGTTCAGCAATGCAGCTGAATTAAGAAAAAGGACACAGAACCTGTTTTTTTATGCTCAAAGTCCCAAGCACCATCAACATGAACTTTAAAACACCCTTCTTCCCAGACATTATCAACTCTTCTATTTCCGTAATTAACAATAGTCCCGTTAGAAGAACTTTTGCTATTTGCCAAATTCCAAGAAGATAAACAGCCGCCGGGGGTTGAACTTTTAAACCTCAATTCCAGCTTTATCAATTACTTGATCTACATTACTAAATGTTATTGAATAAGATTTCTATTCAACCCTTTATCTCCTACTTTTTAGGGCTTATCCTTTATCTCCTGTTTTGTAGGAACTTAGTTATGTTCCTTAGCAAAAAGGAGCTTATCCTTATCTCTTACTTTCTAGAAATTTAGTTACGTTTGTTAGCAATTAATACTTAGAGATAATGACTATAAACATCTTTAAAATTATTTTGGATAGGAAGAACTAAAATGGTAAACTGAATCGAATTGGAGATTAGCCCTCTTAAATTACACTGATTTATTAGTTGTAATAGATAAAGACTTACAGCTAATGAATGTTCTTTCACCCCCTAACACGAAACGCAAAACCCTCGCTCTAAGCCTTCTCCCAATCCATAAAACACCACCCCACAATCCCATAGTGATACAACTTGCTTCTGTTGGCTCATGACTTGAATTTATGGATGCACTAGCAGTAGAGGTGGTGGCAATTAAGGTTAATGCCAGCGGTTTGCTATAGTTTGTGGCGGCGACGGAATCCAACTTTGCATCCACATATAAATATGTAATTTTGAAGATCTGAAGGGGGCAATCTTCCTGGTTAGATCTATCCTTAAAGCGGAGAAATATTTTCACTGCTACCGAATATTGGAGTGGCTGAAAATATTGTTAATGACCTCAAGCTCCGGTGTAATTCATTCCTTCTTTTGGAGTCTAAATAGTCAGTAGGGAGATAAATTTGCTGTAACTGAATCTGGCAGAATGTCGCGGTGCAGTCTTTATTTAGTAAAGGATTTTTTTCTCTTACAGTTTAAAATATGATTGGGAATTACTTACTTTTATTCTAGCATTACAGAAATGGAGGCATTACCTTTGGGATGACATTTCTTCAATCAGTCATTTAATTCTTGTTTAATCTTAAGACTAAACAAAGTTATTTTAAATATAGAACAATACATTCCTAATTTAATCCAATTTTCAAATATAATTTAAAAGAATTTTAAATTCAAATTAATTATAAATTAAAGTAATTATTTTTATTAATTTGATTAAGATTAATAACTAGATTGAATCCTAGTTAAATTTTAGATTTTTTTCTAGAATTATAATTAATTAATTACATTGAAAATTAGGTATGACAAAGATTATATATTTCTTATTCATGCTTTTGGGTATATAATATTGAATTTAGATTTAACATTACTACAAATTTTAAGGCATAATAACAAATAAATTATTCGGTAAAAGTAGTTGCCCGAGTTTATACAAATAGTTTGTACATGTAATTAAGATCAAAGTAAGACTTATGATTAATAGAGTGACGAAAATACAAAGTTAGATAACTAAGACTATTTTTTTTTGAAAGGAGCTAAGACTATTTTTTTTAATGTCATAATGGTTAAATCAATATAATGAGAACCATAAAGTTGCATACAATGATACATATGATTTGACTAAATCATATAAAACTTGTGAAACTTGTTTAAGGATAACTAAATCAATTGTTAATGAAAGGATGTTTGTGGGGTTGAATTGTCAAACTGTATACATATGATGTGGTAGATGTAATAATAATTCATGAAAGTATGTATGCTTCTATTTAATTAATTAAATTTACTAATTACTTTAATGATATAGTCATATATATTAAATGGAATATTGATTTAAAATCTTTAAAAGTTCAAACTATTTAAATCTAAGTAGAAAAAGCATTGTGAGTGTCGAAGCACTTTGATGAGATCGATGTGGTGAGATTAAAATTTTTTATCCATAGGGAATGAGATTCTCTAATGAAGATCTCCATAACTAAATCTCATAATAGTATGTTTTCGTGCAAGTTGGAATACATAATATGAGATATTGTTCAATATAATATTTATTTATTTTATAACTATGCCTAGTATAATAACTTACCTTCATTAGTTCTATTTAAATCAATTAGTAAGATTTCATATTAGAAATAGAATGATTGACTTTAAAAGGTCATAGTTATTGGTTTTAGAATGCAATGCTTAGTTGAGATTATCCAATGAGTTTAGAACTAAATTAGAGAACAAAAGGTTATGATATATCTAAAAGGTTAGATGTTTATTATTTGAATTTTTTTATACTTATGAAATAGTAAAGATATTCATTATTCTATATCTGAGTTGATATATATTTAACTTTAAGGTCATGAAGATATAAACTTTAGTTTGACAAAAGTAAGTCCTAGTTAAGGTATATTTTATTTTATAACAATATTATTTTGATATTGGAAAGGTTCTTATATAATATCAATTGCTAATCAAGCCATAATATATTTTTAATTTAGTATAAGTGATTATTTGAATTAAGTAGTTCTTTATCGAATGAACTTGATATAGTTTCTTTTATTATTCAGACAATAATGTACTATAGACTATTATAGCCATTAGGCATGTAAAAGATATCTAAGGTCTCACCAAAGATCCAAATATGTATTTAGGCAGTTTCTCTTAATTATGATGATAACTGAATTGAAAATTGTAATCTGTAAGCAAGCGCTCAATATAGAGAATCTTATAGAATTCTCTCATTAAACTATTATCCCAAAATTAGTATGATCATCATATAAAGATATGATATAAGATACTTAAACAATTGATTTAATTTAAATAGAATATTGTTAGTTTATACCCTACATTAAATTAGTTGGTTGCAGTTTTTGTGTAATATCCTATTTTTCGGTATATGCTTAGGGTTCAACCCTAGATTAAGCATTGCATATACATGCATAACATTAGCATTTATACACAAATTGATATTTGTACACATTACAAGTAAGCATATGCACTCATTTGACATGTCCCGAGATATGAAAAATGTTAAGTGAACATGATGTGAATTGTGATTTGGTATGTCTTGAATTTTGGTATGTTTGGATTTCAATTACTAAATTGGAATTAAATGTTATGGATTGGGAAATTGATGAATTAAAATGTAAATTTGGATTAGGAAAAATGCCAAGAGGTAGTATAAATTGATATATGAAAAAAGGGTGATTAAGCCTAAAATTGAGTGATATTTGGCATAGTTAAATGTGTGACAATTGGATCAATTAGTATGTGACAAGTGGACCAATCTTAGAGTGACATGTGGAATGATTAGTAGGAGACAAATGGGTACTAAATATGAGGCTTAGTGGTATCATCTTGATTAGCCAAATGTGTTACATGCCTTATGACATATGGTGAGTTTAGAAGTTGACATCTAGCATGGTGATGAAGCAAATTCCAGCAGCAATGTTTATGCTGATTCCCTCACCTTTCACCACCAAAATTGCTCCAAAATTTCTCTATATTTTGGTGTTAACCATAGCTAAAGTTCTCCACCAAAACCATACGTATATCCTACACCAAATAGCCAAGAAATCTGTTCAAAGTTGTCTTCACCTTGCTGTCTGAAAAAAAAACCCAGCTCACTTTCACCTTGGAATTGCGTTGATTTTTTCTTGCTTGGGAGGGTTGGTTAATCTGGAATTTTGTATTAAATTGGAAGCCTAATAGGTAAGTAACAATATGAGTTTTATGGCATGTCAAATGATATAAGAATGATGCTTGAATTCGAATAAAATGAATGTGATATAGGTGAAGATATGTGTTGGAAAAAGTTGCATGAACTTTGAAGTTTCGTTTTGTTTTTGGTATATGGAAACCGTGGAGTATAGGGCATTATGTTGATGAATTGGACTGGAATTAAATGTATAAATAAGGTGGATTTATTCCAAAAAAAGTTGTTAAAAGAGTGTTCTTGAATTCAAAAAGAATTAGACCTATATGCATGATAATGTAAGATAGATTTCGTGTTTGATTTTTGATACATGAAAGACTAGGTTTTGTGAGCTGTTAATTGAATAATTTTAAACTGGAATTGGAGATGTTATTAATGATTAAATGGGGGTATGATTCAGGATTAATTGATGAACTATAAAGAGAATGTTTTAACTTTGGTATAAAGTGTAAAAAAAATCTAGAAAATTAGAGCTGTAGGTCAAAATTCTAGTTTCAATTTCATCTTCCTCTTTCGACCTATTTTACATATCTTTAGGGCATGAATTTGAAGAAAGTCAAAGAATGAAAGTTGTAGACATAGGTCTTAACTTGACCCCTATAAAAGTGGCTTGATTAAATAGTGCCTAGAGCTTGAGTTATGCTTGTTTTCCTAATACTGCCTGTGATAGACCCCTGTGTAGGAACCTTATATTATTTCCTAATTTTTGGGGATTTTAGGGCTCCATTTAGTCAAAGTATAAAACATGAAAAATGATTATTGTTGTCTTATTAATGCTTCTGTGAAACAGTTGAGCTAGAAGATATCTTGATAAGTTTTTGTAGTTAATTGAAGTCATAATTTAAAGAAGGGATTGTTTTGATGTGTTGAGTTTAAATTTGAAAATTCTAATTTGTTAAAGGAATAAGTGATTTTTTAATGCAAATATGATCTTTAGGACATGAATAATGTGTATAAGATATGGATGAATAAGTATTGAAGAACATAGGGTATTTATAAATGAGAATTGGGTGAATGTATGAGTATATGTTATTGGAAAAATTTTGGTGAATGTATAGATTTAGCTTGCTAAAATTTCAGATGTAAAGTACCAATTGCTTGTGTAATATAAGAAGCTTTTTGATCATAGAAATGTTCAAGGATAAATGTAAAGTATGATTGATGAATTTGGAATAAATCAAGATAATTTAAAGGTACAAACCTGATTGCAAAATGGTAGTATACAAAGTATGATGTTGAATGGTTAAGAAATTTAAATAAGGTTACATACCTGGGAAAAGTCAATTGAGCATGCATTGAAGATGACATATGTATATATGAGCACAAATGAATATGTATTTGATTGATCGACTTTGTAATGTGAATTATGTGTGAATTTTATAATTTTAGATGCTCAAGTCAGACACGATTCAGACATTGCCGGACCATCCATGATTGGAGCGTACTGTGAGTTAACCTAGATGATTTCACTAGGATTGATTTTGTTTATGTTTAATTCCCATTTATTGAACTGATAATAACTTTATTATAATGATTCTAGACATTAATAGTCCAAGGAGTTTAATATTTGGGAATGTATTGGAAGTATTTTGTTTGCATTTGAGTCCTAACTGATTTCTGAATACTCAATGAAAGTTGAATGGCAGATTAAGGTCCAATGAATATCAGATTCTGTCTGTGCATCATAAGTAAATGTTTTTGATGGCATGTTCTGTTATTTGACGCATTTCATAAAATGTATATTCAGATAAAGGCGTTGTGATCAGAGTAGCCAGTCTGAAAGAGCTTTAAGCTTAGAATTCTACACGTAGAGCTTTGCTCTGTGATTTCTGTATCTGACTGAGCCCAATAGGCCAGTATCTATATCTGTATCTGAAAGGCACCCAGTCACAACAAATAGTAACAAATCTAGAGTCTCATATGCATCTGCATTTGTATATTTATGATTATGACTTATATGATTATAAATCCAATTATGATATTGTGATGATAAAGTGATATGCCATTGCTGATAATGTGAATGATTGGGTTATACATGTTTTGAAAGAATGTATTTCAATTGTGTGTTATACATTATGCCTTATTAAGATGGAAAATGTTGTGAAATTGGTTGGATGTGTGATATTTATGTCCTTGTTTTGAACGGGATCATAAATGATGGTTTACTTACTGGGTTCGCAAAACTCATCAAAAATTGCAACTTGACTTTTCAGGTACAAGACAAGATACCTAGAATTCTAAGATTCTCTAGAATAACATTTTGGATTAAGATATGACTTAAAGGTTTATTAGCTGACATTTGAGGAGTTGTAGTTGTTTTTTTGTAGTTTACTTATTTCATGTAGAACTTGTGTATAAAGGGTCGTAAACTTTCACACATTTTGGTAATGTACATATTTGTTTAAAAGGAAGTACTGTTACAATGTATATTTTGTTGATGAATGAAATGAGGAGTTAAGTTTTTAAGCATTGTGTTATTTTATTTGATGCCATATAAGTGTATGAGATTGTTCTAACGTGCCATTGACATAAGATACGTACTTGAATGTCCTTTGGATGTTCGAGTATATACTCTATAGTAGTGGGATGTTACATTTTGTAACATAATTATTTAAAGATATTTTTTATTTATGCATATTCTTTTGATTAACTAATGTATAAGATAAAATCCATGATATAAATGTACATTGAAAATGAAAATACGATGAGATCATAACTATGAGATTTATATTATATTTATGTATTATCTCTAAATTATTCCTAGTCATTATTCTATTATGATTGGAGATTATTAAAGCATAAAATGTCCTACATAAGTTATGTTTCTTCCTTATGGAGAAAATAGTGGATCTTATAGACTAAGGGCTTGTTTGGTTAGAGGTTAATTAATGGAACGGAACAGAACAGAATGGAACGGAATGAGGGTATATTAGGTAGTATATATTTATTAGTTTAAGTTCCATCCTAAACCCTCCGAATCGGAGGTTTCTTATTTTCACTGTTTAGGATGGAATAGAACGTAACATGAAACCCTCCGCTTCCATCCCATCCCATTCCATTCTATTCCATTCCATTATGAAATCTTCAACCAAATGATAGAAGTGTGTTACATTCCATTCTATTCTATTACTAACTCTCTAACCAAACAAGCCCTAAAGTATGGTGATATTTAAGCAAACATGTAAGTACTTATTAAAGAGCAAATTCACTAACCTAACCCGACATGAGAAATTTACTTCAAACATTACTTGTATGTCTTTTAAAATTCTCATTGTGTTGATTGTATAAGTAACTCTTTCACTTAAGATCTTCGAAATATCCAATATATGGATTATTATATTTTGATACTATTTATGACATATCCTTGTCAAGGTTCTCAATAAGTAGTCATTGAATATAACATGAGCTATACGAAATAAATTGAGTGATTAGTATAACATTCATTACCTTAAAGTGATTAAGGAGAATATTCATTATTCTCCATTAATATTGGTCAAGAAATTCTTGAGTAAGGTGAAATAACACAATAAAAATAGCCTTCAAATGCCATTAATATAATTAATTACTAATGATGGAGAATTAATATGATTAGACTCAAATATATTAGAGATTAGTTTTACATTATATGTATATTAGAACATTATATTATAAAAGAATTAAATAATACGGAAAATTATGTACGAAAAGGTTAGTCAAAATCACTTTGATATTTCTAATATTTGAGTGATCATGATGCATTACTAGACTCTAATCAACAACAACAACACTCAGTAGAAAATAGTATGCAACCTTAACCCTAACTAGTAGAGAGATTACTAGACTCTAATCATGATCTATAAATATAAATTATTTAATTAAAGAATTAAAGATAAACTAATGGAGCTTAATTTTTCTAATCCTAAATATGATTTAGGATTATAATTTATATCTTTTATCAACATATTTAGGAACATAATAAGTCATATAAAAAGAACGATTTATGAGAGAAAAAGTAATTTAATTAAATTAGACTTAATTATAAAGTTTAAAAGATTTTATGATTAAATATGTGATATTTAACAAAAAATAACCAATATGAAATATTATATCTTATTTGGACCATTGACGTTTAATTAGAATTAATTAAAATTCTAATTAAATTTTAAATAAAATTAGAATTATATTTTAATTAAATTACTAAAATATTTAAATCTTATTTTAAATAAGCTCATGTTCTCAAGGAGGGAACACTTTTTATTTACTCTTCTCTTTACTACTTGTAGAGTTCTTTCAACTTGTTCACGTGATAGATATAAGTGTAACTTATGATAGTTATGATAAACAAGTTTCAAAAGTGATTCAAAAGGAATTGAAAAAAAAAGATTAAATTACAAAATAAGGTATAATTTATATTTATACTTTATTGCATTCATAAATTAATTATATTACAGAATTTAAAGTGCTTTTGAATTTCAAAAGATTAAACAAAAGTATTTTATTCTTATTTTATAACACGTGAAATCAAATTTTGTCTCGATTTTTCAATAAACTAAAAAGTGGAAAAGGGAAGAATCTTTTATATGATCAAAATGAAGAAATAAACATTTAGGAACAAGATTGGGACATTGCTTAACGGTGAGGATTTTGCAAGTTGTGTTTTGTGTTTTCATCATATGCAAATTGTGTTGTTGCTGTTTCTTCCAACTCAAAACGTAAATGGTGAAATACCCAATAGAGGGAGACATGTGTACTGAAAATGGACTATAAGCACGTGTCCCTCTCTAAAAGACCCCGTGTGTTTCTTTTTGCTTCTTGTTTTGTTTTTCTTTGTGTCGTCGTTTAACACTTCGGCAGCTGCTGCTTTCACTCCTATGGTCAGCTCCTTACCGCTTCAGGTTTTAATGACAGACCTTTTTCTTTTTATCAACAACCCCTCTCATTTAAGGATGGCAATTTTTAAAACAATTTTTTAAAAATTAAAAATATAAAATAATTTATTTTTTAATTAGATTAGGGTTTGGGTTGTTCAGACCCAAGCTTACCCGAGACCTAACTCCTCTAAATAAAAAGATGTTGTTTTACTTAGAATAATTGGATCTCGAGTTTGTTTGGGCCTGAGCTTGGCCCATGGGCCGGCCCATTGAAAACAACTAAATTTAGACCCATGGGCCAAAAATTGCCATCCCTACTCTCATTTCTTTACTCGCGAATAAACCCCCACTAAGTTGCTATTTAGCCCTCCCAGTCCCTGCAGCAAAATTTATGTTTCCTTCTTTTAAACATCTCTCACATTATAATGAATATGAACAAATATATGTATGCTATTCAATGAGAATGACTCAATTATTATTTTTTTAATTGAGAATTTTTATATGTTTCATATAAAAAGTAATAATCGTCTTTATTCAATTTATATTAAGAATCTTAAGAACATACTTATATGCATATAAATAGTTACATAGAATAAAATTGATTATTATATAAAAAGTTAGCAAATTTATTTAACGCATCGTAATTGTGTCTATTTTTTAATTTAAAAATGATAGAAGTAAATAAAAATCAAAATAATAATTTTTAATAAATATATGTTAAATTACACCTTTCCTCATCCTTTATCCATGATAATACTTGAAAAAAGATTATAGTTATTCATAATAAAATAATTATCTTGAGAAAATTTAATTTGTTTAATACATAAAATTTAGTTTCTAATTTTCATTGTATATTGGAATTTTAATAATTTGATATATTTTGTGTTTATTCTTATTTTTATTTTCAAAAGTATAACAAATGATAATAGCAATATAAACATGCTAATAAAGTGTATTAAAAAATATGAATTTAAAAATATTTTAAAAGTTATTTAATGCTAATAGATAGTATTAAAATATTATGAATCATTAACATTGTCACTTAATTGGAACACAAAAGTGAAAGTAAAGAAGAAAATTTTAAGAATTTTGTTTTCACCACTTAAAAAAGACTCGATTAGAATAAAAATTTCATTAAAAGTTGATTAAGGAGGATTAAACTATAGTGGTCATCTCTTTCACTAAAAATTTCATTAACTAAATTAATCAATCGATTAATTATTTGTAGCGGAATTTTAAGAAAGAGTCACCTTACTCATATTCTTTTTTAATACTCGTGAGATTACATATCAATTTAGACTCAATAAAAAGGTGAAGTTAAAGAATAATAAGGATTAAGGTATCAAGAATATATTTTCGTTTAATAATATTTCTTAAAAATGGTAAACACCAACCTTCCTTGTCAACAAGGTGAGGTCCACCTCGTCTTAGCCATTTTGTATGGTCTTTGGACCTTTAGTTTATGTGTTTAATCAGTCATTTACCTTTTTTTTTCGTAAAAAAACAAACCCTCCTTGTGATTTCATAAATTCCACCGAAAATCTCTACATTTTAAAAATATCTTGAGCATCACCTATGTTTTCTCAAAAGACCAAAATGAGACCTTATGTTAATTTCTCTGTTAAATAAATTTATTAAATTAATATTTTTAAGATACATGATAGTCGGTATAGATAGCCACCTTATAAGGTGATTAAGATAGCAATTACAAGACATATATATCAAACAAATTAAATATTTATTAACATTTTATTTATCATATAAAATGAACAATTTTCATTTTTATTTATAGTAAATATTTTATAAATAATTATTAATGAACTTTATTTATTTTTATTATAAATACATAAAATTGTGAAAATATTTTTATTTATTATTTTTACATATCATTACTTATGTAAGAATTATAAACAAATAGCTAATATGCAATATCTTTTTTTATTATTAATTAATGATATATTAATTTATTATATATATTTCATAATTAGTAATATATTAACAAGTTCAGTAAAAAAGGATTCTTCTCCAGGATGAAAAAATTATATTCAAGTAATTGAACACAATTACTCTATTTGGAAACAAAGATCTAGAATCAACAGCTTATTAGAGGGTGCTAATAATACTTCCTTTTTTCACAACTCAGTCTTTGGTAGAAGGAATAACAATAGACTGCTCTCTCTTACTAATGCTTAGAGGATCCAAATTGATACGTAAAAGGAGCTCATGCAAGAGGCTTTCAATTTTCTCTCTAACTCTCTTGATTCTCTAACATGCTGCCACTCTCTTGTACATGCTTTGAAATCGATACTCAAATAGATTATTTCTTATCAAGAATTTGATCTCCTGATGAAACCATTTTGTGCCATGGACGTGACGGAAGCTATTTTTTCTCTTCACTCCAACAAGGCTCTTGGCCTTGATGGAATGAACAACTTTTTCTTCCAAAAAGCTTAAAGTCATATAAGAACCTTTTTTAACAAATAATGTCTTAGAGTTCCTTAATTGTGGTAATTTATTTAAGAAAGACAATAAAAACTTCCTTTGCCTCATTCCTAAGGTGAATTCCTCTTCTTCTTTCAAATAATTTTAGGCCCATTCCATGTTGTAACATAGTTTACAAGCTTATCTTTAAACATGTAGTAAGCAGACTGAAAGAAATTCTTCTTAAATACTTTAATTACGCTCAAAGAGCATTAATAAAAGATAGGATGATTGGTGACAATATTTTAATTGTTTAAAAGCTCTTTAAAGGATATAATAGGAAGCATTCTAGCAAGAATTGTGCCCTCAAAATTAACTTCGATAAGGTATTTGATTCTAATGATTGAAAATTAATCATTAACACATAAAAGCTTTTGGATTCCCTAAAGTATTTGTGACTTACGTTGATCAATGTATCTCATTACTTTTATTTAGTGCTTTAATCAATGGGAAACCTAGCAAACTCTTTAAAGGGGCTAGAGGAATTAGGTAAGGAGACCCTCTATCTCCATACTATTCACTATATTCATAGAGGTCCTCACAAGATTAATCTGAATGGTAATTGGTTAGGAAAAACACTTGAGATATCACTCCAAATGTAAGAAGCTGAGGTTAAATAGCTTAATCTTTACATATGAACTCTTTCTTTTCTCTAAAGTAGATCATAACTCCTTATGTGACCTTATGATTGCACTAAATATGTTTAAGGAACTCTTAGGCTTTCTATTAATAAATAAAAAATCCAATTGTTTGTATAACTGAATTCTCATCATTCAGCTGATTTGATTTTCTTTAATGACACGTTTAAAGATCTAAAGCCTCCATTCACTTATCTTGGGATTCCTATCTCAATAAAGAAACCTTGTTAAAATGAATTTCTCCCACTTATAGAGAAGATCCATTAGAGAATTGGAGTTAGTATAACAAAAACTTATTTCTAGCTTCGAGGTTCAACTCATTAACTCAATATTAAATAGTCTACATATGAATTAGTCCTTTTATCTCATGATTCCATTATAAATTGCTAAAAACTTAATAAGATTTTGAGAGGCTTTTTATAGACAGGAGACTATAATAAACAAACTATATCTAAGGTGAAATGGATAGAATTATTAGTGTCTAAGGAAGAGAGAGGCTTAGGAGTTAACTCGATCAAGATCAACAATAGAGTAACGATGATTAAGAGACTTTAGAGACTTATATTCGACAAATAATTCATTCGGCTCAAATGGATACATGTATGTTACTTGAAAAGGATGAATTTCTGGACCACAAAGGAGCAACAACTGCACTTAAACTATGGTTCAAATATTAAAGCTAGGGGACTTGGTCAGACAAGATAATTTGCATAAGGTTAGAAATGGAGTCGATACGATTTTTTGGTTTAATAACTGAACCAATTTTGGTCCTCTCAGGGAATCCATTGAATTGAACCCCTTACGTCTTTCTATCCTAGTGGAAGCCTTAGTTAGAGATGTGCTCAACAGCAGACCTAGTGCTATTCATTCTCTACCTAGCTCTACTCTCTCAATTTTCCTTACTAACTTTGCTCTCGCAATTGACAAGAAGGATGGAATAAGGTGGAATAGAACCTCATCTAGACACTTCTTTAATTATTTATGCAGGCTTCTTATAAGACATCAATCCCCTTGAGTTATGTGGCATCAAATACAAGTTGTCCTTAAATAATAGAATTAAGGGGTTTTTAAAGTATCTATAAAATACACTCTTTGTATAGGAAAGAAGAGGAGTCTGTTAATCACATCTTCGTACATTGTATCTTCTTTGGATTTATATGGAGGATTATGCTGCAAATAGGTAACTTTCTTATCCCTACAATAAATTGGAATAATTTCATTCAATGGTCTAGTAATCCTATCAACCTTTATAATGAAGATCGCTTAATGTACAAATTTTTTTAGGAAACATTATATATACTCTTCGAAGAGAAAGAAATATAAGGATTTTCCAACATTAATAAAATATTTGAGATGTCATTCTTAAGGATTTCATCGTTTTTATAAGCAAACAAATTATGGCATATAAAGTTCACTTATTGTGCAACTCAAACATGGCATACTCTTCAAACTTGATCAAGAGCTAAACAAGCAAGTTGAATCTTTAAAGGACGATCTTTTGGTGATTACCTTTAGCTACTTCTATTTAATTTATTAGTCTAGTTGGTCTAAGAATAACTCATTTCTATAAGGAAATCAAGAAAAATGAAAGGTATGTGGAGGCAATTCTAAGGCAATTTTGAGGTGATTCAAAGGAAATTTTGAAGAAGCTCTGATATTTCCACTTTTGGCAAGTAGTTGTTGAAGAAATGGTAAATTTCTATTTTTGGGTAGCTTACAGATCCCTCCGTAGGAGGCACCATAGGGGTTCTTCATCCACCTAATCCTTGGAGATAAGTCAATTTCCCACTCCATATGAAGCTAAAGCAATCAATGCAAACATTAAATCATACAAAACCTAGAGCACTGTTGTAGCCTTGGGCAATTTGAGAAACAAGCCAAAACATTACCTCTTAACCGTTAATCAAGGCATTATCACTCCTCCATTAGAGATGCTATAGGAGGGGGAAAAATATTTGGGAAATATGATGGTAGGTTGCTTTCTTAATAAAAGACTTGCATTTTTATAGACTCAAAACTGGGCACAACTTAGACAGGGAAGTAAAGGGCTGAACAAGGTCTTGCTTATTGAAGATGACACGTACCTCTTCCATTTCATAGACAATCACAAATTTAGGAAGGTAATGGAAGTTGGGCTATGGCACATTAGGGGATAACCAATGTTTGTCGAAAAATGGGTTCCTGGACTTGAACTTGACAAATCTAGCATTGAAACCATAACATTGTGGATTAACTTCCACAATATTCCACTAGAGTATTGGACTCTGGACGGACTAAAATTCCTTGCAAATTTTTTAGGGAAATGAATTGCCTTTTTTTTTCCTGCTACTGCCAAGCTTGAAAATTTTTTTTGTAAGGATATGTGTAGAGGTGAATTTAAAGGAGGATCTACTAGAAGTTCTACCTATAATGAAACTAGATCTAGATGGGGAATTAAATAAAGATGAAGTTCAACTTTCATTCAATTGGAAACCACAAATGAGAAAAGAGAACAGAAGCCAATAGGGAAGAAATTTGTATTTAGTAGTTACCTTGAAATCATGGGAATTGAAGAGGATCCAATTTCGCTTACTGATGAAGACAAATCAAGAAATGAAAAAAATAGAGAAACTAATAGACAAGTATAAGGGAATTCATGATGCTTATGAAGACTTTATCCCAGCTTTTGAAGATAAATTGAATGAAATAGGGGTGGATGTCAGACCCCGATTCCGGAGTCTGACTCTTACTTGCTTGCTTGCTCTAATACCATATCTGTCAGACCCCGTTATCAGAGTCTAACTCTTACTTGCATACTTGCTCTGATACTTTCATGCATGCAGATTATCTTCATACGTAAGTTATCACCCAATGATAACACCTTGATTACTTTCGGATTATCTTCTCAAAACTCCCCTTTATTAGTCTTAGCTCAGCTCTTAGAGCAGTTGACTACTTCATTCCTGCCTTTCAACCTGAATCCTTTAATCATCAGCGTGGTTGAGTCCTTACTTCACACTTATACTTGCTTCGGGTCCAATATTATAACTTCTCTTACAAGTATTCAATGCAAGGTTTCTTTGGACATACGGGTAGAGGACTTCAAGAACTACAAGTTTCATGAAAACCTCGAAGTCCAACTTGATCTCCTGAGGGGTTCGAAAAAGGGACAGAAGATTCACGTAAACAGTGACCCAGACGATAATGTGAACAGTGTCACAGAAGAAGTCTGGGAAACACAGACGATGTTTTCTAACCATCATAACTTTCTTTAGCGTAATCAATTCAGCGTATTCTTTATACGGTTGGAAAGAGAATTTTGAGCTCCATCACTTCCATGAAGACCTCGAAGGTCAATTCTAACTCCTGAGGGTTCAACATTGGGACAGAAGATACAAGGACGAACAGGAACACAGAAGATACACTTCAACTCAAGTAGTCTTCTTACTCCTTAAAAATCCTTAATCCTTAATCTATCTTCTGTGTTCTATTCTCTGAGGTTGATCTTTATCTTCTGGGTTGACCCTCAATCCACTGAGAA
>JAOQMS010000008.1:28670388-28683410 GCA_027563885.1 Erythroxylum longipes
TACCCAAAAGTCCACTTTACCCTTGTCATTTAAGCCATATACCGAAAATACCCTCAATTTCTTCTCATGCATTTATTGCATAAGCTATTAGGCTTAAGTTAATGAAAATTTTTTTTAGGGGGCCGACAGTGGAGGGAGGGGTAGAAGTACTGGATTTAGACCTAATCACAATTCAAATGAGAAGGAGACACTAACTATTGAAAACCCTGAGAATTCAGATGAATAGTTTGAGTTATCTCTAACTCTTATAATAAAGTTAGCTAGGAGGAGAAGGAAACCCAAAGGGGATGGATGAATGGTGCCTCTGCTATAAATTATTAGTTTCGGAATATTAGGGGTATAAATGAGCCTTTTAAAAGGTAAGATATAAAAGATATCATTTTGGAGAAACATCCTATCATTGTAGGATAGATATAGACTAGAATAAAGGCCTACAAACTTTAGAAATCAATGAGATTTCTAAGGAAGAGCTGGGATTTTGGTTCCAACCATGAACATCATTATAATGGTAGAATTTTATTTGCTTACAATAGGGAGAAAGTTAAAGTGACATTATAAAGAAGCTAAAACCAGTATGTGCATCTCAGTTGTAACCTAGAAGATTTAGACATTTCCTTAATGCTTCTATTATTTATGCTTGCAAATTTGAATATCAAAAAACCAAATTATGGGAAGATCTATCGTGCATTAACAACTTAATTTCAAATCCTTGGATTATAGTGGGTGACTTCAATTGTGTATTGCTTGCTTCTGAAGCTTAAAGGGATAGAGTAAATTATTCCAATTTGGGCATGGAGCTAGATAAAGTGATTACCAAATTAGAGGTCATTGACTTGAAGTTTAATGAGAATCTTTTCACGTAGAGAAATAAGAAAAAATATAGGGCCTTAATCAGGAAAAAAGATGATAGAATCCTGGCTAATCAAAGTTGGTTGAGGTGCTTCCCTAACTCTCATGTTATGATTGGATTACCCTAATGCTCTAACCATTCTTATCTAGAGATCTAGGACTTTTCTCCCACGAGGAAGCTTAATGTCCCTTTCAGGTTTTTTAACTTTCTCTCCAATAAAGAAGGATTCATGGAATTGGTTAAAGAAGCCTAGGATAGTAATATCAATGGATACAAATCTTACCAGATTATAAGAAAACTTCAGACATTTAAGGGGTCAAAGTAAAACATTTTCTCAAATATGGAGGCCTCTAATAGAAAAAATGCTTAGTTTTTCTTCTTTTACTTTAGTTCTTTCATTGTCTTTGATGTGTAATCTAAATTCTTTGGTGTTAAACATGTCTATGGAGTTCTAAATTTTAGATTAGGATTTATTCTTGATTAATTTTGTTACTTTGATTATTGTTGATTTCAATACATATTTATATGTTTGTGATTATTTTCATGCACTTGCTTGGCAACAAATTGAGAGAGTAGATCAAAAGTAATCTGTGTTAGATTGTATAATAAAATTTGGCAGTTGAATAGACCCACAATTTTCAAATTAATAATCATTCAAAGAGAGATCTCCAATATATAGCTTTAAATCTAATTGAAAAAGTAAGGGAAAGTTTTGTGAATTGAGAGATTGCAAATATGGAAATTTCGAATTCAATTAGGGTTAATTGATTAGATCTTGAGAGAGAGTAATCAATACCTTACGAAATCTAAGATCAAACATATAATTGAATCAAAAATAGTAAAAGAAACAAAATACAGAAAGAATAAGTCAAGTGTTCAATCTTGATCAACCACTAGTTTTAATTGGCAACTCATTATTATTTGTTTACTTGCTTTGTTTTATTTATTTGTTTCAATTTATATTATTTAAATTTATTTCACATCAATTTTTGAATCCCTTAGACAAAGTTAGGTTCAAACTATTAGCTACTGCATAATCCTCATGGGAACGATAACCTCTTTTCCTGCAAGTCAGGTTTCGTATACTTAAGAGTAGTAAGGGTTTTTATTATTAGATATAAAAATTGCTTAACAAGTTTTTGGTACCGTTGCTAGGGATTTAACATTAGAACTATTTAAATTCCTTTGATTTAAGAAAAATTTGCCATTCTTGTGTCCTTACAATTGCATGAACATAATAATTACTCAGATTTCAAGCACGATTGAAGAGACTCTAAATCTTCACATTGCAAGACAAGAAATAAAAATCCAAAGAGAGAGATGCTAAGAAGAGATCAAAAGAATAATGGAAGAAGAATACAATCAAAAAGACCAGCAGAGAACCCTTACGGACTTTATGAGGCCATGGTTCAATGCTGCACAACAAGGCATCACTCGACCATTGGTGTAAACTTCAATCGAGATCAAACCAACATTGCTAAATATGCTATAGGCCAATGTGCAGTTCTACGAGTTGGCTTACAAGGATCCTAAAAATCATTTAGTAAACCTTTTAGAAACTTGTGATACCTTCTGATATAATAATATGTTGGAATATGCCATTAGGATGAGACTCTTTTCCTTCACACTTAAGGATAGAACCAAGGCCTGGTATCATTCCCTAAACCTAAACAATGTCACGACATAGGAGCAGCTGGTGTGTGCGTTTCTAGACAAATACTTCCCTCTGACAAAGACAATGAGATTGATTAAGGACATAACACATTTCCATCAAAATAACAAGGAGTCTCCATACGAAGCAAGAGAGCATTACAAGGATTTGCAAATGAGATGTCCTCACGACAATGTACTAAAGGAATTCCTATTACAAATTTTCTACAAGGGAGTTAATCCACCTACGAGGGGCACAGTAGACGCAGCTTCTAGAGGATCCATAATCAGGAAAACAATTAAGGAAGAACAGGATTTGTTAAAGATGATGGCAAATAATAGCTATCTTTAGATGTCATTAAAAGAAAACAATAGTCAACCTTTTGAGATCAGAAGGGACTCATTGCTGTCGACTCAGTGAAATCACTACAGGCTGAGATCATCAATTTAAAAAAACAACTGAATAGCTTGAAAGCCTCCTCATCAGCTTCAATTAAAGTAATTTAGTATGGATACAAATTATGTAGACAAGATAATCATATTACCACTAGTTGCTTATTAAAGCAAAACAATAATACAGAGCAACTCAATTACATGGGCACATAGTTTGGTCAAGGAGGAGGGAATAACCTATACTCAATCACTTACAATCTTAGGTGAAAAAACCACCTAAATTTTTCTTGGTCTAACAACGCAACACTCAACTAAGAAATCAAGGTCCAACTGGATTTCAATAAGACAATTCTAGTATAAGCAATTTAGAATTGGATAAGCTCATGTATAAGCTCATAAGTATGGATGAGGCCTAAAAAAGGATGGAAAGGAAGTTAGAGCAAGTACTTAAGAACCACACCTCTTATATTCACAATTTGGAGGTTCAAGTGGGCCAACTTGTCAATGCATTGTCTACAAGAAGTGTAGGGAGTCTCCTAAGTAATATTGAAGCAAATACAAGGGATCAAGTCAAGGAGATCACACTTATGAGTGGGAAGGAGCTCAAAGCACCAAGGGATAAACAGGCTAAAACTCACCCTATATAGGACCAAGAAAAGAAGAAGAAGGATAAAGAAAAGAGTAAGTACCCTCTGTATATTTCTCCTTTGCCATACCCACCTAATATTCCATTCTTATAAAGATTATCGAATAAAAAATTATATGTATAA
Organism: Erythroxylum longipes; assembly: GCA_027563885.1. Taxonomy (NCBI): domain Eukaryota; kingdom Viridiplantae; phylum Streptophyta; class Magnoliopsida; order Malpighiales; family Erythroxylaceae; genus Erythroxylum; species Erythroxylum longipes. The sequence goes on from JAOQMS010000008.1 coordinate 28,674,052, forward strand.
TTTGCAAAGTTTGTGGAGAAGTTGAAGACTTTGCAAATTAACTTATCTTTTGTAAAGGCATTAGAACACATGCCTAATTACGCTAAGTTTATAAAAGACATATTATTAAAGAAATGGATTTAGGAAGATAACCAAACGGTAGCATGAATTGAAAGTTGTAGCTTTATTATCACCAGTCATATACCTTCCAAATAGAAGGATCCAGGGAGCTTTACGATACCCTGGGTGGTTGGTGATTTAGAATTTACGAAGTGTCAGTGTGACTTAGGTGTAAGTACTAACCTTATGCCTTTGTCAATCTTTAGGAAGCTGAGGCTAGGCAATGTGAAGCCAACTTCAATGCTTATTTAATTGGTGGATTAATCCATTAATAAACAGTTTGGTGTGGTGGAAGATGTTATCGTGAAGGTGGACAAGTTCATTATTCCTGTGGACTTTATAGTTCTAGATTTCTAAGAGGATAAGAATTGTCCACTTATTCTTTGATAGCCATTTATGAACACTAGAAGATCATTAATAGATGTTTATGAAGGTAACTTGCTTCTTATGGTTGGTGATAAGCATATGGAGTTCAATATGAACAAAGTCTTAAAACATTCAAAAAAAGAGTAGCTCTTGTATGAAAATAGGCATAATGGATGGATCTATCATCGAGAAAAGGAAGAGCTACTTTGAAGAAGTAAGTTATGAGGAACTAGAGATAAAGGATATAGAGTTTGAGGAATTTACGAAAGTCTCTGTGTAAGAAGTAGAAGCATAAGAGGGGATATGGGTGGTGATTGTAAGAGAAGATGAGCAATTCACCGTCCTACAACACAAATTGTTTGATTCCATTGAAGATATAAAGAGTTTTATCATTCCCAATTTTGTTGACAGTTTGTTAACGAAAAGGCATTGCTAAAATTACTTAGATTTTTTTAATTTGATTGATTATTTCCTTTTGATTATCTCACAACATATAGCTTATTTACAGGATACTAAACTAAAATTGGAAAACACGGGTGGATGCAAGCCACTCATAATTGATCATTTGAGTTTTGAATAATGAAACGTCAAGCTAAAGACCTTAGCTTAGCAATTTTTTATAGTTAGGTTATATGTTTTCAATTCCATTAATTAGGTTTTAATTTTCATGTTTATGGAGTGGTTTAAATTGCTAAATTTCTTATTTTTGAAGTTTTTATAAGTTAGGGAAGCAAGCTCAGGGGTTATATGAAAAAAGGAAGAAATAGAGGATGATAAAAAGGAAGGCTGAGAGAAAGTCTTCAATTTGGTTTCCCAAAACACTAAGCTTATGATGGAGCGGATGAACATCATATAAGCGTAACTGGAAGAGATGATGCACCAACAACTAAAATAGTGACATGACACAAAGAAGATTATGAAATACTTATTTGCTCAAGGTGTTCAAATTCCTTCACCTACATCGTCGCTGCCTCAATCTCTATCAGTAGTTTCTTCCTCTAAAGTTTTCTTATTGTTATTTCCGTTTATTTTTATGTGTTTTTTGTTTGCTTTCTCCCATTGAGGATAATGTTTTGTCTATGTGTGTGGATGTCATATGTGTATGAATATTACATCTCTTATTGTGTTGGTTTTGAACTAGGATTGACATTGTGTGCACATTCTGTTGCATATGGTGAATTGTGTAAATGTGTCAATGATAAGAATTTGATGGAATTAGTTTAACTTTGAACATGGTTATTTAATTTGTAAAGGCATATTGATTTGTGAATTTGATTTTTTAATTATTTTTGGGATGAATATGTATGTTAATTAGGACATGACCTCTATTTTGTTAACTTTAGGAAATTTGTGGTATACATTTATAATTATAAGTTAATTGAACTGGTTAGCATCATTAGTAACCTTTCATAAAAATAATTAATTAAAAAGAAATGGAGTAGGCTAATAATAATAATAACAATAACAAAACGTGTGTTAAATAAATTCCTATTCTGCTGCCCTTTTTAAATAAATATTGAGTTAAGAATAAAGCTGGTAGTTAGTTGAGAATGTGAGGTAGCTGAGTACTAAGGAACATTCACGACAAAATGTTTGTCTTTACGTCAAAAGAGTGTAATGACATTCTTACCAAGCTAAATGATAAATAAAAAATGACCTAGTTGAGTAACTGAGAGATATTCACGATAAGGTGTTTGCCTTTGCATCAAAAGACTAGGTTAACGTTAAAGAAAAAAATGGTGTTTTAATAAATAAACCTACTGATCTTTGAAAATAGCAAGATTTTTCATGAAAGGAAGCTTAGTGATATTTTACCTTTTTGATTGATCACTAATTATAATGAATGCTTACAAATGCTATAGGTATATGAATAGGGTGTTAATATTTTGATTGATATGTATATTCAATTCAAAGTACTTAAACTTAAAAGTAATAAGTTAGTATGTTGGCACAATTTGAATGATTAATGTTTGAGATTAAATAGATTCCTTAAGATTTGATGCTATTGTATTATTATTGCATATTACAAGAATATGTGATTATATGCTTTTTTAATTTTTTTAATTTGTGTTTTTGTCTTTGCTTGAGGACAAGAAAAAGTTTGAGCATGAAGATGTTTGACAGATGTATATTTGATCATATTTATACACCAGATTTGATATATTTTTGCTTGATATTTTATATTTTTATTGTATATTTGGTACTTAATTTGCTCCAGTGCATTTATTGGTTATAATTACCTTTATGGACTAAAAGGAGAAGAATTCATATGAAAATGCAGTATAAAAAGAAGATTTGAAGCAAATAAGAGATACACAGTCCTGTTATGGTTGGTAAGTCTCTTTACCAGTGCAGAATCATGGATTTTGGAGATTTTGAGTTATACATGGTCCAGCACATGGCCGTGTATCTCCCAAAAAAACCTAAAATTTACTATAAAAAGACGTTACAGCAAGCAAAACAAAAGAGAAAACTTTTAGAGGTGTCTATAGGTAATTTCAAACAGATAGATTGTTTAAAAGTAGCAGCGTTACATCAATATGGATCAAGCATGGTGAAGCTCAAGAATAACTGTAAGAATTTCAACTTTCTAGATTAAGGCTTAAATAGAGTTTTTCTTCTTTTCCTTTAGTTCTTTCATTATCCTTAATGTGTAATCTAAATTCTTTGATGTTAAACACTTTTATGGAGTTCTAAATTTTAGATTATGATTTATTCTGGATTTATTGTATGACTCTTATTATTGTTGATTTTAATACATATTTAAATGTTTATGATATTTGTTCATGCATATACTAGACAATAAATTGAGAGAGTGAGTCGAAAGTAATCAATGTTAGATTGTACAACGAGTGTTGGTAGTTTAATCGACCCACAATTATCAAATTAATAATCATTCGAAGAGAGATCTTGTTTAAGAATTTAATTGTCCAATAAATAGTTTTATATCTAACTGAAAATGTTTAAGGAAAATTTTGTAAGAGAGATTGCTATGAAAATTTCAAATTCAATTAGGGTTAATTGATTAAATCTTGAGAGAGAGTAATCAATACCTTAGGAATTCTAAGATCAAACATATAATTGAATCAACAATAGTAAATGAAACCAAATAAGTAAAGAATAAGTCCTTGATCAACCCCTATTTTCAATTGGTAGCTCACTGTTATTTGTTTACTTGCTTTGTTTTATTTATTTTTTCAATTTGTATTTTTTCATTTTAATTCATATCAATTTTTTAATCCTTTAGACAAAGCTAAGTTTGAATTGTCAGCTAGTGTATAATCCTCGTGGGAACAATAATCTCTTATGCTAGAGGTTGTGATCTATATAGTTACAAGTAGTGAAGGTTTTATTATTAGAATAAAAGTTGCTGAACACTCGCCAAGCTACTAAGGATTTGAGTTATTCTCTTAAAAAAATGTGGAGACTAGAGTAACATATCTTTATTCTTAACTTGCAATTGTATTAAATATGGGTGTATTATTACCTTTTTACATTTTATTTTTGACAATATAGCCTTGTACAATTACCTATTGCTGCCATTCTAAGCTTATTAATGAATTCATTTACTTCTCATGAAAAAAAGAATAGTTCCTTTCCTTGTGTAAGTTTTTTTTTGAAAATTTTCCTTTAGTAAGCTTTTTTTCCTTTATATCTTTGTTACATACATTGATGCAACTTTTAAGCTTGGTACTCCTTTATATAAAACCCTTTTAGATAATGAAGAATATTTCAAAATTTTTTAAAAGTATATAAAAATTAATTAACACTAGCATTGGGTCCAACTAACTAATATACAAAAACAATTAATTAGCATTTATTTAGAGTATAGTTTTGATACAATAAAAATTACTCAATAACTTTAATTTTTTACAGTACATTATTGTCTTGAACATTTCGAAGAACTATACAAAGCTCATTAAAGAACTCCTTGATCTAATTAATCAGTTCCATTTAATGAAAAATGTATTATGGCTTGATTAGCAATTAATGCTATATTGAAATCTTTCCAACCTCAAAATAATATTGTTTTAAGCAAAATATACCGTAACTAGGATTACTTCCAAAGTTAATATCCTTATAATCTTGAACTTAAATATTAACTCATACATATAACAATTGATATCTTTAATAGATAGATCAAATACTAAACATCTTTACTACATTATCTATGTATTTAGACTTAGAATCGATAAACTTCTATATCTATCTTTATAAATTTAATTCCCAGAATTAAGGTCTCACCTTTTCATGTATTGGATTATTATATATTCAACAATTGAAAATATAAATTTTTACTTTTTATGAGTAATATTTGATCGGGTTATTTGATGTGTGTAAGTTTTAATTAATTAACCTAGATAATCTACAAGTGCACGATTCGTTTACGTAGTACCTAGGTGTTGATTCCACGAAGAGGGATAATCTAATCCTAAAATCTAAGGTCAGAAGAATTTGTAAAATTCAAAATGTAACAGAAATAAAATGAGAATTTAATTCAATCAAGCAATTCAATTCAAGAATCAATCACGTAAATATTAACAATTTAGCAGTTGCAACAAACATTTAAGAATTAACCTAAAGGGATTATCAATTGAGAGAAAGGGAATTTTACCTATCTTTAACATTAACGAAATCAATTATGAATTACTGGATTATTAGTTCTAGACGATCCTAAGGTTGATTACTTTCTTTAGAGTTATAACCATTAACCCTAAATTATAAACCTTAATTAGAATATGGAAGTTGCAATTTCTCAATTAACAACCTATCCAAAACCTTAATTAGGTCTGATTTATCTAATAAACTATTGGAAACCTATGCAAGATCACTCTTTGCATAATAACTGATTTGATTTAATTCTTGTTCTATTAAATCACCTAACTCTTGTTGGCCCAATTTAACTATTTTTCATTCGATTCATCCTCTCAGTTTGTTATCGAATTATGCAAGTCCAGACTTAAATCACAATAGATCTAAATAACGCATAAATAATCAGATTTCATTAAATCAATGATAACCCCAAAGGTGAGTTTAGAATATCATCAACATCCAAAAATCCTATCATCAACTGTTATTCCAATTCTGTACAATAATAAAATTGAAAATAACAAGAAATACGAATTGAATGGATGACAGGAGGCAGCAAAGTCGGGAAACTCCTGATTTAAGAAGTACGTCGATTCAGATTCTTCTCCTCTTCTCTCTTCCTTCTTCTCTTTCTTTATCTCTTGATAATTCTCTCTAGGGTTTCTATCAAAGTGGCTAATGCAACACCTTCTTCTTCCTCTTTGTCTCATTCTTTAAATACCTTTTGTGTTCTGAACAGCCCTAGGATTTTTGGGGTGCAAAAGGTCTGAAAAATCCCTCGAAACTTGACGTTTTTGAGTGTCTGCGTGTCTGCTTTACGCAGGTCACTATCGTAGGCCACATTCAAGCCTTTTGTCACTATCGTGGCAAGCAGGCCATGATCGTCGGCCAACTCTGGTGCTTCTGTCACAATCATGGCCTATTATGCCACGATTGTAGGCCGTTGTTACAACCCAAGTGCTTTCAAAACTTTCTAATTCTTCGATGTTGACCCTGAAACACTAACAAAAACATCAAGGCACCTCAAAAATATATTAATTAAGCTCAAAGACTTGTACTAACCCATAAAACACTTAAAACATAAATAATTAACAAACTAACACAATTCTAACCTAAACACATACTAAATGATTGAATTAACAATTAAATACATATCAAAATAAGCCCTAAAACACGATGCAATTCATAATTATCAGTATCTCTCAACAAACTCCTATTGGACAGTGTAACTATAGTCTCACTAACCTTCTTGTAGATATGATAAATTCATAATCATCCCCAAAACAAAATCTTTGAATTCATTATGAAAGTGAATCTTTCAACGTCTTGTAAACTTTCAACTATACATGAAATGTATCCATAAAGACACTAGTTCTATTTAGATATACTGTTATGAGATTTGAACCTTTCAAATTTCTTCCTACTCCAACAAATTATCTTAAAAATCATTCTTTTATAAATATACATTGAAATAAGCATTTTGTTCAGTAGGTTTATAGGATTATATCCAAACTTTTGGATATCTTATAACTTTTCATTATACAATTTAGTTCTAAACTTAATGGATAATATATGCTTTAATTATGCATTATATAAAAAATAATTAACTTTAATTTTTTTTAAATTCCTACCATTCTATGTCTTATATGAAATCATACTAATTGATTTAATTAGAGCTAATGAAGTTAAGTTATTATACTAGACTTAGTTATAGAAGAAATAAGTATCGCATTATACAATATCTCATGTTGCATTTTCCCTTTATCGAACTATGCTGTTATAGAATTTAGTTATAAAGGTATTCACTAAAGAATGACATTCCTTATAGATAACTAAAAAAAATAGATCTGACTACATCAATCTTATCAAAGTGTTTCAACTCTGTCAACAATTACTTAAATTTTAATAATTTGAACTTTTGAAAATTAAATAAATATTTATTTAATTCATATGACTTTATCATATATCCAATTTGATCTTGCTGAAATCTAAGAGGTCCTTGCGGTCTTGCTTGAAACCTGTATTGTTAGTACTCTAAGAAAAATTTGGGTGGTTTTTCCACTCCGAATTATAAGTGTTCGAGTAAGGATTATTACCTCTTTGTGGCTTGCCTAAGTAAACAAGAAACATTTAGCTGAGCTATGGTTGTTTTGCCCATATAGCTCACACTTTACTTGCATCGCTTTTTCCATAGATGAAGATACTCCTTGCATGTTGCTCAATTGCTTGGTAAGAGCTATGATCTATGCCTGTAAAGCTATAACAGACTCAATCGGAATCATACCTTTTTTCTTCTTTTATCCTTGTCTACTCCTCTCGCTTGACCACATGCAACTGTTGTTCGCTAATTCTTCCAGAAGGTCTTGACTCATATCAATAGTCTTCCTCATCAAAAAAACCTCCAGCAGTTGCATCTATGGTTCCTCTTGTGCTCTGACTAACACCATTGTAGAAAGTCTGCAATAGGAACTCCCTCGGAAGGTTGTGGCGGGGACAACTTCTTTGTAGTTGTTTGAATCTTTCCCAAGCTTCATATAAAGACTCCTCATTACTCTATTGAAAGTTTGTGATCTCCTTTATAATCCTTGTTATCTTGGTCAATGGAAAATATTTTGCGAGGAATGCTTGGGCTAGCTGCTCCCAGGTATTGATCTACCCCGAACTAAGCGAGTTATACCATACCTTTTCCCAATCTTTTAAGGTGAAGAAAATAGGCACAACTTCACAGCATCATCAGACATCCCATTAAACTAGAAAGTGTCGCAAATCTCCAAAAAAATTTGTAATGTGTGCATTTGGGTCTGCGTTGGATAGCCCATAAAATTGCATACTATTCTGCAATATGTTGAGAAGTGCCAGCTTGATCTCGAAATTGTTAGCTTGAATCATTGGCCTCGTAACTCCTTCAGCACTGAATCCTGGCCTCATGAAGTCCATCAGTGTCCTCTCATTTCCTTTATTCTCTGTCTTTAGCCATATTTCTTTCTATAATATCTCGATGCTTCACTCTTCTTAACTCTCGTTCATGTCTTATGATATCAGATAACTCTTGTCTTGTGATATCAGATAACTCTTTGTCAGTAAATTCTGTCAATCTACGTATGCTCCCTGTGTTTATGCACCTGCAAATACATAACTAAAAGTATCAAACACTCTTCAATCAAAGTAATCTAAACTAAACAAGATGTTAAACAAACAATTCCCTGGAAACGGCGACAAAAACTTATTGATTGCGAAACGGTCTCCTGGTTTTATGTTCAAAAGTGCAAGTATACAGGTCGTGACTTGTAGTAATAAGCAGATATCGATCCTATAGGGATTTTTCTTAGACACCACTTCATTCAGATTAATCTTTATTTAAGAACCAAATTTTAGTGGAAATAAACTGGAAAATTAAATTAAATTAAACAACTTAACAAAACATAAATGACAACTAAAAAATGCAGAAACTTAGAATTCAAGATTTTCACAACTAGAGATCACTTTTTCACTATCTTTTCTCTCTCCTATTTTGTTAATTGAATTATGTTTCACCTAAGATTTCCTAATGTATTAATTATTCTCTCAAGGTGTAGTCAATTGTCCTTAACTAAATTAAATGGAAATGATTAAGCAATCTCTCAATCAACAAAATCAATCCACCAATTCAATTAGTTATGAAATTATCCTATAGGTGATCAATTAAATTATCCAATATCTCTCTTTTAACTAATCAATTAACTTGATGAATATAAGTCTATAGAATGCCAACTCTCATTGTACAATTCTACATAAATAACCCAACTCAATCTCTCAATATATTGAAAGGTATATATATATATTAAAAATTCATCAAAAACATCTATCATTCAAATTAACAAGATAGGAGTTTAATAAGAAGTTCAAAAGCAATCTCTACAATTAAACTAGCCACTCATGATGTCTATATCATCCCCAACAATCAAATAATCCATCATACAAATACTAAAAGAGAAAAACAAAAGAAAATTGATTAAATCAAACTCCTCCTCTTCTTATCCCGAATCTAGAAAATCCGGTGTTGGTATGCTCTTTTCCCAGTGATGAATGAGAAACCTTGAATCTCTACCTCTCCCCAAGCTTTAAACCTGCGTTTTTATTTAAGGAGGCAAGTCTCACATGTAGCTCTTTCGTCTTTAAGGATTATTATCCTTATATAGTCATGAAAACATAAAAGAATAAGTGAACACCACATATATCCTCGAGTTAAACATGTAACATCCCCTCACTTATGGGAAGGGTATTTTGGTCATTTTGGAATAGGTTAAGATTATTTGAAGTGTTTT
>JAOQMS010000008.1:28717959-28735148 GCA_027563885.1 Erythroxylum longipes
ACGGCCCGGCCCTCGGCCAGACAAAACGGCGTCATTTTGTCCAAAACGACGTCGTTTTGTATTTTTTAATATTAAAAAAATATGGACGGGCCGAGTTTGGCCCGATGGCGGGCCGGTCGGCCCATCGGTGGGCAGGGCCGGGGGCTGGGCCGGCCCGCGGCCTGCGGTTTTTGAGCCCGGCCCATTGACATCCTTAAGAGTAAGTTTAAGCTTTGTAAGCTCAATGGAATGACTTTCAAGTGATTGGTGGGGTGGTTGATTTCTCCTTTGAAATAAGCTAGAGGTGGAAATTGTTATGGGTCTAGTCTTATTCTATGGAGTTTTATTTGCTTAATTCCACTAAATTTGGACTCCGAATGTGTTAGTTGTCTTCATGGATCAAAAGGAATGAAGTTGTGGATAACTGTATGTAATATAAAATCTTATTCTTTTGATATTTGAAGATAAGTTTGAGAGACAAAAGTTACATAGAACATAAACACATGATGATAAAAGAGTTGTATTCGTTATAGTTGTTTTGTGAGGTGTTCTTAAATGAGAAAACTCGAAAAGTTTATCAATTGTATCATGCTATTTGATTTAGTAAATTTTATTATTAGTTTGTTTCATAGTTTTTATTTCTATATTGGAAGATTTTTCACATTAAAATCTTATGTTTGTAATATTCAGTCATCTTTATTGTGTAAGTAGTTATTGGTTGATTAATCTTAAAAAAAATTTACGTATTATTGTTTATAGCTGCAATAAGTGGTATCTCATAGAGATAGCAACTAGGTTCGGACCTGACCCAAAGTCTCAATTTTTCTAAAAAAAATCAGGCCTTGGCTTAGCTTCGGACTTGGGCTCGTTATAAACAAAGTCAAGCTCGGGCTCTACCTCTGACTCTATTAGGCCTTAGATTGGGCTTAGGTCCCAACAACAAGGGTCGAGCCGGGCTCGGGCCATTACTATTCCTAGCATCACAGCCCAACATCCCCAACCCAAATATGACTTTATTATTTCAGTCTTTAAATCAAGGAAACCTTCAACATCATTGAGCAGATTACCACCGTTTACCCGTTTAGCTCAGACCTAAAGCTTGTCAAAGTCAATGGGGAAATTTTGGACAGCCCTGTTGAGTTTTGGAGACACCAGTAAGATCTTTTGTGTGACTAAGAGGATGTGGAAAGATATGCAAAACCAACTTTAAAATAGAACTAAAGCAAAAAAGACGAGTTTCAGTGACTTTATGGACTTTATGGATCCATTAGTGGATAATCGTAGTTAATTTTCCTCGTTAAAAAATAATCATTATGTTCAACATAGCACTCAATAAGATCCTCTATCAAACAGAATCTCTGAAATTTCATCATATTTAATTATTTACAATGATTGTAAAATCGCAAACTGTAGGTGCTTGCTTGTAAAGATCCATGTGATGACTGATTGGTTTGCATCTTTTGAGCCGTACAATTAGAATCAGTGAACAACGATGTTTGTATGGACTTGTAACTTTCTTCTGCAAGTGGAGAATCTCGGCAAGAACAAGCATTGACAATCACCGGGAGCGAATCTTAGATGAGTTATTTAATTGTGAGGTTAGAGCTTAACATGAAACATAAGTATTATAATCAAGTCATTAAACTACGGAAAGGGTAATCTGACCTGAATCTTACTAGGTACCCTATGAGGCTTAATGTAAGTAATTAATAATGTATACTACGTAGGAGGGATCTTTTTGTGAGACACTAAAAGATCTCATAATGGAAAAAGATCACTTGAAGGGAAAAAATAAAGAGAGAGAACAAAAACAAAAGGAATTAAAGCATATTATGCTCGATGGTGGAATGTAGAGTCAGGGTCTACTTGGGTTGGAGAGGTCGATCCCAGTCAACTGGTTTGGCTAAATTAAGTTTTATAAAAGAGTTTCTATGTCAAAATAAAAAAAGTAACAAATTATAATAAAATGAATGCTTTTTCAAATCTAGTTGAGCCACAACACATTTAATAGACACGAGAACGGAGTTTGAATGCAAATCTAGTTGTGGCATTGTTAATAACATATAAATCCGTTTTTTTATGTAGATTCGTCTTGGCAAAATAGGGTGGGGTAATGGGCTGCAAGCCAAAATTATAAGCTTGCAGAAAGATTGCAGTCACCGACAATTTCTATTGTGTAGATATGTCCTCACCTGCAAAGTTTTCCACTTATACCAGAAGATGCTAATCAAATCGATTCCTTGATTCATTCTAAACATAACCTGGAATTTCATAGATTTGATATCTGGTGAATTCTGTCAGCAATTGTTTCTAATCTATCTATCCTAAGGTATCAAATTACCAGAGACAGAGAACTGAGGTCAATCCGTTTTCAAGTCTCCTTATATAGACCAATTCTACACTATTATGAGACTATAATATCCCTATGCCCACTTGGAATGAGCTTCTTTTGCTAGGTGTGATCTTATAGTCCAGGATGTATTCCGATTTGAGGATCTTTATTCTGAGTTTAATACTGCAGAAATCGAACTTCAAGCATTATGGAGTAAACTTGAATTCATCATAACATATGCACAGGATCACGAGCAGCTAAAGAAGAAAGAGACTAAAAAGAAACTTGATTGCAAGGGCCATGGAGAAATTGAAATAACTACACTCATCCATGGGGGTAGTGATGTGCAGTTTGCATCTGAAAAAGCAAACTTTGAGGTCCGGCATGAGATTCATTGGAAGCACCTCTGTGTACGTTTTGACCTTGCAGTCTTAGCCCAGATGAGTTGATCCCATTCCCAGCAGTTGAAGGCATGAACATAGTTTGCTGAATTGAATTGAAAGCCATGGCTGATCCACTGGTTGTTTGATTCCAATGATAGTGTGCTCTAGGCATGGCAGCAGAATTCGACCGCTGAGCAAGAGACATAGGCTGAGAGGGCAAAGAAGATTTTTTGTTTTCTGGTGACAAAGTTCTTGAGTCGTTAAGATTGACAGTAGTTATATCATGAATGCTTGCTCTTCTCTTATCTTTTCCTCCAGAAAGTTGCCTGATGAAGTACTTCTGTGCATGACTAGCCACCTGCGTGGGCGTTCTCGTGGTCACAAAATTACGTGATATGTTTCTCCAGTCCCCTTTTCCATACTTCTTTAAACCCATGAGGAAGAGCCTGCAAATAATTGAATTGGTCACTATGAAATAACATCCAGTTGTCTGATTAGTCAAGTGCTTGCAGTTACATTTGAAGTTTCAAATCAAATCCCCTACCAGCTTCATATTGAACAATCCAGTGCAACTTTCCTTTTCTTCCTAATCAGATTCTCACTATTGGAATTTTTTAGCACTCCATTATCAAAAGTTGAGGACAAAACCAGCTTTCATATTAAACAAAATTTCCTTGCAAAATTGATAACTTCAACTCTATATTGAAAAAGAACCTTAACCCAAAGAACATGAATAATACTTACTTGTGCTCTTCCTCGGTCCAGGGAACACCTTTCTTTCTTTCCTGGTCAGCAGGCCGACTAGCAGAAGATCTCTTACCTCCAATCCCATAAGATTGTTTGAAACCGTTGTAGTCATGGCTGTTAACCCAGTCCAATGTAAATGGAGAGGTGCTATACCCAGGAATTGGGACCAGACCAGCTTCGATGTTGTTAACGTCAGCCTCTAATTCCTTGTACTGCTTAATCACATCTGCAGCTGTCTTCCCAGGAATCATTGCTGCTACTTTCTGCCATCTATCAGGAGTATCCTCATCGTACAATGCAAGAGCTTTCTCAAAATTCTTGTTCTCTTCTGGAGTCCATATTGTGTTGCTCTTGGTCCAACTTGTATCCGAAAGATGCGAAGCAGGGGAGAGAACATCCATTCCCCACCTCATAACATCAGATGAAAAATAAAAAACTTTGATAGAATACCAGTGAGTTAGAACAAATCGGACCAGACCCAATTAGAGCAAAGAAGTAGGTTGATGGAACAGAGAAGAAGACAGAGGAAAAAGGAGAGAACGAGAAAGAAAATGAAGAGAGAAGGTGGAGATTTCACGACAAAAATATCAGTGTTAAATCAAGGAGCGCATTTGAAAGGAATCAGAATAGCTTTTTGTAAGTAGTCATAAACCCTGAGGAATCTAGAAAGGACCGACCTTTTAGAAAGCAAGATAATTAAGCAAAAACCAATCTGTAATTTAAACTCTTCAAGAATTTGAACCCTAGGACCACCACTGAGATCTCAATCCAAGCTCTAAGCTTTCCAAGGAAGCAAACACGGTCGAAACACGGGAGACGATCAAAAAGACCGGGAACCAAGAATTCAAAGGGAATGGACTTCCAAACTAACAAAAGCCTGTTGAGGAGAAAAATTGACAGTAACACTTCCCTGAACAGCTTTAACCTACTTTATACCCAACAAAGGAAAAAGAAGCTCACAACGAAAAGGAAGCTAAAAGAAAAGCTGAAAATAGAAAACCCCAAGTGGGTTTTGACAGTGGGAATTTTCCCTTAATAGTTGGAGCAGCGAGAAAAGCTGGGAAAACATCTATTCTTTCCTTCTTTTTCCTCGAGTTCTGAACATCAAGAAAGAAGAAAAGAAGCAAAGTATCAATGGAAGAGAACAAAAGAGAAACACCGATAATAAGGAAACCAAGCTTCAAGAAATGGAACTATAATAAGTTTTTTCTTCTTCTAGTTACCAAAAATCCTAAAGTGGAAGATATAGAAAGAGAATGAAGGTGGTGGATTGTGATTGGAGAACATGGGGTCTGTGGATTCTCCAAGTTAATGAAAAGTACTCGCCTATTATAACTATGGTATCTGTCTCTATCTGTTTTTCTCAAACATTTTGTTTTATTATTTTATAATTTTGAAATTTGAATTTCTATAATAAATTAATAATTGTTCAGCTCGTTAAAAAATAGAAAGGAACTCACTTTCCTCATCTGGTAAACAAATACACAATAGTATAGGATCATCTGGACCGTCCAATGGGCCGTATTGACCACTGCTGTGCTGATCATATTTATTACGAGTCAGTGTCTGTAACGGTCCGGATTAATCCTCAAGCTGCTCGAGCAACTTGGGCGTTGGTGGGACCCAACATTGGTTGGAACACTTCTTATTGGGCTGACTCCCACATAATTGAACAGGTTACGATCTCAAGGAGGTGGGCCCTAGTAAAAGCTAACAGATTCCGCCACGTGTCAGGATGAGATTGCATTAAGTCATGATTATATTCTCCAATGAGCCAAGAGGTACATACGGACCAATGACTTGGCTCCACGTAGGAAGTCAACTACAATGAAATAAGTCCGAGCACACGATATAATAGCTTTGTCGCCAGTTGCCAACTCCAGACAACCAACCACCGCCTCTCACATCTCCTCCCTCTCCCTCGCCGCTTAGTCGCCTGTTTTGTTTTGTGTTTGTCACGAATAATGGCATCCCCATTCTCCGCATAGGCGCGTGACATTAGGTTATGGTTTTAGGAAGTGGGACCTACTGCATGCTTTGTTTAACGACAAAGACCCAGCCTGGCAGAACTCGCGTGTCGATCAGCGGTGGTGCGTGCATATACGCTCTGGCGGCTTTGGTTGCCTTTCTGATGTGGCCAACTGCCGCACTGCTTTGTGAATTTGTTCCTCTTAAGTCTTTCTTATTATATATATCGTAAATTAGGTCATATTAACACTAATAAATAATGTTTTAAAAATTAAATTTGAGATTATATCGGTAAAAAAAGAATTTTAAAATTTAACATATTCAAATAATATTAGATTATTAAAGATTAAATAAAATTAAAGAATATAAAATATAATTAATTAAAACTGTAATTAAAATTGAAAAACTATTAAATAAAAATTAATTAGTTAAAACTAATAAGTTTACAAAAACGAATGATTAATTAATAAATTAATTGATTTTAATAATAAATTTTATTAAAATAAATTGAATCAAAAAATTAAAACTTAAATTAAACAATTATCAGTTCAAATAATAACAGTTATAATATGAATTTAAAATAACAATTTTAAATTTTAAAATATTCAAATAATATTGGACTATTATAAAATCAGTTAAAGATCGAATAAAATTAAAAAATTAGAAATGTAGCTAATTAAAACTGTAATTAAAAATGAAAACTATTAAATAAAAATTAATTAGTTAAAATTGATAAGTTTACAAATGTTGGGGAGCGATGGATTCATGCATCACATGCATAACAATGAAACGGACGTGTCGGAATCTAAATTCCAACCCCACAAGTTCCCCAAAATTCAGAATCTTAGATACATGCATACATAGATTATTAGAATATGAAAATTTTAGCGCATGTACCTTTGATAATGCTCCTCCTTTTTTTTAATCTTTTCCTTGTTTCGGTTGTAACAAACACTAAACACCTTCTTTGATTACTCAAGAACATGCAAAGATGATGAAGAAGCAGTATATAAGCGTGGTTAGAGTACCAAACTAGATGAGTTTAAGTAGATGCTCAAATGGAGAGATAGATCAAGATTATATTGCATGCAATTAAATTCATGCAACAATTGCATAAATTACATGAACAAGACTCAAGATCTTTTCTCTCTAACTCCAGAACACTTCTGGACCCTTATCATCTCATTTAAGTGTGTTTTTCTCTAGTTAGTTCATGTGTACATAAGTGAAGAACTCACTAATGCTTCATCTATTGAGCCTTCGGTCATGATCGTAGCAATCATGGCTTACTTCAGTGACAGCCATGTACACTTTGTTTTTTATTCGATCTTTTATGCGTGTGATCCTTAAGTTCCTGGTTATTTTGGGCACTTAAATTAACTATTAATATGTGCAAATCATGGATGGTTTCATGTCACTTGAATTAACTTTTAATTCAAGCAAATCATGAAAGGTTTCATGATGCCAATTTACCAGAATATAAGTTGATAATTAACACATGAACTCTTCGATAGTTAATTATCTGACTTATGAACCTTTCCATAGACAATTACCATGCAATTCATCCCTTCACCATTCTATACCCAGTTGGTTCCAAATATAGGCTACGTGTCAGCTCCCACTAGACTGACTACGTTACATCTAGTCCAAGTGATGTTAGTTATTGTCCTGAGATCTCATTACTCTATATGTCATTGAAGACTCTCTTTATGACATATAACTAGACTCTTGAGTAATGACCCTGACAAGAAGTCGTGAGTCTCATTTCCTTCTATCAGGAATGGTGAATCCTTTATCGGCTACCCAATTATGTTCGAATACTAATAGTTGTACCCAATCACCACCCTATGAGCAACCTCATATTGAGGCAACAAGAAATGATGTCAAAGTACAAGATCAATATCTAAGATATCCTTGAGTACCTCAAATCTAAGGATATTTGCACCATTGCTATGATGAGATTAATCAATGACATTTGATAAATCATCTATATAATAATTTCATAGCGAGTCATCTGATGTACTTACTACTCTTAGTAAGCATCCACATGTTAACTCACGGTCTGTGAGATCCACTACTTGATCAAATCAAGGAATATAATATGTACTAGTCTATCCGGATTAATAATGTCCTATCTTATTAATCCTATGACTAGGGATAATTTAGATACTAACATAATTGCACATGATAGGAATCTCATTATCCTGATCTCATCATTATTTACTTCATGCTATATTTTGTATCATGGATTTCATTAATTCGATTTAAGATTAACATCAATTCATAAATAAACGGACATCAAATTAATGAAAAATTGTTTTTGTTTTATTAATCAAAATAAAGCTTGTACAAAAGTGTTAAAGGTGTCTGCCTTTAGAACACTACTCTAACAACAAAAACAATCGATTGATTGATAAATTGACTAATTTTAATAATAAAAGTTATTAAAATAAACTGAACCTAAAATTAAAACTTAAATAAAAAATTAATCAGTTCAAAAATTTCACCTTTAATTTTTTAATGATTTCTACTATAATAACAATTGGAATATGAATTGCTTGTTAATGTTAACCAAAATAATGGTTTTTCTTTGGATTTTAGCACTTACATTTTCTTTTCACATTATAAGTTTTTCCTCCCTATAATAACCTATCCCTGGAATGTTTCTTGTTTTGTTAATTTGTGGCTCATACTTAAGTATGGGTTAGTTTGTCTTTTTCCTTAATCATTTAGTGTCTCAAGCTTAGATATTAAGACCGGGAGTGGTAACTATTTAGTAGAGGTTTAATTTTACTTCTATTTTTAAATTTTTAAAATTTTTAATCTTTATTTTTAATACAAATATGTTTAATTATTAATATTAATGTTATTATAATTTTATTATTGATAATAATTAAATATTATATAAAATTTAGAGATAAATTAATTTTATAAACTAATTAAATAAATATTTTATTTATTATTTTATTAAATATTTATTAATAAATATTAGTAAAAAATTTTACATGATCTATTTGTTAATATACATTTATATTGTTTAAACTAATTTATTCAATAAATATATCTTAACTTATTTTATATTTTAAACTAATTGTACAAATAAATTAAATAATATTAGTATTCTTATTAAAAATTAATATTAAATAACTACATATTATATATTTACTTAATATTAAATGATATTATGATAATAAATAAATAAATAAATAAGTTTTTATGCATCCCATAAATTAAGAAATTGAACTAACAATTTTTATTGATTTAAAAACAAATTTCAAAAAATGAAAAAACTATAGGAAAAATATACAAAGCCACATTTCCTAATCTTTTTTTGTGTGGCATTTAATGCTTCTTATTTATACATTTGAATTTATATTTTCTTCACGTATTTACAAAATAATAACATTCAGTAAAATCTTTGACATGTGAAATTTTAAGGAGATCAGTAATACAATGCCTTACTTTTAATTAGCAGAGAATCTGTTTCTAAATAGCTCACATGAAGAAGATTCACATGAAAAAGATTTCTTTCGCTTATCTCTCTTTCTAACACTGGCATTATGCTAATGGAACATATCTTAGAAAAAAATAATGATAAACACGTATTTACACCCTTATTATAACTCAATGGCACTAAGATTTCCGATCCCTTCAAAACACATGTTAAAACTGCATTCTATCTATAATATTCCAATTATCTGTTAATTGAAAATAATTAAAGGAAAATTTAATATATTAATGCGGTCATTATTGGATATTATAATATCCTAAGGGTATGTTACAATTTGAAACCAGTCATTTAAGTAGAAAAATAATGCTGGAATATCAATTTGGTTTCGAGTTCAGAATTTTCCAAATTAAGCATCATTTCAATAGTTCTACCGTGTAATTTTTCAAAACAAAGTATTCATCTTTTGAATTCATATGAATATGGAACCAGGGTCCGTGGTTAGAACTCAACTTAGTAGGATTCAAATGGACCTAAAACTAGGCCCAGAATCAACTTAAATAACGTCTCATCAACAAGCTGCTTTTATACCTATTTCTTAGTACACTAATAAGTGTATACGATTTGAATAAGATGTTGTATCCTAATATACAAACTAAACATAATCCAACTACTCTTTTTCAAATGTATTTGTTTCATTGCCACCGATTGGTTGCATTGTAACTAGAGTTTCTTGGGTGGTTTGCCAATACATAAAATTGTATTAAAAGTAGATAAAATATCTCGAGTAGAGTATGTATTATTATAGGCGGCAACAAAGGAGGTTTAAGCACATGTTACATTACATGTTGGGGTGTTGACTTGGACAGAGGAGAGGACACCCCAATCCACAGCTTCATGCTTTCTCTTTTATGGGGTACCTCGAATCTCGCGCACCTCACCCCACTCTTCAATGAGGCTTGTGTCTGTCTGTCCATTTTTATATGCTTTGATATTGAAGTGTCACTCAACGTAACATTGCCATCACCCGCTTACTTTCCCCTTCCATTTTCTGGGTGTTATCCCCTTTTCTTTAAGAAAGGCGACACTCTTTCACGTATATTTAAACCAAAGAAACTTGAACCATATTGTTTTTATTGGTTCTTGGAGTTATTAGTTTAATTTGTAAGAAGAATTCATAGGAAGAAATAAAAATATTGGTCATCCCATTCAAGGACCTCTAGTGCACTGTCCGTCTGCCTTGGAAATAAAAAATTCAAGGCCCTCTAGTGCACTGTCCGTGTGCCTTTCAGCGTGCATCAGTTTAACTTGTATGCGCTAATTAATTGTATTGGATATAATCCTGACGCGTCTTGGCCCACGGGAACATGAGAATATATGCTTAGTTGTACACAAATTTCTGGTCTTGTTTTCTTTTTATTTTTGTCTGAGAGAATCTCTTTGGAAAATTGTAGCTTTTAGTCCTCGTATACACAATGTCTTTGAGATGAGAATAGGATATGAAAACATATTCAAGTAATTTGTTATTGGTTCTTTGATTACTGATTTAGAAATAAAGTCGACAAGTTGGCTCCCGTTCTTGATCTTTCTGCCCTAACACTATGTATGGAATTATTTGAACGTACCGCTTTAACCAAAGCACAAAATATAATTGCCCATATTATTATTATTTTAATGTTTTTTAGTTGTCACCGTAACCTTTTCTTATATGCCCTATTCTTTTATATATATATATAACAAAAGTAACTTCGGTGAAAACCTCACTTATACGTGAAGAGGCCTAATAATAAGCACTTTTATCTCTAATTAATGGAGAGATTGTTTTTGAATAATCCACATAAAAATAATAAATACATAAATACATAATAAGATAATAATATTATATTGAAGAACATAATAATAAATAATTAACAAATAAAATATAAGTGAATCTAGATATTAAAACAACAAAAACCAATTTTCTAAATTTTGAAAACTAAAATTAAACAAACAAAATTTAAACAAACAAAATTTTTACTAAATTTAAAAAATAAAAATAAATACACCCTAAATTTTTAAATCGGTGCCTTCTTGGTAAGAGTTTTACAAAAAATTATTAGTTGCAAATTGTAAGGGATTAGAGAATGATTACAAATATTTAATTATTACAGTGGGTATACTTCAACCAGTCATATAGCAACTGGATACTATATAATTTCAATTTCATAATAAAATAAAATTGATCTAAGAATTTAAAATATAGGACAGATCCAATACAAAATGCATTTTTATATTTTAAAAGTTCAAATATTTCTAAAAAACACAATTATGTGAATTTGGAGTTAAATTTTAATAAATAAAATATATTAAAATCAACTTATTTAATTCCTATTTCATAGGGTAAAATAAACCTTTAAAATTTTACACATAACAATATGTCCAAGGCGAAAAGAGGGACTATGACTATCTTCATTCAAGACAGAGAAGTAATAACAATATGCATAACATATTTTTCAACCAAAAAAAAAAAGCAATATGCTAACAACAGAAACTTTTAAAAAATACACGCACACCCACAAGGTGAGTGACAGACCGACAGACGGCCAGACCGACAGAGGGGCAATAATCGAAAAGGATTGAGATTGGACGCCACTGGTCCATTACCAATTTGTTTCCATTAATGGAAAGATTCGTTTCACAAAGAGATAGGTAAAAATGTGAAAGAAGGGATGTTGAGGCTTTTGCCACGATAACATATGCGTGTGCATCGTCTCATTCGCCTCTGTAACGTCAACTTCCACTTCCATGTAATTAATTGATTAATTTGTATGGGCAGTTAGAACCGCGACGTTGGCAGGCAAAACAAGAATACGTGTACTCAGGTAAGCGAATTCTGAATATCTAAAGCCGACACGAGATTTAATTACGCGTCTAAGGATTAAACGTGAGAGTGAATAAATAAAAAAGACACACAAAAAATACGTAATTTGTTGTTCATAATTTTGAACGAGCTTTTTGGCACCAAAATTTTCATATTTTCAGGGTGACCTTTACAAAAGTCGATCAATCGGGTGTCCTTAATGTGTTTCTGCAATTTTCTGAATGCATGAATCTTTTAACATGTCAAAAAATTCAACGACTTAAGTAAAAGTAAGAGATTTTAACTTTATATATATATATATATATAACATCTTTATCAGATCTCTCTATCACAAACCCAGTACATGTCTGACTTATACCGATTAAGATCTATTTTCTTCACTAAACTTTAGCCTATTAATTCATATCTTTTATTGGACTACTTTATTATCTTTAACCAGATCAAATTTTATTCGTCTAACTGTAAATGTATTAAAATCATAAAAGTGTAATTAATTGTTGCCCAATCTTAGGAAAATTATTAACAAAATATTCCCAACAGATCCAAATAATTAAGCAAAAATATTTTAAATTGGACTACACCATTTCTTTTTTTGGTTATAGCCTACCTTAATTGTATTATAAATTTTAATTTCATAAGGACTTATATACATTTTTTTTAAAGGTTTCCTTGGTTTTTGCTCATTTGGCTGATAACAGCTGATTCTGCATTGAAACCTATGGTAAGCATTTAGTTCAAATGAGGAAAGAGTTTTGACTCATTTATAATATTTAGACAACCAATAAAAGGATTTACATAAACTATACTATTTGTTGCTTCTATTGCATAAGATTATGAAGTGAAGACCAACTCATCTTCAACCATAGGTGAAAGGTTAAAGCTGACTAATCATGGTTTTGAATCCCCAAACTTAGTTCTCCCAAAAAATTAGACACTTTTGCCTTCACAGTCTGGATTTGCTGAATAACGTTCTTGCCCTCTTGATAACTTTGTGACTTTAGGCAAGGATTTAATTGAACCTAGTGTTGGGAATGTTGGAATCCAACTGTGATTGAATCACGGGCACAGCGGAAAACAAAATTTTACAGATTTTAAGCGGATCTCGATAATTGAATAAACTTGAATAAAATATAAAACAATTTAGAAATCGTACCTTGTTTGTTTTCCTGTTGAAAAATCTTTGAAAACTTTTTTCGATTGATCAATCATGAGTTGTTCAGATGTCCAGTCTTTGATGATATCCACAGAGCAATTCTCAACTTATTTGAGAGAAAGAAAACAAAAAGTGCTAGCTTCTAAACAAAAACTCTTCCCATTTAAATAGAAAAATCATAAGAGTCTTTTTTTAAAATTAAATCTCTTAATTATAATTATAATTAAAATCAAATTCTAATTAATTTAATTTTAAATCAAATATTTCATATTTGATCCCTAAAGTTTCTCAAACTTTATAATTAAGTCTAACTTAATTAAATTGATTTTTCTTTCACAAATTGCTTTTAGATGTGTGACCCATTAGGTTCCTAATAAATTGGCAATGATTACAAATTCTAATTCTAATTCACAATTAGAATTAGATAAATTAAAACTTCTTTTAATTTATATTTAATTTTCTAATTAAACAATTCATAATTCATAAATCATAAATCATGATTGACGTCTAGCAACATGTCATGATTACCCAAGTATCAGGAATGTTAAAGTGATTGACTTAACCTGTCCATACATGGCTATGAAGTATAATTTAATCATTTCGTCATTCAATATTCTAATTGGATAGGGTATAGATACAATGTCAACTCTTATCATCCAATCATATTCATTCTTGCTAATTAGTAATTGATTTATAATTAAAAATTGAAAACACCTTTTTAAATGTCAATTCACTCTGTCTAGAGAATTCCATAAATCATTACTAATGAAGAATAGTAGAATCTTCTCTTTAATTACTTTAGATTGACGAATCATATATTGACTTACTCAACTATCTACATATGGTTCATACTATATCCAATTACTACCGACTGAATTATCCTACGACGATTCATAACTAGTATCAAAACACAGTAATTCCCATAATAGATACCTTGGTAATCTCAAGTCTGAGGATCAATTATACAACCATCATTATGAAATAATCCATAGACACATAAGTAATATTCCATCTGGAATTCTCATAATCGAGTTAGTTCAGTGACTTATTCTCTAATAATCACCCATATATTAGTTTAAGTATCTCTATACTTTAATTTATGAGATCAATTACTTTCTTCATAAGAAAGAAATATAATGTGTGCCAGTTTTACCGTTTCAACAATATCCCGTTTTGATGAAACTACAACTAGGAACATTTAGGAATAATACATAAGTGTAAATTAAATCTCATAATTATGATCTCATCATAATTTCAATTATACAGTAATTATTCCAAGGATTTTACCTTTAGTATTAAAGCATAAAATATTAATTAAATTAATATATAAAGATAAATAATGCCTTTTCATTAATTCAAAATAATGTCATATATTAATTTGCATCCAACTGATTGGCTACAAGGGCATAAACTAACAGGGAGACTAGGTCGGGATCCGATCCCAACAGCAATGGAATAATCACGAAACTTTTTCGTAACCTTTAATTTCCCAAAAATCAAGATTTCTTTAATTATATAAAACAATTAACACAAATCATAATAAAGCGGAAACTTAATTCGTACCTTATTTTAAAGCTTAATCTTTATCTTGTCGTATTCCTCGAATTGTTTCCAAAATTGATCTGTCTTAATAACCGTAGCCGCATAAATGTGTGGCCTCTAACGGTATCCACAGAATAAGTTAAGAGAATTTCATAACTCTTATAGAGAGGGTTAAGCAATAACTGCTAGCTCCATTAGAGCTTAAGCCTATTTATAATAGTTTTGGACATTTTAGTAAATTAAATTCTAATTTCAATTTAATTGAAATTAAATTCTAATCTCAATTAAACTCTAATTAGAATTACAAATAATTCTAATTAAATACCAATTATGCCCAATTTAGATTAATATCTCATATTGATCCTTATTTATTAAATATCTCATATTTAATCATAAAGTTTCTCAAACTTTACAATAAAGTCTAACTTGATTAAAATAACTTTGCTCTCTTGAACCCATTCTATATGTGAGACTCATTATATTCCCATATATGTTGGCAATGATTATAAATCATAACTCTAATTCATAATTAGAATTGGATAGATTAAAACTCCTTTTAATTTATCTTTTATTCTCCAATTAAACAATCTATAATCATAGATTAAGATTGGCGTCTAGCAATACGTTATGACCACCCAATATTTAGGAATGTCAAAGTAGTTTTGACTAACCTTTCCGTGCATAATTTTCCGTATATTTCAATCCATTCATCATACAATATTCCAATTAGACGTAGAGCATGAAATTAATGTCTACTCTATTTTGAGTCCAATCTTATTAGTTGTCTGCCATTAGCCACCGATTCAATTAATGACATTTGTAAACTATTTACAAAATATCATTCTATCTTGGCCAAGGATTTCACTACAAGAAAAAGAGGTTTTGTGACGAAAATACTGACATAATGAGTCGTCAGAGAAACAGTCGTAGGTAATAATTAGCGACAGAGTACAAATTTTTCGTCTTTAATTTACTGACAGATTTTTTTGTTCTGTCGCTATATTTGGCGATGGTAATTTTTGTGTTGTCGATAAATTTAGCGATGGAAGGTTTGTTTCGATTAGTAAATGTAGTGATGAACAAGGCTCTTCTGTCGATAACTTTACCGACGGAGTTCCCAAATCTGTCTGTAAATTCATAACTAATTTTACCGATGGATCTTAGTGGTTCGTCGATAAATTCACTAAATTTTATCGATATATTTTGGTGTTCCATCGGTAAATTCACATTTTACCGATAGATTTTTTCTTTCGGTAAATTTACTAATATTGCTTTTTATTAAACTTCCCTATATTTAATTTTATTTAATAATCTTATGATTAATTTATAATCTATACAGTTATTAGTTATCTTTTGATAATATTTTGATTTGTTTCTACGTTTAATTTGTTAAAACAGAAAGTTGATTGATGATATAAAGTAAAAATTATCTTAATTGATAATAAAAAATTATTATCTACAATAATAAGTATTTAATTCATATAAAATGACTACAACTACGCTATTCATTTGGTGAATGCGGATACTCTAAATGTTACGATGATGTGCTGCCCTTCCCCTTCAACTCATTCATCTCATTATGAAGTTGGGCTATGTACTCCATCGATTGTTGCAACTGAGTTGTCAGTGCCTGTACTATGCTCCGAAGCTCATAGACTTTATTAGGTACGGACCGCCTACTAGATGTTACTATACTGGATTTGAAGGATTGCTAATAATATGTGTTCGTAAATGAACATAAGCCGAAGATCCTTCCTCGACGGTCCCTAAAACTCACTGCATAAAGATATCTTTGACTCTCATCAACATCTTCGAATTGCTGAGATTGTCGTTGAGTGCTTTCTTGTATTTGGTCATATCAGAAGGCAATGTTTATGTTGATAAATAATAATTATTCAGCATTAATATTAAAATATAAATTTCACATATATTTAGTTCTTTACATCTGGTATTGACGAAGGTTAGACCGTCATACTTCTTAGTGTGAGTGTGTAAAAAGAGTTGAAGGGGTGTAAGCTTCCTGCCCATAGACTTTTCCTGCATCATAATAAAATGTTATAAGTGAACTAAAATTTACAAAAATTTTGGCAGAATTTCCTTTATTATTATGATATTTACCCCTTCTTAAATAAAGAAACTCAACAATACAACCATACATGGCACCGAATATTTATAACATTATCATTCTCCACAATACACATATTTTCATTCCAAAATTCACACATCAAATTAAATTGAAATACATCAAAGTAAAAAAAATCAGAAGATAAGTGTAAAGGGTAGATACTTACAAGTCTCTTTGTATGCTCATGGTGGGTAACAGATCCTCCAGTGTGTAAAGGAAGACTTTCTCCCTCCGATCATTCACATATGTGAAATGAAAGCTCTAATAAACAGCAACAAGGATAGAATACATTTAATAAATTGCAGTTTCCAACAAAGTGTTTTGTTAATCTGAGAAGAAAGTTTATTCTGCACCTTTTCAGTCAAAGGATAGCATTCATAATATCTTAGTTTTCTTGTAGATATAGGGAGACCAAGATACATAAAGGTAGGATTCTTTCGGTACATTCCAGTAATTCTTACAATTTGAAGTTCCATACCCAAGGTTTGTTGGAGTTATATAAATATAGTGCCCTGGAAAGCAAGTGTATTTACATGTAACTTTGTCTTCTTCAGTTACAGTTTTGTAATGAAAACATTTATTATTAATAAAACAAAAGAGTTTGGTTTTATTTGTGTGAGTGTTATATATCTGGTCAAAAGGTACCAAGATT
>JAOQMS010000008.1:28735527-28748157 GCA_027563885.1 Erythroxylum longipes
TCTAGAATCCATTTTAGTGAATGTGTATTATGGGTTAGTCAAATCCGAATTTCTGTTGAATGGGAGTTGTGTCTTTTTTGAAGGAAATCAAGGAGGGTTTCAAGAGAGGCAAAAGAATCAAGAGGAAAGACATCCGTAATTCCAATACCTAAGTAAGCAAGGATTTTTAAGGTGGGTTGCAATTTTATGAAGAATCAATAAGCCATAAACGTTTTCTTTTAATGTGCATTTGTTTGTTCTTTGTTTGGAGTATCAAAAAGGTGTATATGTTGCTACATGTTTTAAGAACAAAAATGTTTCTTCAAAAAGTTGCAAATTTATGAAATCATGTTTTTGGATATGAAAAGCAAGTTTCCAAGAATTGCCATTTTGGGCAGTAAGCATTCAAGATCATGAAATATATATGTTATGTGGGTTTGTGGTGGTCCTCTAAGTTAAGTCAAGTGCACTTGTCTAAAGGCTTCTCCCGCCTGCCAACTAGTGGCATGGAGCTCCTTTATGGACTCCCATAAGTTCACGGCTATGTAAGACCATAAATTAGAATTGCGATAGTGCGTTCTATTCACGGCTACACAGGACCCTTAAGAGAAATGTGTAGTATGTTCGGTTTTGGATCCACCCAAACCACTCTGATGTGCTCATGATTTGTTTGACAAGTTGAATGCATGCACGATTTGTAACTGAACAAGATTTCTTTGTGCAAAAAAAGGTTTTCTGCTTGTTTCTAAATTATAAACCTATTACCCACGAGCTTTAAGCTCGCCCCCCTCCTCCAAATTCTGTCCCATTCAGGTGAAGAACAAGAAAGTGAGTAAGTCAAGAGACAGGGCGGCACCCCAGTCTGCATGTTTTCTTTTGTATTCTTAAGATTGATTTTTGAGAACTTAAGGCTTTAGCCACCTTTCAAGTTTTATTAGTTTAAGAGTACTAATGTATTATGACTTGTAAGGTTATTAAAGCCTTGTAAAACAAATATTCATTTGGGGATGAATGAAATATATGTATGATCTACTCATGATTATGAACACTGTTAAGTTTCACGTTACATGTGTTGACCAAATGAATTAGAGGCTTTGAGAAGCAGTTGGTGTTTATGATTGTGTGTTCTGTTCTTGGAATTGAAAGAATGAGGGTGGTTGAGAGGATTTACGTCTGGTTTAAGTGAGGTAGATTGTAAGAAGAAGACACAGACTTAAGGAATCATCTGTGCTGGCGTCATGCATAGACACAAAGGAAAAACACAGACGAAAGGAATCATCTGTGATGACGTCACCCATAGACGCAAATGAAATACAGAAGACATGTCAGCACACATACGACATGTCAGAACACAGAGGCAAGGAGGAATAAAGAGTAGAAGCGTCTGTGCTGATGTCAGAACACAGAGGAAAGGATGAATAAACAGTAGAAGCATCGTCTGTGATGACGTCAGAACACAGAGGACACGTCATCACATAAAAGATAGAACACAGAGGATAGACCATGGACGATAAGTGGTCAACACAAAAGACAAAAGTCAACTACAGAAGATAGAACACAGACCATAGGCCAAGCATAGAGGATAATGAGAAGGAGTTAAGAAGTTATATTAGTTGAAGAATATCATCTGGGTTACTGTACACAGATTCGTCTGTATTACTATTCACAGACTTCATCTGTGTTACTATTCACCGACTTCGTCTGTGTTACTGTTCATAGTTTATCTTCTGTCCTATTTTCAACCCTTTAGAAGATACAATTGGTCTTTGAGGTTTTCATAAAAGTTGTAGCTCTTAAATTCCTCTTTCAAACTATCCAAAGAAACCTTAAATTGGATGCCTATAGAAAAAGTTATGCCAATAGCCCCGAAGCAGGTATATGTGTAAAATTGGGGACTCACCAACGCTCTTCCTTGAGGTATTCAGGTTGAAATGAAGCATTGGACTAGTCAACTATTTAGCTGCAAGTCGACTATTAACAATCAGATCTGTCAGTTGGATAAATGGATTAGTCGACTATTAGAAGAGCGAAGCGGAGATTAGAAAGGGGAGTTTTAAATGCAAGTATAGTTGGTGAATGTATGTTATCCGAATGCGATCGCCGGGCTCCGAAAATGGGGTCTGACATCTTATGGTATCAAAGCATGAAAGTTAGACTCCGAAAATGGGGTCTGACATTTTGCCTCCATGAAGATTTTGATAAGAAGTCTTGAGACTAGGAAAAAGACAACAACAGTGGCCAAGAAGATTGTGTTTTGTTTTGGAAATGTTCAGTTTGTTTTTAATTTTTTTCTATGTAATGAAACATGTTGTGTTTTATGTTCTGTTTAATGGTTTGTAATAACCTTAAAACAGTTTGGATTTTGATTTAAGGCTTGTATGTAATAAGTACCATGTGTATGTTAAGTTCTGAATATGACCTAACCATTGATGAATGAAATGTATATTCCTTGAATTTCTAGAAATACTTTAGTACGTTTTGAATTATTTTGGTTATGTATTGTGTAGCATTGGCATATCCTCCCAGGGGGGATATGGGCGTTACATTGTTTGGTATCAGAGCATGGTTTAGGCAATTCTTGTTTAACCAGCGCTAAACTATTGCTTATACATGGATATAAGAGTTGTGTTTGGCCTAATGTGGTTTGTCCCATATTTTGATTATAGAATTGAATATGTAAATATCTCACAAAGCTGTTGATGAGGTTATAGAGAGTAACAATCTTGAGCGATCTTATCCATCTATAACTGAACCCTTTAGGGTCAATCGAGATAAAATATCATCAGCTCCAGCTCCAACTCAAAGGGAGGTTTTGTTTAAGCTGTTGCAAGACATGATGACTTTGTTACACTGTATGATGACACCCAAGGCTCTGATTGATCAGTTGCGGAAGTATGGAGCTAAGGAATTTACTAGAACATCTCTGGACGAGTCTAAAAGAGCTTAATTTTGGTTAAAGAAGGTGAAAAGGGTGTTAGATGAAATTAGTTACCCACCAGATCAGATGGTCCACTATGCTGTCTCTCTTCTTCAGGGAATAACCTATGGATAGGGGAAGTTGTTATGAGAAATCCTCTGTTACTGGAGCTTCTAACTTGGGATTTCTTTTCCTAAGGGTTTAAAGCAAAGTATGTGATGGAAGCTTATAGAAAGGAGAAGTGGAAGCAATTTTCGAACCTAAAGTAGAGAAGCCTGTCTATTGTTAAGTACGACAGAGAGTTTAATCAACTCAATAAGTATGCACTAGAATTGATACTTACTAAGGAGTACCACTGTCATCAGTTTGATCATAGTTTGAAAGATTTGATCAAAGAGCATCTGGTGGCAATTACTCTCTTGCAGAAAGTGAGTTACCATCAGCTACTACAAGCTACTATTAAGATAGAGAAGTAAGAGATGGTGAAAATAGAAAAGGGCTCAGCGAAGGGGGTTGCTAGAAGAGGTCAGTCCTCAGGCAAGTGGAGTCATGAAGGTGTTTCTTCTGCATCAAAATTAACTTAGAGATCTGTAGCTCGAGGAAGACGACAAAACTTTCCCTCATCAACTCTTCTGGTATGAGTTCTTTTGTGGGTTAAGGTTCTGGTGCTCTAGAAAGCCTTTATTGCTCTAGACACCATTGGGTTACTTGTTGGAGAGCTATGAGTGCTTATTATTGATGTGATAGCACTGAGCATTTGATAGCCAATTACCCTATGAGATAGCCTCAAACATCATAAACTAATAGAGAAGTTTCTCATACATCTACTGGAAAAAGAGGACACGATAGAGATCGTGGAGGATTTGGTCAGATTAAACCTAACCCAAGTACTATATCAAAAACTGTTGATCGATCTGTTGCGCCATCTACTATAGCTCAAGCTTATGACTTGAAAGCTGGTGAGAATCAGGATGCACCTGAAGTTATTGCAGGTACTGCTTCCCTCTTTGACTCTCAAATGCATGCTTTAATTGATCCTAGATCCACTCATCCTTATGTCTGTGTTGGAGAAATTTCTGATAAAGTGATGCCTGTAGATTAGTTAGAGTATGATATTTATGTGACTAGTCCTCTAAGTAGTCGTGTGTTGGTTAATTAGGTTTATAGACTGTCCTGTTATGATCTAAGGAAGTGATTTTGTAGCATATCTGATTAGATTACCTTTTTATGAATTTGATTGCATGCTTTAATTGATCCTGGATCCACTCATTCTTATGTCTATGTTGGAGAAATTTCTGATAAAGTGATGCCTGTAGATTAGTTAGAATATGATATTTATGTGACTAGTCCTCCAGGTATTCGTGTGTTGGTTAATTAGGTTTATAGACTATCCTGTTATGATCCAAGGAAGTGATTTTGTAGAATATCTTATTAGATTACCTTTTTATGAATTTGATTTGATTTTGGGTATAGATTGGTTATCCAAGCATCAGGCAGTGGATGACTGTATTACTAAGACAGTTGTGCTTAGGAAGCTTGATCAGCCTGGAATAATATTACATGACATTCATACTAGTTCTATAGCTACTATGTTATCTACTATGTAAGCTAGGAAGTTCCTTAGGAAGGGATGTGAAGCTTATCAAGCTTTTGTGTTTGATTCTTAGAAGGAGGGTGGTAAATTGTAAGATATTCTAGTGGCGAGTGAATTTCCAGATGTATTTCATGAAAAGTTACCCAAACTCCCTCATAAAAGGAAAGTAGAGTTGTCTATTGAAGTTATGCTTGGCACTGCTCCTATATCAAGAGCACCCTATAGGATGGCTCCCACTGAATTGAAGGAGTTGATAGTGCAGTTACAAGAACTACTGGATAAGGGGTTCATTCGACCTAGTTTCTCACCTTGGGGAGCATCGATTATAGTTATTAAGAAGAAAGATGGTACTCTCTGGATGTGCATTGATTAGAGGCAACTGAATAGAGTCATAGTGAAGAATAAGTATTTGTTACCAACAATAGAAGATCCGTTTGATCAATTGAAAGGTGCAGGATTATTTCCAAGATAGATTTCCGATCAGGATACTATTAACTTCGGGTAAAGGATGTGGATGTTCCGAAACTATATTCAGAACCCATTATGGACATTATGAATTTTTGGTGTTACCATTTGGGCTAACTAATGCTCTAACTACATTCATGGATCATATGAATAGAGTGTTTAGGCCCTATTTAGACCAGTTTGTAGTGGTGTTTATAGATGATATCCTAATCTATTCCAAGAATAAGTATGATCATGTTGAGCATCAGCGGATTGTGTTATAAACCCTACAGGAAAAGCAGTTGTATGCCAAGTTGAGTAAGTATGATTTCTGGCTTTAGGAGGTATTTTTCTAGGACATGTTGTTTCTTCTCAAAGGATTAAAGTTAATCCCAGTAAAATTAAAGCAATTTTTAAATGAGAAGTTTTCTGGATTTGGAGGGTTACTATCACTGGTTTGTGAGGGGATTCCCGATGATAGAATCCCCTTTGACTAAACTGCTACAAAAAGGAATGAAGTATGAATGGTCCGATAGATGTCAAGCTAGTTTTGATCAACTGAAAGGAATGCTTACTGAAGCTCCTGTATTGGCTCAACCCACTTCAGTTTAGTGATGCATCTAGAAATGGTTTGGGTTGTGTTTTGATATAGGACGGAAAAATAGTTGCATATTCCTCTAGGAAACTGAAGCCTCATAAATTGAACTACCCTACACATGATCTTGAACTTACAGCGGTAGTGCTTCCTTTGAAAATATGGTGGCACTACTTGTATAGTGAAAAGTGTAGGATCTTTAGTGATCATAAAAATTTGAAGTATCTGCTTACTCAGAAGGAACTTAATCTGAGACAACGATGTTGGTTAGAATTGTTTAAAGATTATGATTAACATTGTGGACTACCATCTGGGTAAGGCTAATGAAGTGGCCGATGCCTTAAGTCGGAAGACCATTTCGACTTAGTCAATGCAACAGAGTGAAAGAAGACTTGTATCTGATGGAGATTTAATAGCTCAGTTGAAAGTTAAGCCTACCTTAAGGCAAGAAATTTATGATGCAAAGAAAACTGATGATAAGTTGCAACAACTAATCTCAGCTACTTGGGAAGACAAACATCCTGATTTGTCTGTGAAAGGAGATGGTGATTTTTATTATAAACATCGATTGTGTGTGCCAGCTAATGATGAGTTGAGAAATTATTGTTTGAGGCCTAGAATATTGTCTTTACAATGCATCTTGGTGGAAATAAAATGTATCAAGATCTGAAGCAGCATTACTTGTGGCCAAGTATGAATTGTGATTTAGTCGATTATGTATCTAAATGTTTGATATGTTAGCAAGTTAAAGTTGAGCATTAGGTTCCATCTAGTTTATTACATACTATTTCGATTCCTCAATGGAAATGGGATAACGTTACCATGGAATTTGTCACTAGACTCCCTTTCACTTAAAGGAAGCATGATGTTATATAGGTGATTATTGATAAGTTCACCAAGTCTACTCACTTTCTGCTTGTTCGTTCTGATCATTCATTAGATAGGCTTGCAGACTTATATGAGAATGAGATAGTGAGGTTACATAGGGTGCCACTATCTATTATTTCTTATCATGATCCTCAATTTACTTCGAGATTCTGGAAAAGTCTGCAAAAGTCTGCAAAAGGCCTTGGGAACTCAAGTCAAGTTCAGTACCACTTTCCATCCCCAGACAGAAGGACAATCTGAACAAGTTATTCAGATATTGGAAGATATGCTTCGGGGTTGTGTGTTAGAATTCCTAGGAAGCTGGGAAAACTATCTTTCTCAGATGGAGTTAGTTTATAACAACAATTATCATACTAGTATTGGCATGGTGCCTTATGAAGCCCTATAGGGTAGGAAGTGTAGAACTCTGGTATGTTGGACTAAATTAAATGAAAACAAGATGATCAGACCTGATATTGTGAAAGATACTAAAGAGAAAGTTAAAGTTTTCCAACAAAGATTGAAAGTTGCCAGTGATACACAGAAGTCCTATGCTTATTAAAAAAGAAAAGATATTGAATATCAGGTGGGTGATAAGGTATTCCTGAAATTATCTCCATGGAAACACATACTTTGGTTTGGAAAGAAAGATAAGCTCAGCCCACATTATATTGGTCCTTATAAGATTCTTAAGAGAGTCAGACCAAGAGCTTATCAATTAGAGAGTTGGTCAAGTTATATGATGTGTTTCATGTTTTGATGTTGAGAAGATATTGGTCTGATGATACACATAAGATTCATGTGCAAGAAATTCAAGTACAACTGGATTTAACTTATGAAGAAGGGTCTGTGTCTATTTTAGCCAGAGAAGTCTGACAACTAAGGGATAAGCAAATACTTTTGGTGAAAGTACTCTGGCAACACCATAGACTTGAGGAAGCAACATGGGAACTAGAAGAGACCATGAGGACTCAATATCCTCAATCATTTTGATCAGGTATGAATTTTAAGAACGAAATTCTTTTAAGGGGGAGAGAATTGTAAGGCCCTAAATTGTACCTTAGTTGGAATGTTACATATTCATGAAAGTACATGTGTGATAGGTGTTAAAATTATGTTATGATTTGAATGTGAGTTGTATATGTCTAGAATTTTGGTTTAATGGATCGTACTTAGTGATTTGGAATTAATTGATACCATTAGAAAATTGATATATTAAAATCTACACTTGGACTAGGAAAATTGTCAAGTGGCAATATAAGTTGGTACATGAAAATTAGTATGACTAAGCCTATAATTTGAGTGATTTTTGGTATAGTTAAATGTGTCACAAATGGACCAATTATTATGTGACAAGTGGACCAATATTGAAGCAATATGTGGAATAATTGTTTAAATAACAAATGGGCTAACAAATGTGTGATATTTGGTAACTTAAAGGGAGGAAAAATGTGATACACGCATTGGTGTCATGTGCTCCTCCAAGATTTGAACACCTAGCAACTTAGGTGTTAAACTTGCAAGAAGTTTCTGCAACCTTCATTAAAGTATCTCCGCTGAAACCATTGACCCTCTCTTAGCTCTAAATTTTGCTTCAATTTCACTTAGAATTCTTGCAAGATATTGCATTAAGAAAGCTACCACATGTTATCTTCTATGTTGTTGTCTTTTGGCGTTAAAAACATCCTAGTTTCACTTCTATTTTTGGAATTGTTCTTGTTTCTTAGAAGGCTAATTTGTCTTGTTCTTTAAAGTTAATTAGGTAAGGGAATGCTAAACTTTATTTCATGTTATATTATGAAATGTTCGATACATGAACTGATTGGAATATATGTTAAGATGATGCGAATTGAATGCTAGAAAAATGATTCTTCTATGATAATTTCTAGTTTGGTTTTGATGTGTGGAAGATACTGATTTGTAAGTTACTTAAGGAATGAATTTTGAACTGGTTATGGATAGGAAATTCATGTGTAATTGAGGCATGAATAAGGTGGGATTGAAGTGGAATTGATGAGCTGTGGAGAAGGCGCATTGAAGGTCTAAGACGTGAGTTAATTGTAGTGGTTCCGCTAAATAGACATAGGTATTTTGGCCATAACTTGATCTATAGATATCCAAATTGAGTCATTTTAATTGTTTATTAAACTACATACATATTTCTAAAATTTTAATGAAGGAATGGAATTTTATTTCTATCTTTAAGGATTTTGAAATTTGACTTGAAGTTAAGTTTTGGATTCTATCATTGTTTTAGAACAATATGTAGTATTTTAGGCATAACTCTAAGAATAATGAACCAAATTGTATTAAATTTAGTTCATTAGAAATGTAAGACATATAGAAACAGTTTTTTAGAAGAACATATTGTCTAAAACCCTTAGTTTCTATGTCAAAGTGGCCATACAAATCTTACCTGAAACCTGTCCTGAGAAAAATCTGGAAAAAGTGCAGAAACTGGCTGGAAACATTCTGGTGGCTTAACCCACGATGGTGGGAATGCCTCCACGATCATGGGAAGGCCATCAACATGAGTTATGTTTCTTTTATGTAATGTTTGAAACAACAAATGGTAAGGTACTTTCCTATAATGAATACTTGAATGGGTCTTTAAAATGAACCTAAATGATGTTAGATTAATTGAGTAAAAGTTAATTTAGTTATAGATTGTTAATTGAGGTAATAACTTAACGAATGTGTAATTATTTAATAATATGTCTAATGCTAAAAATGTATGGTATGTTCCAGATGAATCTGTTCTTAAGTATACTAATGTGTTCTAAAGGTTTTATGTGATGTGAATTGGATATGGATGTTTGTGAATTAGGAGGTTCTATGATGTTATATAATACTTAATGTTTCATTGATATAGTGATGAAAATGTTTATGTTTATAAGGCATATTTAATTTGATCAAAACGGAGTAAATATGTACAATTTGAGAAAAATGAAATAAAAACATTTGTTATATAATAAATTATGTGCTTGTGATTCTAAAATCTGAAACGGACTGTTTTAAAACTATAGTCCTAGTTGTGGGTAAATAGGCATGCCTAGAAGGGTCTACAGCTACTCCTGTAACACTTCGGTGTCTCCTGTTACTGAGACATACATCTCTCCTGTTCTGTGATACCAATCATGGTATCTCCTATTCTGGTCTCATTACCCACTTCTGTAAAAATGATAGCAGGCTAATATGTTTTACATTTTGATACATGTTCAGTTTTGATAAAAACAAGTTCTGATTTGAAATAAGATAAATTATGATTTGATACAAGAAGAATTCTTATCTGATACAAGTTCTGATCTGTTTTGGCACAATTATGTTCTATTTGAAACTTTTGTGTTTTGTTTTGAAGCAATGACATTCTGTTCTAATATTTATACATCTTGTTTTGTAATGATGAATTATATTCTATTTTGAGACACATAATGTTTGGTTTGTTCCAAAATATGAAAAATTAAAGATTGTTAGTAATATGATTTGATTTTGTACTTATGAATGCCAAATGACTGACAGTCGCCAGTTTATATCTTATTTAGTTATTCCCCACTAAGCTATCTGTTTAGCATGGTGGTTTTGCCTCTGTGTAGGTTCTAATAAGAAGTCTTGTGACTAGGACAAAGACAACCACAGTGACCAAGAAGATTGTGATTTATTCTGGAAATGTTTAGTTTGTTTTTTAATTTGTTTTCCATGTAATGAGACATGTTGTATTTTATGTTTTGTTTAACGGTTTGTAATAACCTTAAAACAGTTTGGATTTGGATTTAAGGCTTGTATGTAATTAGTACCATATTGTATGTTATGTTCTGAATATGACCCATCCATTGATGAATGAAATGTATGTTCTTTGAATTTCTAGAAATACTTTATTATGTTTTGAATTATTTTGGTTATTTTTTATGTAGCATCAGCATATCCTCCTAGGAGGTATGTGGGTGTTACATAAGATACTAAGCCTGGGATCTGATTCCAAAATGTAACATAACACTCCCATAGAGAATATGCCCGAACGTATCGACGATTATTCAAGAACAAACTTTATGAGGATGGCACGTTAAGATGATCACATTACCACTTTTTAAGGCATCACATATCATAAGCATTTCAAACATTCAATTTGCATCATTTCATTCACAATCATAGTAAAACATAAATTTCATTACACTTCAGAGTTTATATACACATTTGACAATAGATGAGAAATGTTATTCTTAATGCATAATGACTAGAGACATCTGCAGGTACAACTGATCCTGACCACTAACTCATGTCTAATTGCAATAGCTATACTCCAATTAGTCTAACTAGATCTCCTCTAAACTTGAAAATCAATATTGCAATTTTGATGAGTTTGCGAACTCAATCAGTGAACCATTATCAATATATTCACTCAAGTCAAATACATAAAGACAAGTCATATCCCATTTCAACAAGTATTCCATATCATCTAGTATTGAATATCACATCACATTTCATCATACCTTATCAAGTATATGAAATTTATCATACTTTCATAAATATATCAGGTAAACTAACATTTCATATGTATTAATAAGCAAAGGTTTTGACCATACTTATATGCTTTCAAATCATTCAAACTTTATAACTTATATGCTACCATTTTGTAATTAGGCTTATACCTTAAGTAAGCTTGATTTATTCATCAATCATATACATTCATATAATTATCCGATTCTTACTCACAATTACTTCATGTTCTCTAATGTTCATTCATTTATATTTAATACACATTACTCATATCCTTTAAATGATATTTGCATTCATAAGAACATCTTAATTCCTTTAACAGCTTAGAATTTCTAGATTTCAATACATTGATATCAAGACAATCCATTCCTTAGGTTATGAAATCAATTAGCAACCTAAACTTATCAAACCTTTAACCAACTAATCCAACATCAAACTAGGTTCATTTCAAGCTTCATTCAAGTCCAAATATACCAATGTAAAGTGACTTATCCTTATATGTTCAACAATTTCACAAAATAGAAATTATCATTACAAACCATTGCCCATGATCGTGGAGGATCTTCCCACGATCGTGGGATGAGTGAACCGAAAGTTCACCATCCATTTCCTTCAATTTTTCTCAAGATTCTAGCACCTTTATACAAAATTCAAAACTCCTTCATCATAATCTATTAATTATACCTTACTTCCTCATCAGTTTCATCTCTAATACTAACTCAAAATCATTTGTTTGATAGCTCATAAACTATTGTCTTTCTTGCATCAAAAACCAAAGCATAAACTATCATTCAAGCATCATTTTCCTGAACTCATTTCATCATCATCACTCATGCAATCCATCCCAATTTAATCATTATAAACTTTCTATTATAAGATACCAAAAAGATTAATACCTTATTTACTTGTTTAGCTTAAGTTCCACCCCAATTCATCAAGTTAACTTAGCTCTCTATGCATACAAGATCATTTCAAGAACAAGATGAAAGTAGGATAGATTTTAGAAATAAGAAGACAATAGGATAAAGGATAGCAGGTTATAGCTTTCTTGATGTAGGATTTTGTATGGATCTTGAAGTGATTATGAATAGAAGTAAAGCAGAATTTCCAAAACTGTGAGGTTTTGACAATGAGAAGAAGAAGGAGAGAGTCTATAGCAGTAACCAAAACATAAAGCTGACACGCAATGCTTTAAGTCAAGGATGAGTGTTCTTGTTTTAGGGATACTTGTCATATATTTAGCAAGACACATGTCTTCTCCCTAGCTAGCACACATGTCCTTCTATGAGGCTGCCAATTGTTACTTACATTTCCTACCATTTTTCATTCATTTATCTATGTCATTTGTCACTTATTCCATAGGCTTAGTCATCCTAATTTTCCACATGTCAATGTTGATCGGGAAAAGAAAGCATGCCATATTTGGAGAACCGGTATATTTCAAAACTTTTTAGAAATATTATTTGTAGCAAAAGCAATATATCCAAATCATCATGCCAACCTATACATGATATGGTATAAGGATAATAATA
The DNA here is from genome assembly GCA_027563885.1 of Erythroxylum longipes. Classification (NCBI taxonomy): domain Eukaryota; kingdom Viridiplantae; phylum Streptophyta; class Magnoliopsida; order Malpighiales; family Erythroxylaceae; genus Erythroxylum; species Erythroxylum longipes. The sequence goes on from JAOQMS010000008.1 coordinate 28,747,950, forward strand.
AACATAAACAAGATTGTGATATTATTGACTCCTTCGCTACAGCTTTAATTTCTCGTTGCGCTATCCTCTCCTTCTTCTTATATCCAAAGCCTTTACTTTTGAATCCTTTTCTTTGTCAATCTATCCTCTCTTTGTTGTTGTATCCTCAACCAATTTGATTTACCTCTTGTTCTTCTAGGACAACTTGGTTAACAAAATCCTTTGGTGG
>JAOQMS010000008.1:28757417-28769861 GCA_027563885.1 Erythroxylum longipes
TAAAATGATTTATCTAACAATACTACAAAATTTATTCAAATCATGCTTACTAAAATAAAAAAATTCGGGGCCCAACAAGTTATGTATATCAATTCACAATATATATACACATTTTTCGACAAACACATTATAAATATAAACATTTCATATAATCATTTCAGAGTAATCTAATTATTCATCTCATCAAAACGTATACAAGGTTGCATAACATTGGGTCAACACGATTCAATAACTTTTCACAACCATTCACATGATAAATGTAAAGATTTGTATATGCAATGCACATAAGAATCTGCTTTCATTTTTATCTTGTTGTGATAGAGTACCTATTAATTGTCCCATATCTCTCATAGATACCGGGCTTGTTTCAGGTATTAACCCATATCCCTTGTAGATACCGGGTTTATTTCAGGCACCCTTATATCCCTTGTGGATACCGGGCTTATTTTAGGCTTGTCACTCTGGTCACAATTGCTTTATCTGAACATGTACATCAATGTCATGAAATGCATCATCTCATATAACGTACAGTCATATATCACAATCATCGGATCAAAGTCTGGCATTCAATATTCAGTTGAGCATCATTTATTCTATTCACATTCACATTTATCATTGGAACTTGGTCCAACATTCAACAAGAATGTTAAGTATCACTTATTCAGTCAAATTCACATATAATGAGCACTTCCAATACAGTCTCGAATAATGATCTCCTCAGACAATCAATGTCTAGAATTATCACAATCACACCAGTAATAGTTTAATACGTAAAATTAAATAAGTGAAATACATCTAAGTAAACTTACTACATATATAACTCAAACAGAAAAGCATATATAATTGAGTTGACACATCTAGGTTAACTCACTTCAAATATAACTCAAATAGAAAACATATATAATTAAGTTTACACATCTAGGTTAACTCACAGTATGCTCCAGATGAGCTATTGTCTTGATGATCCGACAATGTCTGGATGTTGTCGGTCAACTTGTGTTTCTATATCATAGAATACACACATAATCCATATATCAATAAGTTGATGAATTATATAATTGTTCAACCATGCACATGTATATATATCATGTTCAATGCATGCTTAATTGACTATTCCAGGTAGTTATCCCTAGTCACATCACTTGACTATTCCAGGTAGTTATCCCTAGTCACATCACTTGACTATTAACATCATCATTTGTGTATGTTAAGCTTACGCTTAGCTTCATAGATCAAAGAACTTAGTTAATCTAATATCATCAGTCATATGTCTATCACATATTTAATCACTTTATCCATCATCCACTAAGTTCAATTCAAGCTTCATTCAAGCCTAATTGCATCATAGGAAAGCACCTAACCATTTGTTGTTCAAACCACACATAAAAGAGGCATATTTCACTTGATAACCATTCCCACGATCGTGTACCATTTCCTATGATCGGTGTTTTTGTTGACATAAAGTTTAAGCCCTTTATGGCATTCCCATTTTCTAGTTTTTCCAACTCTACTTTCAGGTCAATTTTGTATGACCATTTTTATTTCGAAAATGAGGTATTTAGGCAACACCGTCTTCTAAACAAATCTTTCTATATGTATTAAGTTTCTAACAACATTAAGTTCATACATTTTGGTTCATTATTCTGCGAGTTATATTCAAAATACTATAGACTATTCTCAAACAATAACAGCACCCAGTACTCAACTTCAAGACAAATTTCAAAACCCTTAGAGACAGAAATAAGATTAGATTACTTTATGAACATTGTATCCATATGTATCCAGTTTAATTTAAATTAAAAATAATACAATTTGGATATCTACTGATTAAGATATGGCTAAAAAATAGATGCCTATTCAGTGGAAACACTCCATCTAACATATTCCAGCACAAGGGTCTATCACAGGCAGTATTGGATAAACAGATATAACTCGAGATCTAGTTACTATTTTCTCAAGAAAATTTCATGGAGATCAAGTTAAGACCTATATCTATAACTTTCATTCTTTGAGTTTCTTCAAATTAGTGCTCTAAGGATATGAAAGATAGATTGAAAGAGAAAGATGAAATTGAAACCAAAATTCCAACTTACCTTGATAACTCTTTCCTTCTCCTCTTCTCTCCCTCTTTTTCTCTCCTTCTCTTCTTATTTTCATTTTTTTCCCTTTTCTAACCTTATGGCCGACCTTAACTCTCACTTCTATCGCCTTTTTCATTCATTTTCTCTAGAAAATTCAAAGAAAGTCAAACCAATTCATGTGTCACCATTCTATTGGTCTATATGTCACCATTCTATTGGTACATATGTTATCCTTCTATTGGTCCATATGTTACTATTCTATTAGTCCATATACCACTTACTTTAGGCTCCACATGTAACTCATTTAAGCCTCCATATGTCACTACTTATAAGGTTACACATGTCACTAATTGTAAGGTTATACATTTCACCATTTGTAAAGCTACATATGTCACCATTCTATTGCTCCACATGTCACAAGTCTAAAGTGCCATTTTCACAAATTTAAAGGGCCACTTGTCACTCATATACTCATGCCATTTGTCATCCAATTAGCCAAGCCATGTGTCACTTATTCGTAATGCCACATGTCACCATTTCATAGGCCTAATTTACCCAAATGTTCATTTATCATTTTTATCTTGCTTTTTAACAATTTTCCTAAATTTAGGTGCACACACTACTTTATCAATTACTCAATTATATCAATATATTCCCAATTCACTAAATATAATCCATAAATTCATGTTATTAGTAATCAAAATGCAAAAAATTGGGAATGCACATTCATATTACATTCATTTTCGTTCCATACCCCGGAATATGTCAATTGAGTGCATATACTATCTTGCAATGTTTTCTAAATCATGATTCATATATTTGTATGCTAATATAATTCATGCCAATGGAATGCTCTTCATATATTCTCACATGATATGGCTCAATCTAACAATTAATCCTTAAGTGTAGGAATGTGTTATTACAGAGTAGTTGGTCGAGAAGTTTAATTCTTATTGGTTTAAGGTTGGAGATATTGTTGCAGTATTATATGTGTTGGACCCGAGATACAAGATGGACGAGGTTGAATATATTTATAATGCATTGAACATTGGTGAAGCTCAAGAGCATCTACATACCATGAAACAATTATGGTATCAATTATTTAATGATTATGAAGTTAGAATGCAACAACTTATGATTGAGATCTTATTAGTGCTGTAGGCAGTTCAAGTTCGACTTCAGTTTCTTCTAACCCGTTATTGACATATTCTTTTTAAAATTTTTTGAAAGAGAAAAGGGTTAGGATTTCTTACAATACAATGGGGTTGGATAAATATTTTTTCACAAATTATGTTCCTGAAACTGAAGGTGAGTCATTTGATATATTGTCATGATGAAAGACGTCTACACATAATTATCTGATCTTATAAGCCATTGCACAGGACTTGTTAGCTATTCCATCATCAATTGTTGCTTCAGAGTCTGCATTTAGTACTAGTGGTCGGGTCATTGCTCCTCACCATGGCCGACTTCATTATCACACTATGGAAGCTCTTCTGTGTGTTCAAAGTTGGTTAAATAATGAAGATATTGATGGTAAATTCTTTTCTTTTAATGTATTTATTTTATCTATCTTTATATTATCTTACCTAATGTTGTGTTTTTTATTTTCCTACAGCCACAGATATTAATGCGGGGGGGACTAGTGAAATTAATCGATCAATTGAAGATTATTTTGATCAAATATATGAAGATGAAAGTATTTTTAAATTTTTTATATAATATACATCACTAAATATTCTTTTTACTTTAATATTATATTACTAAATATAATGTTTGTACATATAAATGATTGGATCCAAACTGTTGACGATCTTACTAACAAGTACAATTAGTCAATTAGATGATGCTCTATCAGTCTCCACTCTCCAGTCTATCTAGCATGATATTATCTTAATTTTGTAAATTGTATCTTTTTTGTAAAATGATTTAGATAATCATTCGTGTACTACAAAATTTTCTATAGTTAATGAATTTGGTTTTGTCAATTCTCTCTTATCTCTTATAATAATCAATAAATTATTTAAGTAAATTTAAAATTCTTAATTAATTGAATTGAAATTCTTAACTATAATTATTAATTTAATGACTTTTCATACAAATTTCTAATTAATTGAATTAAAATTTCTAATTAATCATACCAATAAATACATCTCAAGATTTTAATTTTAAAATGTATTTTCTCATTAATAATATGTAAATGTATGTAGTACCATTCAATATAAACCTGACTTAATGACTTTTAACACAAATTGTCTAAATATTTAGCTCATAGTCATTACACCTAAAATATTAATTAAAACATTAAGAAGCTAGTGATGTTACGCTTTCATTTAATGACTTATAGTTTTATTCAAATGTAATATTAAGTGGTTTAAATAAAAAGATATAAATATTTTGTAATTTAATATTCGATAAATTAATAACTTTATTATATCATAATTATATGTTATAATTTAAATTGTGACATAATATATTTATTAAAAAGAAAAAGGTGTAAATTTTAAAAAATTTATGAAATATGGTATGCTTATAACACTCAAAGGATGGGAAGGAATTAATTTTAAACTTATATCGAGGTTTCGAGTAAGAAATTATTCTTAACAAACTTTTAATTAGAGTGACTTAGGAATAAATCTTCTAATATTAGAATTTAGAAAGGAGAAAAAATTATGAATATAAATTTAGATTAATTAGAATATAATAATTTTAGAAAAAGTAAAAGAACTATATTCGAAAGTAACAAAATAAATAATTTGTAAAAACATATCAAAAGTATTTATAAAATGTATTCTAGTTTTAATAAAATAGTAGCTATTTTCAATATAATATTTACGTATTTGTTTTTATAACTCAATTACTTATATATTGTTTTAGGATTAATAAAGTGATTAATTCATTCTAAGATTAATATAAATACATATATGCATAATGTATATGTTGTCTAAATATGAAAAATTAAAAACAAGTTTAAATGTTTTGAGTTTATTATCATATTAATTAATTTTTTTAATATGTATAATAAAAATATAAAATTTTACTATTATTATTTAATAATAGATATAATATGAAAAGACAATAATATTTATACAACTATACAAGTAAAAAAATCAACAATAACTAAACGTACAACAACTACATCAATTAAGAGTTTTTGTACATAATTTATGAAAACATTAAAAGTTTGAAAATATTATATTATAAACTTAATAAATGTATTTTAAAAAATCATATTAAAAAGAAATATAATAATTTATTAAACACTTAAAAAATAATATTTGAAATAAATTCATTGTACTTAGATAATAACTTTTTTACATTTACATTATAATTAATTGCTATAATAAAATTACAAAATTAAAATTAAATTCACTTGTTTGTAAGGAATAATTATCACAACATTATCATTGCTACATATTTTAATAAATATACATTGGATCGTATTTTATATCTTTTATTTTATATAAATATTTTTGTATAATTTATAGGTAATTTCTTCTTACACTTTACTATAAATGGTTATGCTATAATTTATAATTTATGAATTTTAAAAAATACAACTACAACTTTTTCAAATTATCTTAAAACAAATATATAAAAAATTTTAAAAATATATTAAACGACAAGCAGACTGAGGCTCGACGGGCTGCCTGTGGCCTGGGCAGGCCTTCCGGGCTGGGCCATGGGCTTCACCATGGGCCAGTTGACCTCGGCCATCCCACGAGCCACGGGCCGTTCGTGGCCCGCCTAGGTTGGGCCACAGGCTAGGTCTTTTCTGCTCGCCCGTTGACAAGCCTAACCGAATACTTGTGCAGCTATGATAGTTGAGATGAGTTGATTTTAGAAACAGTTGAAGAAAAATGATAAAGTTTTGAAATAAGATACGAATTATGATTCATTCCTTATTACGTTTTATATGTTAATTATATTATAGAATTTAAGTGATCTTGGCCTTGAAAAATCAAAGATAAAATCCTACCCTGATTTTCCAACAGTGGTATCAAATCTAACTTTAATTCTATAAATTGATTAAAGTTACTTGATTGTTATTGATATTCTATAACTTAATTAAAGTTACTTGATTGTTATTGATTTGATGAGAATCTAAAAAACCAAAACATATTTAATCTACTTATTTGTTTATGTAAAATATGTTTTCTGAGTTTGAAACACCATCGCCTGCCATCACTTTGTTTTTGAAAGTTTCCGAAGGGCTATAGTAGTTTTGCAAAATCTAGCACAATTAAAAATAGAAAAATTAAATGCAAAATAAATAAATCAACACCTGAGATTTGGTAACGTAGTTCAGCACAACTTACCTATGTCTGCAGGGCCCTCACCCAGCTTAATTACTTTCACTTCTGATACAACAATAGTTTTACTCAAGGCATTACAAAGTCGACTCACCCAACCTTTGACATTATCCCTCCTTCTCACTACCTGTGATAGTATTTCACACCCAATAACACGACCAACTCATGTTAACCTCAACAAAAGATTTTCTAAACAAGTTTTTAATGATAAAGACAATAAACGAACAACTAAAGTGATTAAAATAACAAAGAACAAAATCGAATACACTTGAGATAAACAAGAACAACTTCTCGATGAATTCAGTTCCTTCAAAGACATATTCAAAAGTTGTTCACCAAGTATATTATCGTAATCAAAAGCTGGAATTTTTGCGCATTACTTCCCATTGTAAATCATCAAGGGCGGCCAATTAATCCATACTTCATCAAAATAAAAGTGCAACATAAAGATAACACATACATCAGAAAATAGATTGGTTGCCAAGTCCCCAAAAACAACCTTCAATTGACGTTAAAGAGTATATAATAAAGATGTCGAGCTGATTCACACAATAATAGATAGAAACACCACAACTGAACACAACCAAATCAATCGACCATAGATCAAAAAGCAAATAACAAAAACATTAACAACAACTAGCCAAAGGAAGACTCATGACAAGAAACCCCAACAATCACACAAACAACCTTACCCAACCAATGACAAAAGCATGAGAGAAAAATGCAATCTTTATATAAACAACCCAAGTTACCGTTTTCATCCAGACAAAGTTTTTTCAACAAATACGTAATTCCCTTGGCCAAAAAATCAGCAATGCACGCACATCAATCATTAGACAAGTCACGTGATTCAACAGACAAATATTAGCCGCAAAGCCATCCAATCATCGACAAAAAAATCAAAGAAAAACGCAACACAAAACCCTTTAGCCAAGGTAATGTGATACAATAGAGAAGTTTGCAAAAAACAGACTTCTATCTCAATGCAATCAACTCACAAACATTATCAACAATATCCGTAGATATCCAGCTACCAAGTCATCTAACATATGTCAATTTTTCTCTCAAAAAATGACAATATTTAGCCCACTACATACGTGAATCCCATCCATATTCCAGCTGTCATTATCAATTCAAATTCCAGAAAATTTGCTTCCTGAGATAGCTATTATCCAAAAATAGACTATCATCTTAATTAGGATTTTAAACCTTATCAAATTTGTCTTGGAAGAGTCCCACATGAATACAAATAGGTCCAATTATTAAATAATGTCCAAAATTAAATATTAAGATATATATAATCACCTATATCTTAATAATTTCCCCTTTTTGACATTATTTATCACAAATTTGAAACTCCCCCTAAAGCAGATAATTGGACACATACCATCGAATTCACAAACCGTAAGAGAACTCGCCCTTAATCAGTCAACAAGATTCAAGCATAATCAATATCCTAAGATACAAATATACAAAATTAACATAATCGAAACAAAACAAAATTTTCGACATAGTTTTCTCCCCCTTGGGACAAAAGACGGCAAAAAGCAAGATCAATAGTCAAATCTCCCCTGAATTGAACAGTCACCAATAACAATCATATATCTTCCCTTTCATCAAACATCAAGTTCCAAAGAACATCCATCAAGTTCTTCAAGTTCATGAAACATCCAAAGAAACAATAATCCCATAATTATCCAATCATCCAAATTTCTCTCACTTAGGACAAAAGATGCCAAAAAATCAGTTGCAGGTGCAGCAGAAGAATCATAAGCATGCCAAGATGACAATTTACCACTAGTCAAAACACTAGCCAACATATCATTACCTACATCAAAGCCATCCGCATACGACTGATTAAATTCATAAACCCTAAAAATGCATTCAACGAATTAGAATCAAACTTAATCAATCTCTCCCTCACATAAACCATGTGAAAGCATATTGTCCAAACTCATACAACTCACGATGTATAAAAAAACCAAGATTAAACTTGCAAAAACCCAAATCATAGAAAACTTGAATCTTCCTATAGTTCTCCAACCAAGCATAAACCTTTCCTTGACATAACTCCATAAATCAAAATCCAGAAGCCGAATTCTCAAATCATCAGGCAGAGCCTCATTCTCACATCAAATATAATATCAACAAGTAAAGGAAAGCCAGACAAACACTAATCACCTAAATCTCAGAAAAGCTATAAATTAAAAAATCAAAAAGTCTAGATGTTTACTCGTTTGAACCTTTTTTTCTTTTGTTTAAAAAATCAATATACTTCAAAAATGTAAAGAACATAGCCCTTGTGCCCCTTGAAGAAATTCAAACCTGGCCTTATTTTTCATTATATTAACTCTGTCAGATGTCTGATTGATTCCTCCCTCATAAGCAACCAATTGGTCTTCTATTTGAACAGTTTCTTTTACAAAAACAACTAGCTGTGAATTTAGACAATTTCTTATTTTTCCTTTACTACATCTTTTTGCTTGTAATTGACCCTTTCTAACCCAAGTATGTTTTGATAACATGGGGGTGTTGTTGTAAATTTAATGGAGAGTGTCTAGATTTTCAGTTTTAACCCCGTTGAAATATCATTTGTAGCAGCTTGAAACAATTTGGCCTTATGTGCCTGATTACCTTACAAAAGTGACTTGTAGGTATAAATTTTCGTTTCTTCCTGGCCAGATCTGGTTACACATTTTTCTCATCATTCTACTTAGAACATTCACCTTTATAGCCAAGGCCTTGAAAGTCTCCTTTAATCTTACCAATTTTCAGCAATTGTTCTAATTTTTCTATACCTCTATTTAGCATTCGTATTCCTTTTTTGGTACTGACTAACTTCAATTTTGTTTCACCAAGCTCATTAATGTATACAACAACTTCTTCTCTAGATCTTGAATGATGTTCTCCATGGAGAGGTTATCCTTCTTTAGCTTTTCATCTTTCTTGCATGTTTGCTCCCATTTTGCATATATTAATTCATAGGCCTCATAGATATCCTCTTTTTTGTCAACTGAACCACTGTCATTATTGTCATAATCCAAGGCTAGACTTTGAGCTAATTCATATGCGTTTTTCCCTAAAATTTTCTGATTTATCCACATTTTTATCATCAGTTTCTTCCTTCTTGGTTTCTTTTAAGCAACCAATTGGACTTTTTTTGTATAAAGCAACCAACACAACATTACTCACAAATTCTTCTTCACTACCATACTCACTTCCGGATTTATTCTCGATCCAAATGCTTATATAGGACTTCCTTTTTCTCTTCTTCAAAGTGTTAGCACATTCCACTTGCACATGTCTGAAGCCTTGACATTTGTGACATTGAATTTTCTTTACTTTTCTTTCACCTTTTTGAGTTTTAGCTTGTTTAAAATTACTATTTGATGAGCTCCCACCGTTTTGCCTAAATTGGATCCATCCTTCTACATTTTCTTTAACTACTTGCTAAAATTTCTTGTTAATAACTCCATATTCTCATTTTCATCAAATTCATCTTTGAAGTCATTCACGACCTTACTAATCTCGGCTTGCAATGCTAATCCTTTGTTCCTCTCCTGTTTGCCCCTTAACAAATTCATCTCAAAATTGGTAAGAAATCTAATTACCTTATTTAATGATAATTTATTGATATCATGAACTTCTCAATTGCTATAATTTTCATTATTAACCTCGGAGGCAACAATCTCAATATCTTCTTAACCAGTACGTAGTATCTCATATCCAATGGTTTCAGCTCTCATCTATTTTCAGTTCTTCAAATCTCACAACCAACATCTGAAGTTTTGAGGCTATCATAGATTTCTATCCCTCATGTATAGTTTGCAAAGTGTCCCACGCTTCTTTCGTCGATTCACAAGCTAATATCATAGCAAAGAGACCTTCATCAAATGCACTAAAGATGGCATGCGGGGCTTGAGAATTTCTATGCACTCTCTCTTCTTCAACCTTGTCCACTCAGATGCATCTTTAAGCGTTGCTTCTCCCTTTTCATCAGTCGTCACTAGATGTGTCCAGCCATTTAAAACTGATTTTTATGCTTTTGTTCCTTGTGCCTGAATGAATACTCTTATTCGTGATTTCCATGTAGGATAATTTGAACCATCTAACAATAATGGCCTGATGATTGATGCCCCTTCTCTTATAACCATAATTGCGAAACACAGATCTGCACCAACTTGACGAACCAAGTTCTTATTCGATGACCCACTTTGATTCCAACTGAAAGTTTCCGAAGGGGTGTAGTAGTTTCGCAAAATCTAGCACAATTAAAAACAGAAAAATTAAATGCAAAATAAACAAATCAACACCCGAGATTTGATAACGTAGTTTAGCACACCTTGTCTACGTCTGCGGGGTCCTCACCTAGCTTAATTACTTTCATATGTGATACAACAATAGTTTTACTCAAGGAATTACAAAACCGACTCACCCAACCCTTGACATTATTGCTCATCCTTACTACCCGTGAAATTATTTTAACACCTAATAACACGACCAACTTTTGTTAACCTTAACAGAGGATTTTCTCAACAACTTTTTAATGATAAAGACAATAAACAAACAACTCAAGTGATTAAAATAACAAAGAACAAAAATGTATACACTTGAGATTAAAAAAACAACTTCTCGATGAATTCAACTCCTTCAAAGACAGATCTGAAAGTTGTTCACCAAGTATATTGCTGTAATTAGCTACTGGGATTTTTGCGCATTACTTCCCATTGTAAATCCTTAAAGGCAGCCACTCAATCCAAACTTCATCAAAATAAAACTGCAACATAAAGATAACAAAAACACTAGAAAATAGATCCACTGCCAAGTCCCCAAAAATAACCTTCGATTGATGTTGAAGAGTAGAATAAAGGTGCCCAGCTGATTCATGCAATAATTGACATAAACACCACAGCTGAACATAACGAAATCAATCGACTATAGATCAAAGAGCATATGATAGAAAAATCCATCAACAACAACTAGCCAAAGGAAGACTTACAACAAGAAACCTTGGCATTCACACAAACAACCTTACTAAACAAACGATAGAAGCATGAGAGAAAAATGCAGCCTCCATATAAACAACTTAAGTTAGTGTATTAACCAAAAGAAGTTCTTTTAACAAATACGTAATTCCCTTGGCCAAAAAATCAGCAACGCACGCACATCAATCATCAGCCAAGTTAAGTGATTCAAGAGACAAATCTTAGCTGCAAGGCCATCCAATCATCGACAAAAAAATAAAAGAAAAATGCAACACAAAATTTGTTAGCCATGGTAACGTGATACAATAAAGAAGTTTGCAACAAATAGACTTTTATCTCAACGCAATCAGCTCACAAACATTATCGGCAGTATCCCTAGATATCTAGCTGCCAAGTCATCCAACATATGTCAATTTTACTCTCCAAAAATGACAACATTTAGCCCACTACATACGTGAATCCCGTCTATATTCCAGCTGCTATAATCAATTCAAATTCCAGAAAATTTTCTTCCTAAGATAACTATTATCCAAAAATAGACTATTATTTTAATTAGGATTTTAAACCTTATCAAATTTGTCTTGGAAGAGTCCCATATAAGCACAACTAGGTCCAATTATCAATTAATATCCAAAGATAAATAGTAAGATATAATCACCTATATCTTATCAGTTTTGTTTTTGGAAAATATGTGTTTCTATTTTTGCTTTTCAAAAACACTGGATGAATGCCTCGTAGCTTTTAGTTGCAAATAAAAAATTTATTTCTAGATACTCTCGTTCTTTGTTTGCTATGTTTCTAAAATTGGGATTTTTTCATGTTGCTTTTGTGGTTTCTAGAAAACCTATTGGATCCTGATTTTTTTGTGCTTAATTACTTATTATTTGCTTAATTATTTATTTATGTTGTTTGTTGAGTTAATTATTTATTTTTAGAATTGGGTCATAAATTTAGTGGGCCTAAGTAGAAATTAGAATTTTTAATGGGTATGTTAGAATTAAATTAGAGTATGGTATTGAGAAGATTAAAGGAGTTAGTAGATGGATTAAATGAAAGGAGGGGCAA
>JAOQMS010000008.1:28797109-28812360 GCA_027563885.1 Erythroxylum longipes
ATGTATGAGATGCATGCAATCATGGAAAACCCAACATATTATAGATGACTAATTGATGTACGAGAATTTTAGAAACCCTAGGGATTAATTTAGAATTAATCCAAGTAGAGCATAGCATGTCTAGTGTGACTAAAAAAAGGGTATTTAAACCAAGATTAAAGTGTTTAATTTGGACATCAAAATAATTAAATTTTAAGGTTCCTAATCGAATCATATTCATAATTTGGATTAGCCAAGACTAACACTAGTACTCTATTAGGTTCAAGAGTTGAATCGAATCATGAACTTTAGATGCATAGTCAAGTCGCAACCTAAATTAAACCTCTTTTGTATGATATGTGCATTAGATGAATTTTAAGGGTAATTATGGATATAGGCTCAATTTAATTGAGTTGTCCATAATCTGAATGTATATATGTGATATGTACAACCAAGATCATCCAAGTATTGATGAGACCAAAGGAAAAACCCCTCAACCAAATATTAGGACTTACGTCTTCTATTGATATGGTAAGAACCAGAGTTCTTTTAGAGTTGGGTTATTGGGCAAATCTAAGCCTGCTCTACACAAATATGTTCAAACCATGGAAATTAGATTTTTGGATTAATGTATTGGTCCTAACTAGAAGTATTTATTTGTTGGGCAAACCCAAGGTCAACGTGGATAGACGCGAAGTTGGGTTATATATATGGAATGTATACAAATCAAGAGTTGATGACCCAATGAGTATGCTAAATCAACAGTTGATGGCATAAGTCGATAGTTGCATAATTGAATGCAAATGGTATGAATGATATCTACCGATTGACCTAAGCTGGCTTATTGGGCAAATCCAAGGTCATTATTGGTGATATCAGATATTGACCCATTAAGAAAACTATAAGTTTTTTCGAATTCGTAGTGAGGGCTATGGATTTGAATAAGAATAATGGGACCTATAATGCATGTGATTAAAGCCTTTATTGGTATGCATTAATGGACATTCTAACATTTTCTCTCGTTCTTCTAGATTATTGAATTGCACGATGTCTTTTAATGTGAACTTACGCTCCCTATTAGATTCCAACAAACTCACAGGACCTAACTTCTTGGATTGGCTACGGAATTTGAGAATTGTTCTTAAATCCGACAAGCTAGGATATGTCTTAGATGAACCACTTCTCGATCCCCCTGTTGTCGATGCATCTGATGAAGATCAAAAAGCTTGTAAGAAGCTATTGGATGATAATAAGTTGGCTAGCTGTATAATGCTGGCCTTTATGTCACCAGAACTGTAAAAGCAACATGAGGCTATAGATGTTTATACCATAGTCTACCATCTGAGGGAACTGTTTGATAAGCAAGCTCGGTCTGAAAGGTTTGAGACCTCGAGGTTGCTTTTTCGTTCTAAGATGACTGAGGGATAATCTCCAATGCAGTGTACGCTGAAGATGAATGGATACATTAAGAGATTAGTCAGTTTGGGTTTCATAATGGATCATGAATTAAGTATAGACTGAATTCTGACTGGTTTGACCGATAGTTATTCACAATTTGTGCATAACTATTAGATGAACCAAATATCAACAACGATACTTGAGCTGATTAATCTGCTCAAAACAGCCGAGCGGACTGTCAAGAAAGACAGTAAGGCTATGATGCTGGTGGACTCTGCTTCTAGTTCTCGAAAGAAGAACCAAAAGAAGAAGAAGAAGTCCAAGCCGCCAGTGGGAGGTATAGCCAAGAAGAAGGCAAAGGAGATAATACCAAAGTGGATATGCTTCCATTTCAACAAGGAAGGAGATTGGAAGAGGAACTGTAAAGCTTGTTTGGAGTCATTGAAGCGGAAGAACGCATTAATTACCCCACCGTCTACTTCAGGTTTGATATTTGTCATTGAGGTTAATATTATTTCTGATCATAAATTTTGGCTATTAGATACCGAATATGGCTCACACATATGTGTTGATATGTAAGGTTTTAGGGATAGTAGACCACTTAAGAAGGGAGAGATGGGCTTACGTGTGGGAAATGGAGCAAAAGTTACTGCAGTAGTCTTGTGGACATATGTTTTGTATTTTCCTAATGGGCTAGAGTTAGTTTTGGAAAATTGCTATTATGTACCTGTTGTGACTAAAAACATTGTATCTATTTCATGTCTTAATAAAGCAGGATTTCATTTAACCTTTTCAAGTAATGGTTGTTCAATTAAGTTGAATGAAATGTTGTTTGGTACTGCTACATTGTGCAATGGAATTTACATATTAGATATGTCCAATCCAATTTTAAATATCAATGACAATAAAAGACAAAAATAAGATAACTTAAAATCATCTTACTTATGGCATTGGCGACTTGGACATATAAGTGAGAAACGTATGATTAAGCTACACAAGAATGGTATCCAAGGGTTATTTGATTATGAATCATATGGCACATGTGAATCTTGCTTATTAGGTAAGATGAATAAATTACCTTTTAAAGGAAAAGGTGAACGAATGAATGGGTTATTAGACTTAATACATTATGATGTATGTGATCTGATGTCTATTCATGCCAGAGGTGGTTTTGTGTACTTCATTACTTTTATCAATGATTATTCACGATATGGGTTTATGTATCTAATGAGATACAAGTATGAAGCATTTGAAATGTTCAAACAATTTAGATATGAAATAGAGAAACAACTCTGTAGAACTATTAAGGTAGTTCGATCAGATAGAGGTGGTGAATACTTAAACGAGGAATTTCTAACTATCTCGGAGATAATGAGATAGTATCCCAGTGGACTCCACCTTGCACACCACAACATAATGGTGTGGCTGAAAGGAAAAACTGAACCTTGTTAGACATGGTAAGGTCAATGATAAACTGAACCTTGTTAGACATGGTAAAGTCAATGATGGGCTTAGCAGATCTACCGAAATCCTTTTGGGGTTATGCACTCGAGACTGCTATTTATGTGACAAACAAAGTTCTTTCAAAGGTAGTTGATGTTACTCCATATGAGATATGGACTAACAAAAGGCCCTATCTTTCTCATATGAAAGTTTGGGGTTGTCTGGCTTATGTTAAGTGGATTCAATCAGACAAGCTTGAAGTGAAATATAATAAATGTTTGTTTTTAGGATATCCTAAGAAGACAATCGGATATCAGTTCTATAATGCTTTAGAGCAAGAGGTGTTTGTCTCAAAGCATGTTGTCTTTTTAGAGAAAGAGTTTCTTCTAAGAGAAGACAGTGGGAGCAAAGTTAAACTTGATGAAGTTCATGATGCTTAAACAGATGCAAATCAATTGCCTGAATCTGAAACTATTGTTCACAGAGATGAGACAATAGTTGAACCTTCTGACATACAATGATATTCGTAGGTCAAGTAGGATACGAAATGTTCCAGAGAGATATAGATTTCTCGTAAACGAACATAATGATATATTGCTCATAGAAGACGATGAGCCTACAACCTATGAAGAGGCTCTGAAGAGTTCAGAATCTAAAAAGTGGCTTCAAGCCATGAAGTCCAAAATGGATTCCATGTATGAAAACCAAGAATGGGCTTTGGTTGATCCACCTGAAAGGTTAAAACCCATAGGTTGCAAGTGAATTTTCAAGAAGAAAATCGACATGGAAGGTAATGTAATTATCTATAAAGCGAGGCTATTCGCTAAAGGTTATCATCGGAAAAAAAGAGTTGACTATGACGAGACATTTAGCCCTGTAGGTATGGTTAAATCCATTAAAAAACTCCTAGCCATTGCTGCTCATTGTGATTATGAAATATGGCAGATGGATGTAAAAATGAATTTCCTAAATAGAAACCTAGTTGAGGATGTATATATGATACAACCTGAGGGCTTCCTATCTAGAGATGGCAGAAACGTATATAAGCTTCAAAATTCCATTTATGGATTGAAGCAAGCATCTAGGAGTTGGAACATCAGATTTGATGAGACAATCAAAGAGTTTGGTTTCTCATAAAATCCTGATGAACCTTGTGTGTACAAGAAGGTTAGTGGGAGTGCTATCATATTCCTTATGTTATATGTGGATGACATATTACTAATGAGAAATGATGTCTCAAGTTTGCAATCAGTCAAAATTTGGTTGTCCCAGATTTTTTCCATGAAAGACTTTGGAGAAGCAACTTATATATTGGGAATAAAGATCTATAGAGATAGATCAAGGAAGTATAGATCAAGGAAGTTGCTAGGTCTTTCATAGTCAACATACATAGACAAAGTGCTAAATAGGTTTAGCATGAAGCAGTCCAAGAGAGGGCTTCCTCCCATGACTCATGGGATAAAACTCTCGAAATCTATGTATCCCAAGATGCAAGATGAGAGGACTATCATGAGTATGATCTCGTATGCTTCAGCAGTAGGATCAATTATATATGTTATGTTATGTACAAGACCCGATATATCATATGCTCTAAGTGTTACGAGCAGATATCAATTAGATCCTAATTAGGGTAACTGGGTAGTTATCAAGGATATCCTAAAGTACTTGAGAAGGTCTAAGGATGTATTCTTGATATATGGAAATGGAGATCTCGTAGTGAGTGGGCATACAGATGCCACTTTTTAATCTGACCAGGATGATTCTAAATCTCAGTCAAGTTATGTTTTCACACTGAATGGTGGAGCAGTCAGTTGAAAGAGTTCTAAACAAGAGACGATTATAGATTCGACGACCGAGTTAGAGTACATTGCAGCTGCAGAAGCGACAAAAGAAGCTATTTGGATTAAGAAGTTCGTTATAGAACTTGGAGTGGTTCCTAGCATAGTAGACCCAATATTGTTGTGCTATGACAATAATGGGGCTATTGCTCAAGCTAAGGAACCAAGGTCTCATTAGAGGTCTAAGCACATACTTAGGAGATATCACCTGATCAGGGAGATAATTAATAGAGGTGATGTGAAGATTCAGAGAGTGGCCACAGATTGAAACATCACTGATCCTTTGACTAAGCCACTTCCACAAATAAAATTTGATTCCTGTGTACTCGCCTATGGTATTAGATACAAAGGCGATTTATTTTAGTGCAAGTAGGAGATTGTTAGAGTAATGCTCTAAAAACAATCACCTTTAGCACTTTTATACTGACTTTGTTTTGATTAATAAAGCGAAAGGCATTTTTCATTAATTTGATATTTGTTTATATATGAATTGATATTGATTTTAAATTGAATTAATGAAGTCCATAATACAAAACATAGCATGAAGGAAATCATGATGAGATCATGATAATGAGATTCCTATCATATGTAATTATATTAGTATCTAAATAATCCTTAGTCATAGGATTAATAAGACAGGACATTATTAACTTAGATAGACTAGCACATGTTATACTCCTTGATTTGATTAAGCAGTGGATCTCACAAACTGTAAGCATGAGATGTTTAGAGTTAACATGTGGATGCTTATTAAGGGTAGTAAGTACATAGGATGACCCGCTATGAGATTATCATATAGATGATCTATCGAATGTCAATAATTAATCTCATTATAGTAACTGTGCAAATATCCTTAGATTTAAGGTACTCAAGGATATCTTGGATACTAATCCTGTGCTTTGACATTATTCCTTGTTTGTTCACGCGAGGTCGCTCTCAGGGTGGTGATTGGGTACAACTTTTGGTATTCGAAGGTAATTGGGTGGCCAATAAATAATTCACCACTCATGATAAAAGGAGATAATACCCATGACCTTTTGTTGGGTCATTACTTAGGAGTCTCTGGCCAGATCAGTTATGTGCCATGAAGAGAGTCTTCAATGACACATAAGAGTAATGAGATCCTAGGATAATTACTAACATCACTTGGATTAGATGTGACGTAGTCAACCTAGTGAGAGTTGAAACATAGCCCACACTCTAAACCAAGTGGGGTATAGTATGGTGAAAGGATGAATTACATGGTAATTGTCTATGGAAAGGTTCATAAGTTGGATAATTAACTATCGAAGAGTTCATATGTTAATCCACTTATATTCGGGCAAATTGGCATCATAAAACCCTTTATGTTTGCTTGAATTAAGAGTTAATTCAAGTGCCTAAAATAACCAGGAACTTAAGGGGTCATACGCATAAAAGATGGGATGAAAAATATAGTATATATGGCCAAATTTAACTAGGCCATGATCGTGGTCGAGTGCGATCCTATTTTTTAAGTAGGCGGCCTCGATCGTGACAGAGGGCATGAAATGGTACATAAGTGAGTTCTTCACTTACGCACATAAGGTCTTACCATTTCTTACACACTCAAGTGAGCGATAAGGGTTCTAGAGAGAGAGGTATCAAGAGCCTTGTTCTTGCAATTTATGCAATTGTTACATGAATCAAAGTGCATGTAAGAAGATTTTTGATCTATTTTCAATCATTTTGAGCATCTACTAGAATTCATCTAGTTTGGTGCTCAAATCACCCTTATACATTGTTTCTTCATCTTCTTTACGTGTTCTTGGGTGATCAAGAAAGGGTTTAGTGTTTGTAACAACCCAAACAAGGAGAAGAAACAAGAAAGGAGGAGAAACAAAAGGTAAAATGTTTTATATTACATGTTCTTATATTTATGTCTATACATGCATGAATGATTTTGTTTTTCCTGGTTGTCATGTTGTCGGAATCTATATTCCGATACTTCCACTACATTTGCATGCATGTGATGCATGCATCCATGGCTAACCCAACAATGACTTGGTCTTTGTTCGATATAATTTAAAGTTTTATGAAAGCTATGTTATTATCATTATTAAGTTGGATATAATTTGTTATAATTTTCTTAATAATTTAATTTTATTATTTACTAGGACTTATAGAATAGGTAAATATGTAGATCAAATTTGCCTTGATCATACTGATCTTTTGAAAGATTGAGTTTTTAAGGAACTAGATTTGATAGATGAGCGTAGCTTCGAAAATAATTTTGGATGAAAAAATATTAACATGTCATTTGATGCAATGAGTTTGAATGATAGTGATGATGATGCTTCTCTCAATGATAAAGATTTTATACCATATGAGAATTGAGATCAATGTGATTTAAGCGAGTATTCGATTGAATGAAGTTCTAGGTTTTTATTTCTCCTCTTTTTTTAATTTCACTTATATTTGATTTAGATGTAAAATTATATGTATGAAATATAAATATAATTGTAAATATTTTTGTTTCAAGTTTTACTTCTAGTTGATTGTTTCCTCGGCATGAACTCTTATTGTAAATTGTGATAGTTAGAAAGTCACAGATATTTATTATTCTTTTTATTTGATTTCTAGATATAATTATTATTTATCATATGATGAAATTGTAAATACTTTGTATTGTCTTTAGTTTTTATATTTGTATGATGATTAAATAATCTTTTTTTTCATATTAATTGTAGTTATTATTTATATATGAAATCTGTGAAAAGTAATATTAATAAAAATAAATAGATTGTTGTTATTTTAAATTTTTATTATCATAATTTTTGTAGACGTAATTGATGTAAAATTATAGATTAGACAATACAATATCTTGATGAATTAGTTTGCAATTTTTAAAAAATTTATTTAAGAACTACTTTATAAATTTCAAAAATTATCTAAAAGAATATTCGGTACCAAAATAGTTCTATACCATAACTAAATTAGATATTATTAGTGGTACCATATTCATAATTTTAGAATAGAGTCATCCAATCAATTTTAGGATAGATTCATAATTACAACGTAGTGGCCATTGAGTACCTAAATGGGACATTTAGAACTTTGGAAATTTTTTAAAGTAATACAAAACCATTCTAAAACCAAGAACATTATCTTAAAGACATTTAGAGTTGGTACCGAAGGTTCAAAAGTTATCTTTTCATATCAAAGACATTTAAAAAAAAAGGACACTTAGATAAGATACAAAAAAGGTTCAAAAGTAATCTTTTTTCAGACCAAAGACACATTAAGTTGTGATAACATTAGTCAGCCTTCCTCTTCTTGGTAAGTTTTAGAATGAAACCCTAGTCAAAAGCCATATTACAAAATGCAGACCAAATGCTTCTAAGTTAATAAATGAACCACATCTTATCAAATTTGGTTTCTTAAACCTCTCTACTATGATACGATTTTTCTCTTGGACTACTTGTTTGGAAATTGTAATGAACTTCCACGAGAGATTGCAGCGTGCAAGTTGTACTGAAATAGACAAGTTGTACTGAAATAGACTTGGGCGAACAAGACAGACCCTTAACCCCATAGAAAAAAAAACCCAAATGCTTATCCAACTGGTTTGTCGCACGTGCTCCTTAAAAGTCTTCTGTTCACATTGCGCTTAAATAAACGCATTATACTTACCATTTCCACCAATGTACTAAATTCTTAGGCCTACTTCTCTCATTTCTTTTTATAAAAGCCTGCCTAATTTCCAATTTTGTTCAGTAAACAACACGTTGGTGAGAGAGGTGTTAACGGAAAGAGTTGAGAACAAACATGACCGGGAATCAGATAATTGGATGAGTTGTTGTTTTATAATACTTCAGAAAGCGACAACAGATTCTTTCTACTTGGTTTTGATACTTTCCCGTATAGCAGAACATAGTAGAACTCCTTTTTGCCTAGTATCCATACCCTATACCAAAAGTTTTGGAGCAAGTTTCAAGGCAAGTGAATTACATAAACAAACAAACTTTAGAAGCTATCTTGCTGTCCACTTATGGGGACAATGCGTTGCACACGGAGGAACAGCTAGATTTGGACCTGGAAGATATACCGACTCCAAAACTGCCGTTTTGTACTCGGCCTTGCTCTCCCCATGATAAAAATACAGGTTTTACAACCAATTCCTTATTCACTTTCTTGTTCACTTCACAGTATTCACTTGTATTGAAGAGGTCGCTCCTTTTTTCATCTTCTGAAAATTTCACTGTGTGCGAGACCAAAGACCAACTGACAACAAGGTAAGCAGCATCTGAAACCAATCACGGAGGAACTTTTTTTTTTCCCTCTTTATAGCCAAAGCGAAAAGTTTGAATCTTTAGCGTAAAAAGCTGACCTCGATTCACTGTATATATCTTGAAACAATGGCTTTGCTAAATCTATCGAGGAAAGAAGACAGTTCTGTAGCCGATATAGAACCATTTAATTTGTGTGTCGTCTTTCAGATCTTTATGGCACACCAATGTTGTCTCTTAGCTTTTTTTCCCTCGCGTCTTTTCATAACTTCTACATACTAGTCAAACAATACGAAGCATCAATCAATTCACAGCTTACATCTTTACACTGTTGACGCAAGACTCCATTTTTTCATGCTTTGGTTGGTCTACAGGCCTCACAATTCTCCATTTTTGTTTTCAATCTGTTGTAGTTGGAATGTTATTTTCACAGTTTCATGCTTTGGTTGCAAATTAGGGTCAAAGATTCTTCTCTGTTTACAGCCCAAATTCTTAACAGGCTGTGCATCTTTCAGTCATTGAACTTTTTCTCTCCTTATAAGTGTTGGCTTTTACGTCTCCCTTGTTTTCCCTTTACTTTTGCTGACGGGAAGAGATTTAATGCATCTATGGTTCTTTATTCACAGAAGCTCTAAGATTCTCAAGTTCAGCACTACCCCTTTTAATTAGGAAGCTTCAAGGCGAAACCAGGGCGCACATCATTCTGGTAAAAGGATGGGAGAGGAGGACACTTACACGAAAGATGGGACTGTAGATTATAAGGGGAATCCTGCAAACATACATACTACTGGGACCTGGAAGGCTTGCCCATTTATTATTGGTATTTATGTATCCTGCCTTTGACATATGGTGATTTCTAGTTGATAAAAGAGACTCTAACTCAGTCTTTATTTTTCAACAGCAAATGAATTTTGTGAAAGACTGGCCTACTATGGTATGAGCTCCAATCTCGTGTTATATTTCAAGAAAAAACTAAATCAACACAGCGCTACTGCTACTAAAAATAACTCTGATTGGAGCGGAACGTGCTATATCACACCGTTGATTGGAGCTTTCATTGCTGATGCATATCTAGGAAGGTTTTGGACAATAGCGTGTTTCTCAACCATCTATGTTTTTGTAAGTTTCATTCTCTCAAAATACTGTTCGATGCATATCTGAATATATTATTGCAGTTTAGATGGCAGAATGGTTTCAATATAGAAAGTGTTCTGCGAGTAAGATGTTGGAAAAAGGACACGGAAAGTATGATTTTCAATCAATAACTTAACTATCCAATCTCCAAAATCAGTAACCCAATTTGTGCAAAATCAACAACTTGGGTTACTATCCAATCTCCAAAATCTTTCAGAAAGATCAACTTGAATTTAGAGACTAGCTTTCCTGGAAGAGATGGTCGGTAAAGAAGCATTAACAAGGTGTTATTCACAGGGGATGACCCTCTTAGCAATGTCAGCATCTGTTCCTGGACTAAAGCCAAGGTGTTATTCAGAAAATGATTGCCATCCGACGGATGGACAAAGTGCGCTATGCTTTGTAGCACTTTACCTGATAGCACTAGGCACAGGGGGGATTAAACCTTGCGTC
The DNA here is from genome assembly GCA_027563885.1 of Erythroxylum longipes. Taxonomy (NCBI): domain Eukaryota; kingdom Viridiplantae; phylum Streptophyta; class Magnoliopsida; order Malpighiales; family Erythroxylaceae; genus Erythroxylum; species Erythroxylum longipes. Next base: position 28,807,602 of record JAOQMS010000008.1, read on the forward strand.
TCATCCTATGGAGCTGATCAGTTTGATGATACCGTGGAAGTTGAGAAGAGACATAAAAGTTCTTTCTTCAATTGGTTCTACCTCTCAATTAACGTTGGTGCTCTTATTGCTTCTTCCGTACTGGTTTGGGTACAAAATAATGTAAGCTGGGGATGGGGATTCGGCATTCCAGCCATAGCCATGGCAATTGCTGTTGTCAGCTTCTTTTCAGGAACTCGGTTGTACAGGAACCAAAAGCCTGGAGGTAGCCCTCTTACTCGTCTCAGTCAAGTGATAGTCGCCTCCTTAAGGAAACGCAAAGTCAAAGTGCCAGAAGATAAGTCTCAGCTGTACGAGACTGTTGATGCTGAATCCAGTATCAAAGGAAGCAGGAAGCTTGACCACACCAAAGACTTAAGGTTGGCGTTTGAACTGATTTATTTTCATTTTGAATACCAAAGTTTAGTAGAAAAATTATTGGTAGGATCAGATAGAATGTCATGTACTACTTCTCATGTCTCGTGTGATTGTGCCCCAGTTTTTTTGACAAGGCAGCAGTGGATCTACAAACAGATCACCTGAAGGATTCGGTAGACCCCTGGAGATTATGCACAGTAACCCAAGTTGAGGAGCTAAAGTCTATCATTCGGTTGCTCCCCATATGGGCAACTGGTATCATCTTTTCAGCAGTGTACAGCCAAATGGGCAACTTGTTTGTTTTGCAAGGTGAAACACTGGATGCACGTGTGGGCAATTCCAACTTCAAGATTCCATCTGCATCTCTCTCCATCTTTGATACACTTAGCGTCATTTTCTGGGTTCCAATCTATGATAGGATCATTGTCCCAGTTGCTAGAAAGTTCACTGGCGTCAGCAGTGGCATGACTACACTGAAGCGGATGGGCATTGGCCTCTTCATATCAATATTTTCCATGATATCAGCTGCAGTTTTAGAAATGATAAGACTCAGAATGGTAAGGAGGCACAGTTACTATAACGCAGACATGGTACCCATTTCCATATTTTGGCAAGTTCCACAGTATTTCCTGATAGGATGTGCTGAAGTTTTCACATTCATCGGGCAGCTGGAGTTCTTCTACCAGGAAGCTCCTGATGCCATGAGGAGCATGTGTTCTGCCCTTTCACTGACTACGGTTGCACTTGGGAATTACTTGAGCTCTCTCCTTGTAACTATCGTGACAAATATCACAGCTAGGCATGGAAAGCCTGGATGGATACCAGACAACTTGAACTATGGTCACATTGACTACTTCTTCTGGCTACTGGGAGCACTTAGTGTTTTGAATTTGGCTGTCTTTCTCTTCATCTCTAAGTGGTACACGTATAAAAGGCCTGTGGGAGCTCTTCGTTGATTATGTCTCAGCTACTAACTGAATGTATGTTCAATCTCTGTTGGAGGGCTTTCTTTTCGTTCTTTTCAACCAATTGTAAGAAATAGATATTATTATTTATTACATGATCTTTATTGAAAATGAAAATTGAGGTGTGATGAGAAAGGAAGTGCAAGAGGTTGTATTTCTTCTAATCTTTAGGATACTTTTTCTGCCTTAAAATTGGTGAAATCGTTGTGAAAGTGTAATATGAAGATTGATTTGTGGAGTAGGACGATGTGATAATGTGAAAGATTAACCATATCTTTTTTTGTGCATCTGTTTTGAATTTATTTTCATAACATGATCATAAATAATATGCGTGTCCAAACAAATCAAGCATGAAATTGGTGAGTATTAAGATCCTTTCATCACACTTGTTAGTTTGACATTGCACATAAAAGAATTGGAACCTTAAGCCTTTTTAGATAGTTAATCAAATTTTGTCACATTAATTAGCGAACTAACTATTTGTAAAGATGTTAGTATACAATGTCAAATGTATTTTAACTTTTGTGTCTAGGTCAGCTTTTTGCCCTTTACGCACTAAAAGCCAAAAATTGTTTAATTAGGTCTTTTTGTGGATCGTCACAAGAATAGGTCACCCTTCACTAAAAGTTATTTGTGTATGTGTTAAAATGAATGTGGTACTCTTAATCTTCTTTTTCGATTTGCATTCTTAGTACTGATAATTTAATTTTATTGGGTTTGTATTAGATTGTCATCCAATGTTAAAATCCAACCACAAACCTTACCATTTAGTAAAAGTCAAATTGACATGCTCAATTTAATAATAATTCATATACTAAAAATTAAAAGAGAGAAAAATTTTCATTTACTCATATTGACATTCATCCAAACTTATAGCAAAAATAAAATTTTTAAAAAATAATAAATACAATCTTGAATCCCGAAATAGTTAATAATAAAAAATTCATTCTATCTAGTTTTCCTTCAATAACTAAATCTAGCTATGCTGTGATCATAACCTGCCCAATCGTCTTATTATTCATCGACTCCTCGTATGCAATTACAATTACAATAGTGTAAGATGTATCAACTAGAAAAAGAGTAATAAAATAAAGAAGAAAAAAAACCTACTTTGAACATAAGAAATAAACCAAGTTTAAGTCCCTCAAAATTGTCAATTCAAATAATTATAGATCGACCATACCCCCTAAACGGAGTTATTACAATTTTAACCCAAAGGAAGGGTGATTTATGGTTGTCCGTGGCTAGGGCCACTTAAGCAATGTCAAAATGGAGCATATGCCATTCCATTGTTTGAATTTATTACACGTGGCCAGGTTCAAGCTTGTACATATCAATTGTTCAAAAAAAACAAAAAGAAGCTAGGAATAGAATAAGATGTGTACCATTTTATTTCACGAGCTGTATTGTCATGGGTTAGATTTGGGTATGTACGGTTAGCTGACCAGGTGAAAATAGCTGAGTCTACCCTTGGCATACATAAAGAATTTTGTGTGATATTATTGGCCACCACTAGGAACAAATAAATCAAATAATCAAATAAAGAAATAAGATATGAATAATGCCTATATAAGGACCATTCCTATTATCATCTTTACAATCATGATTAAATAAAATTTAACAACCCAACAACATAATATCTTAGATTCTGAAATTGCTTTCTCTCAAGTTACAACTGCTTATTCGCAAGTTGATTAATTGACATCTCTATCTAACCTTAAGAATTTATTAATTTTTATAAATTTTTGTGACATGTTTGACCCTAATTTCAGAGAATTTATGTAACCATATCTCTATCATTACCCTATACAATTCCTAATATATAAGTCGTGGTCCATTTACATACAAGTTATCTTAAATCATCATCATATAAATTAATATTAGATTTGATCACTAACATTAATTAAATTCACTTAAGAACATTCAAAGACATTTTACAAAAATAAACCCACTTTATAATTAAAATTAAAAATAACCTAGCCTAGTTAAATCACAATAAAATTTAACTTTTAGTGAATTCACATAATCATTTTTCTTTCATTATTTATTTTCTCAAAATTTTTTCTTATTAAGCTAATTATAATTAGATCAATTTACTTGTCATATATGCCTCAAAATAACCTCAAAGTAAACTCTTCCCCACATTAAATTGTACATTGTCCTTAATGGACCAATAATAAGCACAAAGTTAGTATATACTATTCAATTATAGTGTAATATACATATACAAATGCTTGATACCTTACATAAAGATTATCAAAAGAAGAAATTATAAAATGCAAATTATACTAGGGACAAATTTAAGCAAAATTACTAAATCAAAGAAACATATAATAATTAGAGGTGTTTGGAATATACAAAGGAAAATCATATGAAATAAGAAAATAGATAGTAAAAAGTAAGAAAAAGTATAGATCATCTGTTAGCTACTTTATTATGATCATCATCCCAAGGTATAAATGGTGGAAAAGGATTAGGTGTCATGCAAATCAGACATGGTAGAAATATGTGGTCATGTTCTCTTCCATCAAATTCAATTATTGGAAATAATTTGTGAACATCTCCCCATGTTCCTATTTCTTCCCATACAATGAAATCTATTGTTGCTCCACTTAATGGATCATCCTTTTAATGCTTTCCTATAATACTTATTGTGATGTCGATCTAATACCCTCAATCTCCTCCACCATAACCTTTGACTCAGGTCTTATCTTTTGTAGTCCACTCGCTCTAGATGGTGAATCAAATCCTTTAGGCATCTCTCCTACCCCTTTTATAAGGGAATCATCACTTGTATGTTCTCCCTTAAGACTAGCCACTGCAAATGCTTCATCTACCTTCTTAACCAGCCCCTTGTATCTCATCATCTTTAGATTGATGGTATCCATACCATAATCCAATTTCAATCCTAGAAGCATGGAAGTTACATATAATTTCTTTGCTAAGTTGGTGATGTATGACCTATCATAGATGGCCCCCTTCTTCCTATTAGCTATCTGCTTCAAATATACAAAAGAATAAATTAGGTTACATGGTTGATATCACCTTATACACTATAAAGTATAATAAATTATTAAGTGCATCCATACTTAAAGCGGCCCCTCCCATAAGACATTTACCCGGATGCCTGTCAGACGTTCGTGCACATGTCCAACAGAAATGGTGCCCTAACTATGTCACTTTCATTAACTCATGGCATCATAATTTAAAACATAAATCTCATGGTCTTCAAAACACAATTTTCCTCATTTCATTTTGTTTGGCCCCAAATTTTTTTTATTATTTTAGTAAGCATGAATTGAATAAATTTGGTGATCTTGGGAATAAATCATTTTTAATTGGAGTTTAATTATTAAGTCAAGTTTAGGAGGATTTATTTCATGGATTGATGGAAATTG
>JAOQMS010000008.1:28823753-28836034 GCA_027563885.1 Erythroxylum longipes
TTTTACTATCAAGTCACATATATGATGACATAAGCCTAATATTATTCATGGAATGTAAATCACATTACATAAACAATATACGTGCATATTTAAAAGAATACCTCATAATATATTATTAATAAGTCAGAATGTCAGTATAAAAGTTACATATGACTATTGGCTTAAGGCACACTACTAACACTAAGTGTCTTTTTAAAGTTGTAAAAAATTATCTCAAGTTCTTTTAAACTCTTAAACCATCTCAATTTAATTTTCCCAATTTAAATAAGTGTTTAATAGTGGCAATAAATTGAACCAGCGTATTTTTTGACTAAATTTTGCTTCTATATATTTTTTAAGATATTAAATTCCATCAAACCATCTAAAATACAATTTCCGAAGTTCCGAAATCTTACACTTGACCACGAATGATTCACTTCATGAAGCAGGAACTTTTAGTGCCCTACTTCATGCCTAGTTGCAAGTTAGGTTGCATAAGCCCAAAGCTTAAATTTTCACATTGTTTAACTGGGAAGAATAAAAATTTGTGTCTCTTAACACGATAGAACATGTGCAGCCTTGCGAATGCATACGCCAAATATAATATTCAATAACCAGAAACACGTCCATTCCTGGCTAAAGATAGTGTCTGGGATGGTAAGCTTTTGATACGGTTACACACGAGGGCCCATATATTGCTTGCAGAATTCAGGAATCCTATGCAGACACTCCAAACAGATGAGACCAATTGAATATGTCCAAGTGAAAAATGAAAATTTTGCCAGAGAATCAATTATTGCTCACCTGCATCACGGCGCTTATGTTGGCTTCTTGGGCTATAGCATAGGAGCATAGCAGAAAAAGGTCAACGTCAGAATTATGCCACTCACGAGGTGTGCAAGGCAAGTAAGGGCAAAGCACCAGCACCCTACTCCAAATCGAAAGAGGGGAAAAGACTTGAAATTGACTATGAAACAGTGAATAATAACTTTCACAATCTAAGGCCATTTCGTCTCAAGTAACCAATAAGCTCATACCAGTCTCAGTGACAAACTTCATGGCATTGGCAAGCAAGAAACTACTTCTACTCAACACCATAAAACAACTTACCCAAATTACTTGGAAGCTGTTTAGTGCAGCAACTATGCGTACCCATAGAAACTACAACTTGTACAAATTAAAAGTTAATTTATAAGTCGATAACTATGATTTGCTTTATCTATTCAACAAGGATAAACTTCGGTTTCATGTCATTACAACAACATTTTCAATTGAAAAACAACTAATGTTCCTTCACATGACAGTTCTTGCCATCGATTGTGAATTGTGTAGCCTACTCTTTCCAGATTTGCTCCTTCCATAACTCCTCAGTGGTGTCAAGTAGAACCTTAGCATGCCATTTTCTAGGTTGTTTGGCGAGTACCTGGGACTGCGATTTCGTTGCAACACGAGATCCTCTCGACTCTTCGACCCATTCTCTTTGTTCTCAAAAGTACTTGCACATGAAGCCATCTTGCAAGGATCCCTAGAGCTAACAGTATAGCTGCGTAAAAGCTTCGGGCTTACAACCCCATTAGCTTCTCCATTGGCTATATCATTCAATTTTTGCAAAGGATCAGGCACAGGCCTATCAACCACATTTTCCCCAGTACTAATTTCTTCATCTTCCAATTTGCTCTCACTTCTCTTCTGCATCAAACCCCATACATTCCACAAGTTTCTCCACCTATGCGACTTCTTGAATTTGAAACCCCTTTCACTAATCCCAGCAACACCAGCAGAACTAACATCCTTAGAGAGAGTATCAACACTCTCAGCACCATTAGCCTTCACTGAATACCAATTCGAATCTCTCAATTCTTTCTCAGTAACCAGCAACTTGGCTCCCTGGAACAAACCAGGTGTTTCAGGAGACACCTTAGCATTGTATAAAGCTTTGAATTCATCATCCACTAACTCCCCTCTCCTACTCAGCACAGAACGATCAAAACTCCTCCTCCTCCTCCTATCTGAGTAATAGTCCCTAGTCTGTGCTGTGCCTCCCGGGCTAATGTCAACCTCATTCTTCGGGTTCTCAACTTTGTCACTAGGTAACTTTACATCCTCCAAAACCGAAACTAAAGGAGTGAGCTTCGGATACGTTTTCCCAGTGAAAAAACCATCCCAAGAAGCCCTAGGCTCATCAAAAGAGCACCGTGAATCATCGATCGATAATCGTCCCACATCAACCGACAACCTGGGATCAGTATCACAAGATCTCCTCCCAAACCCATATTCTCCAATCTCCGACTGAGTCTCCCTAATTCTCCCCACACTCGGCCTTAAAATTTCCGGCAAATCAACACCGCCAGCATTACCGTGTTTTGGTTCCATCTTCTTCTTCTGTTTCCCTTGCCATTTCACTAACTTCTTACTAAACAAAGAAGCTACTTCCCAAAAACTCCCAGCAATGTCCTTCAAATCCCTACCTCCATTTCTCTTCCTCTCCCACTCGAGATCTATAAACTCCTTCATTGTCTTCAATTCTGCATCCTCTTCGAAAACACTTCCTTCATTCCCATTCCCATTTGGGTCAATTACTGGCTCCTTAGAAACCCTAATCTCACCCACATTTTCCTTTTCCTCTTTCAGGTCAACCCCGAAACCCAAAGCATTGGACTTTCCGTTGGAGCCTTTGCTACGTTTCTTCTTGTCGTCTTGGTGGAAGAGGTCAAAAAGCGAGTTTCGAGCTCTTACGTCGCAAGATTTGCGGCGAGGTTCAGAGACGGTGGTGGCAGTGGTGGTGGTGGTGGTGGTGGTGGTAGTGGTGGAGCTGGATGAAGCATTTTGGTTAGAATTGCTGGAATAGGATTTGCTGCGGCGAAGCTCGGCTGCGAGGTGGGTGATGGGAGTTTCCTGGTGGGTATCAGGGTCGATTCCAGCGAGGCGCTCACGGAGGCAGGAGGGGCAGAGGCCAGTGATGGGTGTGTTGGGGTGGCGGTGGCAGATGGAAGTGCGTGGCTGAAGAGTCATTATGGCTGGTGGTTTCCGATTAGTACTGAGATCATGGCTTGATGGGACTGAGTGGGTTTGTGAAGCGTCTGACTGACAGTAGGTTGCTCTGAAGGGATAGAAATAAGAAGTAAACCCCTGGGGCCTGGATGCATCGCTAAATTGGGAAATTGTGGATTCATTAATGGACACTTAATGAGACCATTCGCTTAAACCTTTTAGGTAAATTGTATAATTAATTAAAATATTGATGAAAAAGAAAAAGTAAGATGTATTTATAACGTCATAATTGGACAAGAAAATCTTAAACATCAGGCGTGGCTTCTTTTCTCCTATATTGTGGGATTTGTAAAAAGTAAATGCATATTATTACAATAATTCGTTTTTCCAGAATTTACTAACCTGTTTCTGGTTACTGCAAAATTTGTGTTGCCCAAAATGTGCAACCATTTAGATGCTTGAGTCAACCCAAGTAAGGACAAAACACCATTTGGCATCGAAGCAAACACTTTTTGTTTCTCCCCACGCCCTTGCCTTTTGCAATGTCGAGGTCGAGGAGACTTTAGGACTACCTATGCCTAGGATTCTTTTGTTTTCACTATCTTCTTTAATCGCATCATCTTTACTAGTTTGATATTCACTTCCCACTAAATGTCCGTTTCAAATCTTTGTACTTCATTTATATAAGATTATCGTGTCTCCTTCTTTAATACGTGCATGCCATTAGTTTGATTTATTTAACCCTTCCAGATGTGTTGATTTCACGCCCTCTTACACAGTTCTCACCTTTTAAGTTTATGTTTATATGGACGATTTTAAAGATATTTAACCCCAATTAAAATATGATTTATTTAAGTATGGAAATAGAGTTTCAATTAAATATTAAGAAACTATATTTAAATATTTAGACTCCGACCCTGCTTTTTAAAAGATTAATTATAAAGGGAAACGTTCCAAGCGCACAAATATCTTGATCTTGAAGACAACCAACAAAAGCAATGAGAATAAAAAGAGGGGTACATCTATGATTAACATGGCTGATGAGAATAATTCATAGGCAAAGCAAGATAAAGTTAAAGAACAAAGGAAAAGGGTGAGCAAGTTCCCCTTAAGTTCAACACTACATTAAATAGGGCAGTTAATTATATCTTTGACAATAAACTAGCCTTGAAATAAAAAAGAATGGTAAAAAACCCTATAAAAAGGGATAAGAATTTATAGTTTCGTTTTCAACGTGATGATAGGCATGAGAATGAGAAGTATAAGAACCTCTAAAAAGTGGCTATTCAGTTAATCATACAAGAAATTTTAGGTCATTTCTTGAAAGATAATAACATGGATGATTGTATCAAGGAAGAATAATGAAGGAGTCCCTTACGAAGTTTGAGAACCAGATAATTGAGTCAAGAATAACCCTAGTTAATAGGTGCTACATATGATATAATATCTCATTTTTTCCATGCTAAGGGTTAAAACCTTAGAATACTGTGCATGAGAGACAATAATGAGCAATTAGGAAATACATTTCATATTCATGTATAATGTAGCATATACACACATTTGACTATTAAATTTTGCACACATTATAATGATTATACATGCATTTATTTGACATTTTTCATTTATAATTGATTTATAAATGTGATTATGATGGGAATTGTGGATTATATGTCTTGAGAATTGATTTGGTGATAATAAACATTGATCTAGAATTTTGGTGAAAATTTAGGAAATTTCTAAAAATTTTGAGTATTTTGGACTAAGAAAAATGTCAAGTGCACAACAATTGAGTTATGGTAGTAGAAATAAGTGTTGAATGATAATAGAAATAATTGATATGTGATATTATGATCTAATGACAAATGTCATAGAAAATTGGGAGACAATTGAAGTAGAAATTGGAGATAAACGGACTAGTTAATAAAGAGAACTAAGTGAGACCCATAGAAAATGGACATGTGGCAAATTACAAGTGTCACTTGCCAAGCCATGTCTTAACCCACGATGTTTCTCCTAAATGAAAGACTATCTTCCCCTTAATTTGTCTTTCACTTTATTATTTGCTCTCATCTTTTTGTTAATCTCTCTTCTTTATCTTCTTCATTCTTCTTCTTCTCCATTCACGATATCCATCTCATCTCAAGACCTTGTGCTTGTTCACACCTTTCACTTGCTACTTCCATTTTATTATCTTCATCATCTTGCCACTAGAAAACCTAACCTAACCTATCTCTATGTTGATGATCGTATGATATATGGAAAGCTATGGTTCGTGTGATTTTGAAGAGCTTGGAGTTTTATCAAGTACGTTATACTTTGATCTTCATAGGTAGTTACAAATAAAACAAATATGATGAATGATTTGAGATTTGATGACCATGATCATGGAGCTTCATATATGCTTTAACGTGAGTGTAAAAATAAAGAGGTTTATGTTCTAATTTAGTATTAATGCTATTCATGAGCTGTGTAACAAAAAGCATGTTATGATGATAGTTTAAAGGATGAATGATTATGACAAGTAAGTTGAAATATGATGATGCATGGATGAAGAAGTAAGTAGGGTTATGCCTTGCTTTTGTGTTATGATGAGTGATAAATCATAAGTTGTTGTAGAGATGTTTTGAGATATAATGATCCCTAAAATGATGTAGAAAGAGTGCAGAAACTTTAATTAGTAAATGGATGATTTCATGTTCTGTTTTCTTGGTATAATAATGTGCATCTCTTTGGTTGTCATAGAGATGAACTAAAATGAGTTTAAAGCTAAAGAAAAGGATTAGTGTGGTGTCTTGAAATGAGGTAAGTTAGGGTGATAATTTAGAAGTAAAATGAAGGTGATATTGAAGTTGAACACGTGCAGAAAGTTGATGATGAATGTATATGTATAAATGTTTTGTTTTTGTGTTTATGATCAATTATAGATTATGAATTTATTTATGATTAATATTGAACTGAAATGGAGCTAAGAATTAAGAGGAAAATGAAGTAGAAATGATTATTTTGGCATGAGATGTCTTAAGTATGATATGGAAAAAGTTACGTGAATGATGATGAAACAAATGAGTAGAGTTTTGTGGATTTTAATGCAACTAATATAGTAGTTGATTTGGTATGTAATGAAGTTGCATAAATGAATGTTAATATTGGAAAATTTGGAGTGAAATTATTATTAGTATATGTGTTGAATTCGTGTGAATGGAGGAAGAAATTGCAGGGCATGATCGTGGCCCTCACCACACGATCGTGGCTAGGCAAAAATATGGTTTTGTCACGATCGTGTCAAAATCATCACGATTGTGGCTAGTGCCATGAGTTTTTGTCACGATCGTAGGAGGGACACCACGATCGTGGGCAGACATATGGAGTAAAAGGTTTGTCTTTTGAGTGATGTTTGAACCAACTAATGTTAAGGTACTTCCTTATAATGTATTTAGGCTTGAATGAGATCTTGAATGACCCTATTTGATGATGAATTAGGTGATTAAAGTGAGTGAAGTGTATTAGGTATTAAAGAATGACTAAGGATGTTATAAAATGATTATGAGAAGTAAATTAAGGAAATATACCCAGGATTGTCATTGAGCATGCATTGTACTTAACATATATACATATGTGCATAAATGAGTACTTATGTGATTGTGCAAAGTTGTAATGTTTGTAAATGTATATTGCATGTTATGAAAGCGCCAATAGAGCGACAACATCCAGACATTGCCGGGACATCGAGGCAATAGATATCTGGAGCATATTGTGAGTAACCTAGATGGTCTCACACTGATTAATTGTTTGTTTAAATTTTTGTATTGAATTATTACGTGATGTGAATGTATTGATTTCGAACGTTGAACGTCCGAGACGGTTAATGCATGAAAATCATATTGGAAGTGCTCATTGTATTTGAATTTTACAGAAATAAGTGCATTGAACATTATTGTTGAATGTCGGACTTAGGTCCGAGGAAAAATGTGAATATGAATATGAAAAATTGAGCACAAGTGATTGATTGAATACATGATGCATTTCATTATATGAATGCATGATAAGATAAAGGCAGTTATGACCGGAGTTGCCAGTGAAAAAGAGCTTAAAGATCAGAATGTGGTAAGAGCCTCTAGTTCACTATGTATAATAAGCCTGGTATCCCTAACGGATACAGAATAGTTATTAATGAGCCTGGTATCCACAATGGATACGGGATAGTGAAAAAGGAACTTAGTCACAACAACGTAATAATTGAATATGAGTCACATGTGCACTACATATATAATTGATATGTAAGTTGTAAATGATCAAAATGAACTGATTGATTGTTCGGAATATGATTTGTAAACTAAGAACGAAAATGATATTTGATAGTATTTGATACTTGGTGAAATGATGTGCACTATATGATGACATGAATTATACGTGAATTTGAAATTTGAAATATGAACTATTTGTGTTATGTCATGTGGGTGAGCCATCGAAGGTGGTTAACTTACTGAGTTCACAAAACTTATCAAAATTGCAAAGTTGACTTTTCAGGTACGAGAGAGGGGACTTAGCTTCTAAGATAACATAAAAGAGACTTAGTATTGCTTTTGGATAAAAGAAATGGCTCAAAGGTTGGTCAGCTAAGCCTGAAGGATTTAGATAGGACTTTTGTATAGTTCCTTATTTATATAGCATGTAGATTGTGTAAAAGAGCAGTAAACTCTTATAGTTTTGATGTTGTATATATGGATCATCTAGTGTAATGCTACAATGTACCTTATGTTTTTAAGAAATGAAAATGAGGAATTGAGTTTTGAGATATTTTGATATTCGTGTTTTAATTTATGATGCCATAAGATAAGAGAAAGTGATTGCTCTAGTGCACTGCTTCCACCGAGCGTCTGCTCAAATGTTTAACAGACGTACAGGCACTTGTCAAATGGGATTGGGGTGTTATAACGTTTGGTATCAGAGCGTGGTTTGGCATCTATAAGGACATATAGGAACATTAAGCATAAAATATTGTGAGAAATGCGGATAGTATTCAAAGTTATTATCTATTATAGGTCATTCGCCATAGGTGACCAAGTAGGACAATTAGCTGACCTAGAATTAGTAGAAGCCAGTAGAGAGTCTTCCGTATCTCAACCTGAGATAATGCCTATAAGAATTTGTGAGAGAAGGGAAAGGAGGTACAATAAACTGAGAAAGTAGGAGGCTGTGGACTTCTATGGAAGTACAGATCCTAAAGAGGCTGAGGGATGGCTAGAGAGAACAGAGAGAGTCTTCGATCATATGGACTGCGAGTCGGATGATAAGTTTGACTATGCAACCCAGCATACCAATAGTGGAAGACTGTTCTAGGCAGTACCACCAGGCCTTGTAACTTGAAGTGGGAAGACTTTCTAAAGGTCTTCAAGGAGAACTACATGCCCAAGCTCTACCTAGACATAAAGATGAAAGGATTTCTGCATTTGAAGCAGTGTAATCTCTCAGTGGCAGAATATAAGATAACGTTTAATGAGCTAATGGGGTATGCCACCAGTTTGATTCCTATTGAGGAAGACAAGAGTAGGAGATTCAAGATGGGCTAAATATGGAAATTCGAACGAGGCTTGCTATTACAAACTTGAACAATTTCTCTGAGTTGAGAGCAGCCTCGATCCGAATAGAGCAACTGTTGAGAGATCATCAAGGGGAATACAAAAAAGAGTTTAGAATGAAGAGGCTGAATGAATCTTAGGGTGGTTCTGGCAAAAGGTTTATTAAGCACCAGAATAGATCTTCTCGACCATCGGCTCGATCAAGACAGTTGGGGTTCAGACAGAGGGGTAGTTTTGTTCAGTATGGCAGTGGAAGAGGTGCAATGTCGGGACAATTAACCAATTGTGAACATTGCGAAAAGAAGCACAATGGTGAATATTGGAAACTATCTGGAGCTTGCCTATGATACGACTCTTTTAATCATCAGATCAGAAAATTTCTCATTGTGTATGGAGCACAGTCTGGAAGAAGAGGAGGAGTGGTGATAGAAACAACAGTCTAGTAGAGTGGAGCTAGTGGGTTTGAACAGAGAGGTTGTGGTGGAGGTAGATTGAGTTCTAGGAGTCCTACTATCATAACTGAGGTGCGGAGCAACCAATTGTAGTCTTAGGCCTGTTTATATAATGACCTAAAAGGAGGCTCAGAATTCTCCGAATGTCATTGCAGGCATGTTACATATCTTTACTTATGAAGCTTTTGCATTGCTAGATCCTGGATCTACGTATTCTTGTATCGCACCGTATCTAGCATCTAGGCTACATTATGTTAGAGAACTATTGAAACATGAATTAGAGGTGAGTACACCGATAAGTAGTACTACAATAATTGGTTAAGTTTGTAAGAGGTGTTTAATTCGAATTGATCAGGCAGAATTGGAAGCAGAATTGATTGTATTACAGTTAAGGGAGACAAATATTATTTTAGGCATGGATTGACTTACTACTCATAGGACTATCATGAACTGTTATGCTAAGGAGGTAATATTAGAATCTCCTAATCAATCGAAAGTAGTGTTCTGAGGTATTAGTCAAGCAGTGCCAACCATACTGATCTCATTCATGAGTGCACTAAGATTGATTAGAGGATGATGTGAGGCTTATTTGGCCCACGTAGTCGATAATCGCACTGAGCAGAATGTGCAGGACATTATTATTTTTAAGGAATTCATGGATGTGCTTCCCACTGAGTTATTAGGTTTACCTCCAGATAGGGAACCAAAGTTTATGATCGACTTAGTTCTAGGTGCTGCTCTTATATCTATTCCTCCATATAGGATGGCACCTGTGGAGATGAAGGAATTGAAGGCTCAGTTGCAGGAATTGTTGGAAAATGGTTTTATCAACCCTAGTGTATCACAATGGGGAGCTCCAGTCTTGTTTGTAAAGAAGAAAGATGAAACTTTGAGACTGTGCATCGATTATAGGCAACTGAATCTAGTAAAAGTGAAGAACAAGTAACTGTTGCCTAGAATTAATGATTTGCTTGATCAATTAAAGGAAACTCAGGTGTTCACTAAGTTGGACTTGAGATCTGGTTATTATTAGTTAAGATAATAGAGGCTGATGTATAGAAAAGTGCATTCTGGAGCAGGTATGGGTATTTTGAGTTCCTAGTAATTCCGTTCGGGTTGAATAATGCCCCAGTAGCATTTATGGCTTTGATGAATAAGGTGTTTCAACCATACCTGGATCATTTTGTGATAGTGTTCATCGATGACATTTTGGTGTATTCGAAGAGTACAGAAGAGCATGCTAAACACTTGAGAGTAATTTTACATATCATGAGGGAGAAACAGTTATATGCCAAATTCAGTAAGTGTAAATTTTGGCTGGATCAAGGCATACAAGTGGATTCAAAGAAGATAGAGGCAGTAATGAAGTGGGAGACTCCAAAGAATGTGTCTGAAATATAAAGTTTCCTAGGATTAGCTAGATATTATCGGAGGTTTGTCTAGGGGTTCTTATTAATTACAACCCCTTTGACAAAACTTCTAAGGAAGAATGTACCTTTTAGATAGAATGATGAATGTTAGAAGATTTTTTAGGAGCTGAAGCATCAGTTAACTACTGCATCAGTGTTGACTATTCCATCAGGAACTGGAGGTTATATGGTTTATAGTGATGCTTCGCAACAAGGATTAGGATGTGTATTGATGCAATATGGCAAATTGATAGCCTATGCATCGAGACAATTAAGGTTTCACGAGATTAATTATCTAGTACATGATTTAGAGCTTACTGCAGTGGTTTGTGCTCTAAAGATATGGAGACACTATTTGTATAGAGAGACATTCCAGATATATACTGATTATAATAGGTTGAGGTATTTATTAAGTCAAAAAGAATTGAATATGAGATAAAAGAGATGGATTGACCTGTTGAATGACTATGACTGTACGATTGAGTATCATCCAGGAAAAGCTAATATGGTGGCAGATGCTTTGAGTAGAAAATCAAATAGCAGTGTAGCTCAGATTCAGATATTGAGGTTACCAAACCTAGTTTAATTAAGAGCATTGAATATTGAGTTGAATCTAGAGCAGAATGAGACATTGCTTGCTACATTAAGGCTGAGACCAACATTGCATGATAGAATCAGAAAAGTTTAGAGTAAGATCTTAAAATGATGAAGCTTATTGAGAAATTGAAAATGAAACTGGATTCTGAATTTGAATTAAGAGACGAGACACTGGGTTTGAGACAGAGACCATGTGTACCTAATGTGGATGAACTGAAGAAAGAGATTCTGGAGGAAGCTCATGTAGTAGCTTATGCTATGCATCCTGATACCACCAAGATGTATAACACGTTGAAATAACATTTCTGGTGGCCATGGATGAAGAAACAAGTGGCGGAATATGTTGTTAAGTGTTTAACTTGCCAGCAGATTAAGGCTGAGCATCAGGCTCCGGTTAGGAAGCTACATTCATTAACTATTCCGAAGTGGAAATGGGAGCGAATTTCGATGGATTTCATCATTGGATTTCCAAAAACTCTAAGGCAATATGATGCTATATAGGTTGTGGTGGACTGATTGAAAAAGTCAACCCATTTCTTGCCAGTGAGAGAAAATAACTCACTAGACCAATTAGCCCGAAGGTATGTGAACGAAGTAGGAAGGTTATATGGGGTTCCGGTGTCCATTATATTAGATAGGAATTCCAGATTTACTTCGAGATTCTGGAAAATCTTACAGACAGTTATAGGAATGAAGTTAAACTTCAGAACTACATTTCATCCTTAAACAGATGGACATAGTGAGAGGACAATTAAGACTATTGAGTATATGCTCAGGGCATGTGTATTGGAGTTTCAAGGAGTATGGGATCAGTATATAGCCTTAATTGAATTTGCTTACAACAACCATTATAACAGTAGTATCGGAATGGCACCGTATGAGGCGTTGTATGGCAGAAACTTGTTCGCCTCTATACTGGGTCTGAGAAGGGTAAAAGGCTCAGAACTAATACAGGATACTATGGATAAAGTGAAATTGATCCATAGTCAAATTAAAGTAGCTCAAGATAGACAAAAGAGTTATGTAAATCAGCACCGAAGGGATAAGGAGTACATAGTAGGAGACAAAATGTTTCTAAGAGTGCTGAGGTTCGGTAAAAAAGGTAAGTTGAGCCCTAGATATATTGGTTCTTATAAGATCATTGAAAGTATTAGACCATTGGTGTAACATCCCATCACCTATGGGAAGGGTAAAATGGTAATTTGGAACGGGTTAGGAATGCTTAAAATTGTTTTGCTATGTTCATGCATTCATATATGCACATGAATAGTGAA
>JAOQMS010000008.1:28845073-28863678 GCA_027563885.1 Erythroxylum longipes
CCCCTTGTGCTCAGATTCACTCCATTATAAAATGTTTGAAGCAGGAATTCCTTCGGGAGGTTATGATGAGGGTAGCTTCTTTGAAGTTTTTTAAATCGCTCCCAAGCTTCGTAGAGAGATTCTCCGTCGCTCTGCTGGAAATTTGTTATTTCCTTTATAATCCTTGTTTTTTTAAAGGAAAATATTTTGTGAGGAATGCTTGGGCGAGCTGTTCCCAAGTTGTGATCTGGCTTCGATTCAAAGAATTGTACCATGCTTTAGCCCGATCCTTCAACGTGAATGAAAATAGTCACAACTTAACTGCATCATCAAACATTCCATTAAATCTGAACTTGTTATAGATCTCCAAAACATTTGCAATGTGGGCATTCAGATCCTCTTTTGGAAGAATGTTGAGTAGCGCTGGCTTTATCTCGAAGTTATTTGCTTGAACTACTAGCCTCGCCACTCCTTGAGGACTAAACCCTAGCCTCATGAAATCCATGAGTGTTCTTTCTGGTCCTCCTTCCTTTCCTTTTTCAGCCATATCTTGATTTAAGAAATTTAAACGCTTTTTCCTTCTTATTTCTCTTTCGTGCTTCTTAATTTTAGCGATTTCGTCTTCAATAACTTCTTTCGTCTTCCATGCGCTCCTTGTGTTCATGCACTTGCAAGTCCACAAGGTAACGTATCAAAACTCTTAAATCAAAGTAACTAAATTAAAAAAAGATGCTAAACAATCAATCTCTGGCAACGGCGCCAAAAACTTGTTGATGGATTGTAAAACCTATCTACTTGTTTTATGCTCAAAAACCGCAAGTGAACGGGTCGTGACTTGTAGTTAGAAAGAGCAAATATCGATCCCACAAGGATTGATGCCCAGATACCGCTTAATTTAGAAAAGACTTTGTTTAAGAAATACAATTTTTTAATGCAATTAATCCAGAAAATTATATTAAAATTAAAAGACTAATGTAAACAATGGACAATACCGCAATCGCAGAAATTCTGAATTCACGGATCTAAATGCTAGAGATTACTTTTTCCTTATTCTGTCTCCCTCATATTTTATTGATTGAATTGTGTCTCACCCTAGATTTCCAAAGGTACTAATTACCCTCTCTCAAGGTGTAACTATTTGTCCCCAATTGAATTGACGGGAATCGATTGAACGATCTCTTAACCTACCCAATGACTCTACCGATTCAACTAGTTATTACACTATCCTATGGATGATCAATTGACTAATTGAAATATCTCTTCTAATTATTCAATTGATATAATAATTGCTAGTTTATAGGTTGCTAACTCTCATTGTACAATCCTACACGATTTTCATCTCACTCACTCTCTCGATTTGTTGCAAGATGACAATTAAGAACAACAATTATCAAAGACACTTCATTCAATCCAATAAAACATGAGTTTTGACAAAATAATGAAAAAGCAATCCCTAATATGAAATTAGCCTAACATAGTCTCCATAACACTATCAACATTCAAATAATCCATCTTTTCAAAGACAGGAAGAGATTAAAAAGATAGAAAGTGAATAAGAAAATTCCTTCTCTTCTTTGCCAAAATCTGGAATTTTGGTGTTGATGTCCTATTTCGCCTAATCTTGATGATGATCTTTGTTTTCAATCCTTCCTTGATGCTCCAAATGTGTGTTCTTTACCCAAGGATGGTCTCTCTACAGGTAGGTGTTGTCTCCCTAGAAGATGTGGGCTTAATGATGTTTTTATAGTCCAAAAATCCTAGGTTTAATGAAGCCTCGTAGATTGCCTAAAATTACAATTCCCACATCTGTGGGAATCTGCATGATTCCAACGAGCGTGGGACTTACAGGCAGAAAAATTTGTCCCAGATGTAATCCTCTTTTCTTCTCTTTTATACTCTCTTGTTCATCCTCCAACTTGCTTCCTACACACAAAAACATAATGGAAATCAAACTTAATGAAAACATGTAAACTAAATCCTAAACTAGAGCAATAAGCAACCATTATACTGAAAACATATGTTAATTACCTATAAAAAACATATCCTAATGCACACCTATCATGTACCTCTCTCGCTCGTCCATAATCAGCTATTGTTGGCCATCTCCTCGATCAACTCCTTTGCTTCATCAACCGTCTTCCGCATCAAAGATCCTCCTAATGCCACATCAATCTTGCCTCTAGTAGGTGGTTTACTCTGCTATAGAACGTCTACAGTAGGAACTCCTTCGATAAGTTATAATGTGGGCACTTCCTTTACAGGTCCTTGTATCTCTCCCACGCTTCATAAATTGACTCCCCATCACCTTATAGAAAATAGTTATTTCCTTTATTATTTTTAAGGTCTTTGTCAGTGGAAAGTACTTGTCTAAAAAGGCACGCACAAGTTACTCGCACTTTGTGATGTTGGAGGGGCTTAGATGATACCAAACCTTTGCTCTATCTCTAAGTGTGAAAAGGAACAGCGTCCTCCAACATTTGGTGATACCAAAAAGTATCACAAATCTTAAGGAAATTGACAATGTATGCGTTTGGGTCCTCATTTGCCAATCCGTAAAATTGCACGTTCTATTGAAGTACGTTGAGGAGGGCTGGCTTAATTTCGAATGAGATCGCTTGAATAGACGGTCTAGCCACTCCTTGGTTTGCCGGGTTCAACCATGGCCTCATAAAGTTCATAAGGGTCTGTTGTTGCCATCCAGGGTTCACTTCCTGACCCTCAGCCATTATTGACTTTTCTATCTCTTCTTCTTCCTCTCGCTGAGCTTTCCTAAGGGTTTCTTCTAATCGCGTGATGTCTAAATCTATTGTCTCAGCTGCACGACTTGAATCTCTCATGGCTCTTGTGTTCATGCAAAAAAACGATTCCAAAGTAGGGCAAAAAAAATGAAAATAAAATTTAAAATTTAAAACTACTCTAAGGCCTTAAACTATAGAACTAAATTATCGCCTCCCTGGCAGCGACGCTAAAAACTTGTTTGCAAGGTTACATATGCTAAGTTTTAATATTTATTAACCTTGGTAAATTCTGCAAGTGCATGGGTCATTCACATAGTACCTAAGGTATCGATCCCATGAGGAGTTGTAATCTAGTCCTAAAATCTAAAGTGGCACCAAGTAATAATAATCTAAAATAAATAATTAAGGTAGAAAATCAATAAATCAAACAATAAATTACGAGAATTAAATTTCAGAAATAATAAACAGCAACAAACCACACAGCCCAATCCAAAATCAACCTAGAAACTACCAATTGAGAGAAAAAGGGTTTTAATTCGAAATTAATGACAATCTAATCAATGGTGCAATTATTGAGTTACCGAGTCTAAACAGTCCTAAGGTGGATTACTCTGTCTCAAGTTATAATCCTTAAACCCTAATTAATAATCCCTAATTTAAATTATGGAATTGGGATCTCTCGATTCACAATTGACTCAAAATGTAAATTAATTCTAAAGTTGTCTATTAACCTACCGGGAACCTATGCTAGATCTCTTATTATATGATTCACCGATTTGATCTAATTCTTATCTATCAATTTACCTAACTCTCGTTAGCCCAAATTGATTATTTTCACTCAACTCACCCTCTCAGTTTGTTGCCGAATTATTATGAACATATATTGAATCACGAAAATAACTCAATTAAAACACAACGAATCAAATTCCATAAATCTCAAGAATTAAAAACTCGAAGGTGAGTTTAGACAGAATCAACATTCACAACACTATCCTCAATAAATATCCCAATTTCATAACATCAATAAAATTGAAATAAAAATTGAAAATATTGTTAGGATGGACTCATAGAGGCAACGACTACGGGAAACCACCTGTTCTGGGAAGTACTTCGTGTCAAGCTTCGTTTCCTTATCTGTCTTCCTTTATCTCCTTCCTCGAATCTCTCAATAGCCCACTAATGTTTTTCAAATTTTTCTGAAGTGGGTGCTCTATCAAGAGGCTCTCTAAGACTGCTGCATCTATCTCGTAATGATATATTTGTACTTTGGACGCTCAACGTTAAAGTTAGTGCTGAAATGGACCAAAAAATCTTACGAAACTTGAGTTTTTGCTTCAGCAAGATACATGCCATGATCGTGGCCAGCACCTAAACCTTTCTATCATGATCGTGGCCTAATGTGCATGAATGTGGCTTGAATGGAAGCTCTCTGTCACTACCGTGCCCGAAGTGCACAATCGTGGCCTGGCTACTTTGGCTCGTCCCTCTCTGTCACGATCGTGGCATCTTTAGCCCAAAAACTCCTCGCAACTTCTCTGTTCTTCGCCGTTTACCCTGAAACACTAACAAATCCATCAAGGTACCTTAAAAATATAACAATGAAGCTCAAAGACTCATACTAACCCATGAAAAACACTTAAACACACAACTAACACAATTAACACATAAATACACACTCAACACTCAATTTAACACTAAATAGTTAACGAATTAAATCCTAAAACACAATGCAAATGACAACTATCAGGAGTCATAAAGGAATTCCTTAAGAAAATTTACTTAAACATTTAGACATTTTACATAAAGTCCAGTTGACATGACTAGAGTTAATAGGGAATTCATTTACAATAAATTAAATATGGAACATCTCTTCAAACTAATAAAATAAAAGAAAAACATCATAATAGATAGATGAGATTTTGTAAAAAAAGGAAATGGCGAAGTTGTTATAAGTGTATTGCATTATAAAAATTGCCTATTTAGAGTAGCTTACTAATATGGCTATGGTTAAGAAAGTAAAAAAAAAATTACAGAATATTTATCGACTTCAAGTATGTCCAAAAGACAAGTACTCTTTACCACTTTCAATAACTCTAAAATTAGGGGAGCCATTATACGTCTATGTAGTTATTTTAGATGTATCCCTTAACTATGCTTTGATTAAGGAGAGAAATATCGGTCAAAGGTGGATATATTATATAAGTAAGATGTTACATGCCCAGAGTTAAAGTATTTAAAATTGGAAAAAGCATACACACTAATAATATATGCAAGAAAGTTATGGCATATTTTTAGACACACATTATTAATATACACACAAATATCCTGTTAAGGCTAATACTTCATAAGTTGGGCTTATTAAGAAGATTGGTTAAATGGTCAATTAAGTTTGAAAAGTTTGACATTAGGTAATAAACTCTTTAAAAGTGCAAGTCATAATAGACTTTATACTTGAAATATCAGCAACCATTGAAGAAGGAGAAGAAACTAACGAAAACGAGCAACCAAAATAAATAATGTGTATAAACGGAGCCATAAAGATAGCGTAATGATATATGAATATGTTTGAAAAGATCAATAATAGTAGTGATATATTTTATACTTAGGCATCAATTTAAAGCATTAATAATGAGGCAAAATATGAGATATTATTGAGTTAAAAATAACATATAAACTTCACATCAGGTCTATAACTATAAGATTAGACTTATATCTTATTACTAATTAGCTTAATAATATATATGAGGTGAAGGAAGGTAAACTATATATATATATATATATACACACGTATCTATATATATACGTATATATATCCATATATATATACATATATATATATATATGGATGAATGAAAACACACATCCAAATATCAAATAAATACCTCAACAAAAAAATTGTAAAGTTGATGATCGAGTTGCTTCGATGTGTGTAAATTTTAATTGATTAACCTCAATACTCCGCAAGGGCATAGGTCGTTCGTGTAGTACCTAAGATGCCGATCCCACTAGGAGGGATAATCTAATCCTAAAATCTAAGGCCATAATAAATCACAGAAATTCAAAATGTAACGAAACTAAAACAGGAATTCAATTCAATCAATTAAATCAATTTAAGAATCAATCACGAAAATATTAACAATTTAGCAATTACAATGCACACTCAAGAATCAACCTAAGGAATTACCAATTGAGAGAAAGGGAATTTTACATATCTTTAACGCTAACCTAATCGATTATGAATTACTGGATTATTGGTTCTAAACGATCCTGGGTTTGATTACTTTCTCTCGAGTTATAACCATTAACCCTAATTTATAAACCCTAATCAGATTATGGAAGTTGTAATTTCTCAATTAACAACTTATCTAAAATACTAACTAGATCTGAAGTTGTTTAATAAACTATTGGAAACTTATGTAAGATCTCTCTTCACACAATTTATCGATTTGATTTAATTCTTGCTTTGTTAAATCGCCTAACTCTTGTTAGCCCAATTTAATTATTTTTCACTCAATTCACCCTCTCTGTTTATCACTGAATTGTGCAATTACAGAAAATAAATCATAATAAATCCAGTGAAACGTAAACAATTAAATTTAATTAAATCAAAGACAAAACTTCAAAGCTGAGTTTAGAATATCATCAATTTCCAAAAATCATATCATCAAGTATTATTCCATTCTATACAATAATAAAATTGAAAATAACAGGAAATACAAAATTAAATGAACGACTAGAGGCAGCAATGTCAGGAAACTCCTGATCCGGGAAGTACGTCCAATCGGCTTCTTCTCCTCTTCTCTCTTCGTTCTTCTCTTTTTCTGTCTCTTAATAATTCTCTCTAGGGTGTTTCTAAAAGTGGCTGATGCAAAAGCTCCTTCTTCTTCTTTGTCTTATTTTTAATTACCTTTTATGTTCTAAGCAGCCACAAGGTTTTTTTGAGGTTCAAAAGTTCGAAAATCCCACGAAACTTGACATTTTTGAGTGTCTGAGCATCTGCCCTACGTAGACCACAATTGTGGGAGTGTAAGCTATGATCGTGGGCCACATCCGAGCCCTCTGTCACGATCATGGCATGCAGGCCATGATCATGGGCCATGTCTTAGGCTTCTGTCACGATTGTGTCATATGGGTCACGATTGTGTCATATGGGTCACGATTGTGGGTTGTTGTTTCAACACTAGTGTCTCCAAAACTTCTCCATTCTTCGATGTTGGCCCTGAAACGCTAACAAACACATCAATGTACCTAAAAAATATAAAAATTAAGCTCGAAGACTTGTAGTAACCCATAAAATACTTGAAACATAAGT
This sequence comes from Erythroxylum longipes, assembly GCA_027563885.1. Taxonomy (NCBI): domain Eukaryota; kingdom Viridiplantae; phylum Streptophyta; class Magnoliopsida; order Malpighiales; family Erythroxylaceae; genus Erythroxylum; species Erythroxylum longipes. The sequence goes on from JAOQMS010000008.1 coordinate 28,852,103, forward strand.
AATTAACAAACTAACACAATTCTAACCTAAACGCATACTAAACGATTGAATTAATAATTAAATACATATCAAAGTAAACCCTAAAACACAATGCAATTCACACTTATCAGCATCCCCATACTTAATTGTTTGCTTGTCCTCAAGCAAACAAAACAACAAACACACAAAATCACATAACACACAATGCAGTAATGAGACAATGGCTTCAACTTCATAAAATAAATTTAATTTAAAACACAATCATTCAAGTTATATCAAATCATTAACAAACAAAATCTATGTCTAAGGGCTTTGAACTAAATATAAATTTTAATCCAAACCCAAGTGTTAAATTATTTAACCTTTTCAATTCACACACACATTAATAATTCTTTGGTCATTCAAACTCTGTAACTACTTTTAAGTATGTTTTCATGAAAAGTCAAGCTATTACAAGTTTGGTAGGTTTTACTAGAAAATTTTTAATTAAACAAGGACCTAGTCTTTTATTTGGAGGCAAACATTGGTGATGAATGTCGATCCGGTTACTCGACTAAGTAATTTTTTATTAAGCTGCTTGGTTGAAACGTCATTATAGCTTTTTGATGCAGAGGCACATATTTGTGATGCGTGTTGATCCGATTACTCAGCTACATCATGTTCTCAACTGGTTACTAGCTCTATTCATAACCCAAAGGTCAACAGAATAGTAATTTATTTAACATTAATAAACATAAAATTTTATTATTTATTTCCTACCTTGTTGCTTTAGCTACTCGTTTCTATGAAAAAAAATACTAGCAAAGCTACTTAAGTCAAAATGCCTCAAATTATGAATGAATGTGATAATTTAGAGGGCTACAACTTAACACTAAATCCTAATTAAGCTACATATTGAAAAAAAGAACCCAATTTACTAATTTTGCGAGATAATGATTCTTTATAACCTAATAGACTATGTCCAAAATTAAATCAATTTCAATCCATCTAAGTCATTGACACATTCACATGATTCACAAAATGCAATCTATCAACTATCATATAATATGCAAAATTCACATTCAATGTAAAACACATAACCCTCCTCACACTTAAACAACACATTGTCCTCAATGTGAGAAGGGGACAAAAAAAACACATATGGAAATAAGGGACATAAAATTAAAGTAAAAAAAGTAAGTAAAGACTAAAGTTAAAAAAAGGGTTAGAATAAAGCCTCGTGGTGATGGAGGCAGGGATGGTGTTGCAGGTGGCAGTTGGATGCCTTGAGCCTCGAAATAACAATCGATATGACATATATCTCGACTCTGACGTCGTTGAGTTTGGGCCATCTCCTTCATTCTTTTAGAGTTCTTCGTGAGCGTATCTGTGGTTAATTTGGTGTTTGCAAAGATTGTATCAAGCATTTTCATCCAACCTAGTTCTTCTGTTTCTTCTTCCTCCTCAAATTCTTCACTAGTCGAGTCCTCTTCTGCCTGCTGAGGCAACACTGTACTTAAAACTCGCCTAACTAGCCCTTATCTTCACATGCATCTTTTGGCTGATATCCCAGAGTTCCATGTTATGGGACGTAAGGATTTCAGCACGCCATAGATGATGATGATTTAGAAAGCCTGGGATATTGATAGTTGTCAATTGCATGATGTTTTAGGGTTTAATTTGTTATGTATTTAGTATGAATTTCGGTGTTGAGTATACATTTAGGTTTTAATTATGCTAGTTTGAGTGTTTGAGTGTTTTTATAGGTTAGATTAAGTCTTTGAGCTTAAATGTTATATTTTTGAGGTACCATGATGTTTTTGTTAGTGTTTCAGGGTAAACAGTGAAGAACAGAAAAGATTCGAAGAATTTTGGGCTAAAGACCTAGCCCAAGATCGTGGCACAATAGGCCACGGTAGTGATAGAGAAGGATGGGCCAGCAATAGCTAGGCCATGATTATGCATATTAGGCACGATCGTGACAAAAAACCTCCAAGTTAGGCCACAATAGTGCATACTAGGCCACGAACATGATAGAAAGGTTAAGGCGCTGGCCATGATCGTGGCAAGCAGGGCAACAATGGTGGCCTACGTCAGGCTAACAGAAAAGCTCAAGTTTCGTAAGATTTTATGGACTATTTCGACCCTGATTTTGACCTAGAGCCTCAAAAGTATGAATAAAACATTACAAGTCAGAGGTAGTAGTGGGAGAATCTGAAAAAAGAGAGCACTCATGTAATCCAATCCCAAAAAACCTAAAGAGAAATTAAGCGATTGAGGAAGGAGACAATGGAAGAGAGACACAGAGAAGAGCTTGATATGACATACTTCCTAGAATAGGTGGTTCCCTGCTGTCGCTGCCTCCTCGACTCTGTTCTCGACGTATAATCCATTTATTTCAGTTTTATTCATGAATAGAATTGAAATAGGTGTTGAGAATATATTATGTTAAATGTTGAGTTTGTGTTTATGCTCACCTTCAAATCTTGACTTTTGAGATTAATAAATTTTGGATTGATTGGGTTTTTATTGATTTACTTGTGATTTAATTCCTGTTCTTAATAACTTGGCAATATACTGAGAGGGTGAGCTAAGCGAAATAATCAATTTGGGCTAATGTGAGTTAGGTGAATTGATAGGTAAAGGATTAAATCAAACCAGTAGAGTCGTGTAACAAGAGATCGAGCATAGATTCCCAGTAGGTTAGTAGATAATTTTAAAACTAATTTAGGTTTTGGGTCAATTGTGGATCGAGAAATCACAATTCCATAATTTGAATTAGGGATTATCAATTAGGGTTAAGAATTATAACTCGAGAGAGAGTAATTCACCCTAGGACTGTCTAGACCGATTAAGTCGATAATTTCACAATTAATTCGGTTTTCACTAATTTCGAATCAAAATCTCCTTTCTCTCACTCTATAGTTTCTAGGTAGGGTTTGGATTAGTTTATGTGATTTGTTTTCTTAATTATATTTCCCCAACTCAATTCTTGAATTAATTATTGATTGATTTATTTGTGTTAGTTTATTTTGATTTGAATCATTGCAATTTTAGTACGACCTTAGATTTTATGACTAAATTAGGTTTCCTTATGTGATCGATACCTTAGGAATTACGCGAATGACCCCTGCGCTTGCGGAATTTACCAAGGTTATAAATAGTAAAACTCAGCGTGTATAACCTTGCAAACAAGTTTTTGGCGCCGTTATCGGGGAAGGCAATTTTGTTCTATAGTTTAAGACATTTGGTTAGTTATAATTTTTGGTTTTAGTTCATTCGTTTATTTTATGAATCGTGCTCTTGCATGAACACAAGAGTCATGAGGAGTTCGAGTCGTACAACAGAGGCAATAGATTTAGACATAACATAATTAGAACGCAACCTTAGGGAAAGCTTGGCGAGAAGAAGAAGAACAAGATATAGAAAAGTCAATAATAGTCAAGGAATTTCATAGAAACATGGACTAAAAAGCAACTTAAGGACAACAGAAACGAACCTTTATGGACTTTATGAGGCTCGAGTTCAACCTATCTAACCAAGGAGTGTCTAGGCCACCAGTTTAAGTGGCCTCCTTCGAAATCAAGCCAGCCCTCTTGAACATGCTTCAGCAGAACGTCCAATTTTATAGACTGGCGAACGAGGATCTGAATGCACATATTGTAAATTTTCTCGAGATCTGTGATACTTTTTGGTGTCACCAGAGGTCAAAAGATGCTGTTAGGATTAGATTGTTCCCTTTCACACTTAGGGATAGAGCGAAGGCTTGGTATCACTTACTGAGCTCTGCTAACATTATGAAGTGGGAGCAACTCGTGCTTGCTTTTCTAGATAAATACTTCCCATTGACGAAGATTACAAAGATCATAAAGGAAATTACTAATTTCCAACAAGGTGACAGGGAATCAATTTATGAAGCGTGGGAGCGATACAAGGACCTACAGAGGAAGTGCCCACACCACAACCTACCGAAGGAATTCCTTCTACAGATGTTTTACAATGGAATTAACCCACCTATTAGAGGCACCATCAATGTAGTGTCAGGAGGATCATTAATGCGGAAGATGGTTGATGAAGCAGAGGAATTGATCAAAGAGATGGCCAGTAATAGCTGCCTTTGGGCGAGTGAGAGAAGTAGGTAGCCTACGACATTTAAAGAGTAAAAGGAAATCATCACAGTGGATCAGATGAAAAAGATGCAAACAAAGATCGACAATTTGACACGATAACTTAATGGTATGAAGGCATCATCTTCAGCTCTGGGTAAGGCCATGAAATTGAAGTGTGAGTTATACGGCCAAGTAGATCATGATACTGTGAATTGTTACTTGATGATAGTAGACAACCAGGACCAAGTGAACTATATAGGGGTGCAATATGGATGAGAAGGGGGAAACAATACCTACTCCAACACTTATAACCCTGGGTGGAAGAATCACCCTAACTTTTCCCGGTCGAATAACAATAATAGAGGGCAGTTTAGGCCTCAAGGGCAATCGAGCTTTTGGTAGGATAAAACAAGCTCGATGGAGTCAAAGTTGGACAAAATTTTAGATAAGCTCGGAACTTTAGATAATGTACAAATGAAGCTGGAAGAGAAATTTGAGCAAGTCACTAAGGATCATACTTTGTCCATTCATAATCTAGAAGCCCAAATGAGTCAATTCTCAAATGCCTTTTCTATATGTAACATTTTAGGAACAAAATCAAGGGAGCAATTAAAGGCTATCACACTTCGAAGTGGGAAGGAAATTGAACCACCCATAAAGACAATAAAGGAGCCTGTCCAGCCAGTTGAGAAGAATCAAGAAAAGGAGAAAGAAGTAGATATGAGCGAATATCCTCCTTGTGTTGCACCTCCACCGTACCAACCCAAGATTACTTTTCCTCAACGACTACAAAAGAAGAAGTTAGATGAACAATTTGCAAAGTTCGTTGAGAAGCTAAGGCATTAGAACATATGCCTAAATACGTAAAATTTTTAAAGGGATATTATCGAAGAAGCATACTTGGGACGAGAATCAGACTGTAGCCCTAACTGGTACTTACAGCTCCATAGTCACTAGTTAAATGCCTTCAAAATTGAAAGATCCAGGAAGTTTCACAATAACGTGTGTGGTTGGTGAATTGGAATTTTGCGAGGTGTTTGTGGGATCTGGGAGCTAGCATCAATATACTGCCTTTATCAATATTTAGGAAGTTGGGACTGGGAGAGGTCAAACCTACATCAATGTTAATTCAATTGGCTGATCAATCTATTAAAAGGCTGTTGGGAATAGTGGAAGATGTTTTGATGTGAGTAGATAAGTTCATTATTCCAGTGGATTTTGCGGTTTTGGATTTTGAAGGGGATAAAAACTGTCCACTGATCTTAGGTCGACCATTTATGAACACAGGAAGGGCTGTAATTGATGTTCACAAAGGTAAATTGACACTTCGAATAGGAAAAGATCAGGTTGAATTCGATATGAATAAAGCCTTAAAGAATCCGACAAAGAGTAGCACATGCATGAAAGTTGAAATCATGGATCAAAGTTTGTGAGAACAAGTTGAGAACTGCATAGCAGAAGTACAATAATTGAAAGCAGAAGCTGACAATGAACACCAAATTCCTAAATCTAAAGAAGATGATGAGATGGAGGTGACAAATGTTCCAGTACATCAAGACAAATTAGTTCGGACCAAAGCACCCATGCCACCATCTTCAGAGAAACTTCCAACATTAGAGCTCAAGCCTTTACCTGCACACCTTAGGTATACCTTTCTTGGTGAAGGTCAAACCCTACCTATAATAATTTCCAACCAAGTGAGTGAAAAAAAAGAAAGTAAGGTGGTGGAAGTTGTTAAGAAGCGGATGAAAGCCATCAGATGGTAGATTGCTGACATTCGAGGAATAAGCTCGACCATCTGCATACACCGAATAAAGTTAGAGGAAGGATGTAAAATGGTGCGAAAGCATCAACAGGGACTAAACTCTAACTAAAGGAGGTGGTCAAGAAGGAGATCATAAAACTCCTAGATGCAAGAATAATCTATCCCATCTTTGATAGTGAATGGGTTAGCCCACTACAATGTGTACTAAAAAGGGAGGAACGATAATGATAGAGAGTGAAAGTGGAGAAGTAATCTTAACCAGAACAGTCACAGGGTGGAGAGTATGTATAGAATATCGCAAACTCAACTCAGTGACTAAGAAAGATCATTTTCCTCTCCCATTCATAGACAAGATGATAGAAAGGGTAGCTTTTCATTCATTCTATTGCTTCTTTGATGCATATTCGGGCTATAATCAGATCTTCATCTACCCTGATGATCAGGACAAACACCACATTCACTTGCCCCTATGGACCTTCGCATACAAACAGATGCCTTTCAAACTTTGCAATGCTACATCAAGATTTCAGAGGTGCATGATGTCAATCTTCGCTGACATGATAGAAGACATAATGGAGGTGTTCATAGATGACCTTTCAGTCTTTGGAGATTCCTTTGACTTGTGTCTAACTAATTTGGATAAAGTTCTTCAAAGATGTGAAGAGTCACACTTGGTGCTGAATTAGGAGAAATGTCATTTCATGGTGCAAGAAGGGATAGTTCTTGGATATAAGATCTCACATTAAGGATTTGAAGTTGATAGAGCAAAAATGGAGGTAGTAGAAAAACTTCCACCACTAAGCAATGTAAAAGGAGTGCGGGGATTTGTAGGTTATACAGGATTCTACCGACGATTCATCAAGGACTTTTTGCAAATTGCATGACCTTTGACAAACCTCTTAGTTAAGGATTTGCCATTCGTGTTTGACAACAAGTGTATGTCTGCATTCAACACCTTAAAAGAGGTATTAATATCAGCACCAATTTTATCACCACCAGATTGGACACTTCCATTTGAAGTTATGTGTGATGCAAGTGATCAGGTCATAGGTCATGTTTTGGGCCAACGGAAGGATAAGAAGCTGCATGCGATTTATTATGCCAGCAAGACTCTTGCAGGACCCCAGCTGAATTATACTACACAGAAAAGGAACTACTCGCAGTAGTGTACATGTGTGATAAATTTTGGCCATATTTTTTAGGATCAAAGTTAATTGTATTTACTAACCATACGGCACTGAAATATCTTTTTAACAAGAAAGATGCAAAACCTAGGCTAATTCAATTGGTTTTACTTTTACAAGAATTTGATTTAGAAGTGAGAGATAAAAAAGGTGCTAAAAATGTGGTAGCTGACCATTTATCAAGACTGGGGGAGGGGGGGGGGAGGGAATACATGCCAAGCAATGATATTAACGAGAATTTCCTTGACGAAACTATATGTTGCTTGAGAGTTTTACTACATTGTGATTTACAGATATCGCCAATTATGTGGCCAGTGGTAAACTTCTATAAGATCTTTCTTACCAATAACGGAAGAAGTTCTTGCATGACCGTAACCGTTATATATGGGATGAACCAACCCTATACAGAGCGTGTGCTGATCGGTTAATTCGACGTTATGTTCCAAGTGAGGAAATGTTATACATCCTTAAGCAATGTCATGAAGGGCAGTATGCTGGGCATTATGGAGCCAACAAAACGGCGACTCAGATACTAGAGAGTGGATTTTACTGGCCACAATTGTTTAAAGGCGAACAGACCTATGTAGCACAATGTGATCGATGTCAGAGGATAGGTAACATCTCCAAAAGGGATGAAATGCCTTTATCCAACATTCAAGAGGTAGAGGTCTTCAATGTCTGCGGTATTGATTTTATAGGTCCATTCCCATCTTCAATGGGGAACATGTATATTTTAGTAAGATTTGATTATGTTTTCTGTTAGGCCGAAGCGGTAGCATCTCCAACCAATGATGGCAAGGTAGTGCAGAAGTTCATTAAACGACCATTTAACTGGTTTGGAGTGCCACGTATAATTATAAGTGATGAAGGCACACTTTTTTGCAACAGATCTTTTGATGCACTCTTAAAAAGATATGGAGTACACCATCGTGTTGCCACACCGTACCTTACGCAGACCAGTGGCCAAGTGGAAGTAGTTAACCATGAACTGAAACGAATTATGGAAAAGATAGTGAACAACTCCTGTAAGGATTGGGTAGCAAAGCTAGATGATGCCTTATGGGCCTATAAGATAGCTTTTAAAACACCCATTGGAACAACTCCATATAAACTCTTGTACGAGAAAGCTTGTCTTTTTCCGGTCGAATTAGAACATAGAGCATAAAGGGCGATTAAAGCATTAAACTTCAACTGGAAGCGAGCTGGCAAAAAGAGACTTCTCCAACTGTATGAACTTGACGAGTTTCTTTTTAATGCTTATGAGAACGCCAAACTCTACAAGGAAAAGGTTAAGAAATGGCATAATGCTTGTCTCAAGCAAAAGGAATTCAAAGTAGGAGACGCTGTTCTGGTATATATAATTCCCGATTAAGACTATTTCCAGGGAATTTGAAGTCTAGATGGAGTGGGCCATTTATGGTTATTCAAGTTTTTGATCATGGAGCTCTCAAATTGGAAAATGCTAACAAGGAGACTTTTAAGGTTAATGGGCATCGGTGCAAGTTGTATTTTGGAGGAGAAATTCCTAAAGATAAGGAAGTGATGTCCTTATCTCCAAATAATTGAAAATACCTTCTTCGATGAAAGGTCTTGCTAAAGACCATAAAAAAAGATTTTTTTTGAAAAATTTTGGGATAGTTCGATTTATTTTCAACAAAACGTGAGTGATGATGTGACTTCCCAAGGCATTCAACTACCACCTCCAACACCATCACCACCTCTATCTCCTTAGGATTTTTGTCTAACCCAAATTTTTTCTTTTCTAACTTGGCCTTCAGTTCTATTTTATTTATGTTTTTATTTTTATTTTTATTTCTATTTTTACTGTTAATTTTGTCTGTTCTTTGTTACTTTACTTTTTGTCTTTACCCTTCGTTCATATGTTTGTGTGTGCTTCCTTCTCACATTGAGGACAATGTGTTGTTTAAGTGTGGGGAGGGATTGTGTGTTTTGGTTTCGAATGTGATTTTGCATACTGTATGAAAGTTATTAGGTTACATAGTGTGAAGTGTGTGAATGTGTTAATGGCTTGGACTAAGTGAAATTCATTTAATTTTGTACATAGTCTATTGGGTTGTGAACGACCATTAGCTTACGAAATTAGTGAATTAGGGGGGCCTTTGGACAAATATACAGCCTAATTAGGACTTAATGTAAATTTAGCACCCTTTAGATTGTCACATTCATTCATAATTTGAGGTCTTTTAATTTAAGTAGCTTAACTAGTTTTTTCATGAAAACGAATAGATAAAAGTAACAAAGTAGGCAATAAATTTTGTTTTTGCTTAATAAATCACTATCTCTCTAACCTTCGGGTTATGAATAGAGCTAGTAGCCAGTTGGAAACATGATAATAGCTGAGTAACCAGATCGACAAGCATCATAAATGTGTGCCTTCACGTAAAAAGGCTATAATGACATCTCAACCAAACTGTTTAGTAAAATGACTTAGTTGAGTAATTGGATCGACATTCATCACAAATGTTTTCCTCTGAGTAAAATACTAAGTCCAGGTTTTAATGAAAAAGATGTGTGTTTTCTCAATAAAAACCTACCAGACTTGTAATAAGTTTGAATTTTCATGAAAATGTACTTAGGAACAGTTACAAAGTCTAAGGGACCAAAAAATTATCAATGTGTGTGTACAATTGAAAAGCATAAATAAGTTAACACTTAGGTCTCGATTAAGTTGTATATTTAGTTCAAAGCCCCTAGACACATATTTTGCATGTTAATGATTTGACATAACGGAATGATTGTGTTCAAGATTAAATTCATTTCATGAAGATCAAAGCCATTGCATCATTATTGCATTGTGTGTTTTTGTTTGTTGTGCATTGTTGTTTTGTTTGTTTGAGGACAAGCAAACGTTTAAGTGTGGGGATGTTGATAGTTGTTAATTGCATGATGTTTTAGTGTTTAATTTGTTATGTATTTAGTGTGAATTTGAGTGTTGAGTATGCATTTAGAGTTTAATCATGTTAGTTTCAGTGTTTTAGTGTTTTTATGAGTTAGACTAAGTCTTTGAGTTTAAATGTTATATTTTTGAGGTATTGTGAGGCGTTTGTTAGTGTTTCAGGGTAAACGGTGAAGAACGGAGAAGATTCAAAGAGTTTTGGGCTAAAGACCTAGCCTACGATCGTAGCACAACAGGCCACGATCGTGACAGAGAAGGACGAGCTAGCAGTAGCCAGGCCACGATTGTGCACATTAGGCCATGATTGTGATATAAAGGCTAAGGAACTAGCCACGATCGTAGCAAGCAGGGACATGATTGTCGCCTGCATCGGGTTGACATGAAAACTCAAGTTTTGCAAGATTTTGTGGACTGTTTCGACCCTGACTTTGACCTAGAGCCTCAAAAGTGTAAATAGAACATTACAAATCAGAGGTAGCAACTGGAGAATCTAAAAAAAGAGAGCACTCACATGATCTAATCCCAAAAAGCCTAGATTGAAATCGAGCAATTAAGGAAGGAGATAAAAGAAGAGAGACACAGATAAGAGCTTGACGCGACGTACTTCCTAGAACAGGTGGTTTCTCGCTGTTTCCATGTAGCATCCTGTCCCCATACTAAGGGTTATAACCTCGATTTCAATAATGGGGAGAATGGAAATGAGAGAGTTAGCGGAAAATTTGCATTTCATGCTCAGCGGAATGTCAGCATAAATGCATGTGAATTTGAGTCTTTGCACACATGAAAATATTTGTACATGCACTCATTGACATTTCGGGTATATTGAATAGTAACGAGATAGATTGAGAATTGTGGTTATAGCGAATGATTAAAATGAAATGGAGTAGGAAGACTAAAATAAAATCAAAGTGCTAGACTTAGTGAAGAAAAATGTGTTGAAGAATACTGAAAATATTTAGTATGGGAGTTATAGATTGTGGAGTAGAAAGTTATGGTCTTAATAAGGGGGAGATGTTCAGGAGCATAGATGTATCGTTTGTAAAGACTTATCATCTGTGATGACGTCATATCGTCTGTGATGACGTCATATCGTCTTAAGAGATGCATCGTTTGTAAAGATGTATCGTCTATAAAGACGTATCGTCTGTGATGATGTCACATTGTCTGTGATGACGTCATATCGTCTTAAGAGATGTATCGTTTGTAAAGATGTATTGTCTATAAAGACGTATCGTCTGTGATGACGTCACACTGTCTATGATGATGTCATATCATCTTAAGAGATACATCCTCTGTAAAGATGCATCGTTTGTAAAGGTGTATCGTCTGTAAAGACGTATCATCAGTGATGACGCCACATCGTCTGTGGTGACGTCATATCGTCTTAAAAGTTGCATCGTCTTAAGTTGACTTTGCTTCGTCTTAAGTTGACCATTTGAATCGTCTGCTTCTGGCATTCGTCTGCTTCTAGCATTCGTTTGCTTTTGCATTCTTCTGTTTATTACTTCTTCTATTTATAGCATTCGTCTGCTTTTATATTAATCTGCTTATTGCTTCGTCTGCTTCTGGCATTCATCTGCTTTTGCATTCGTCTGCTTATTGCTTCTTCTGCTTATTGCATTCGTCTTCTTTTGCATTCGTCT
>JAOQMS010000008.1:28869439-28881181 GCA_027563885.1 Erythroxylum longipes
AATATTGTATGAACAAATCAATTATTTCCTTTTCAATATATTGTATAAATTATTGAAATGAAAATGTATTATTTCTACAAACTTTAATCAAAATTTGATTTCAGGTTCAAATATGGCACCAAAGAGTCGATAGAATTTTCCGGGAGTAAGATTCAGACCACGATTCGGAGGTATTTACTGTACAAGTGAAGGATCTCGTGGTGTAGCAGCTAGAGATGATACACCTCCAGCCCTCCACCTACTACACTGGCATATGAGGCTACACCATCCATCACTCTTTCATCATTTAGTACCTCTATATCGACAGAGATATTAGGGGTAAATATTATGGATGAAGGAGACGACCGCTAGCCTGGAGCTGAGAAACCCGATGGAAGAAAATACATCACATTAGTCAATAATATGTAAATGAAAATACATGAACTACTATATGTTATAATTAAGTTATAGGTTACAATTTTAAAAATGGTATTAATTTATTTGTTTTTATATTCCATCTGGACCCTGTTCAAGAAATATGACATCAAAATTCAAGGAGAAGATTGATCCTGAGGACTATTGTTGGAAGAATATCTCTCAGGCAACAAAGGAATTTTACTATCATGAGTTTGAGGTATGATAGAAATTATTATTTCCTTTTTTAATATAAATTTTTATACATTAATTTGGTAACTATTATTACATCAAAAGTATTTATCAAATGTTTTTCCTTTTATTACAGAAAGAATTTTTTTGGGATTCTCAATTGGACGATACCATATATAAAGTATGGGAGTCGACAGAGCATACACGTCATTGCGACTTTGTTGGTGCGATACGCAGAACGGCTGTACGACTGCCTTACATTTCTGAAGAAATATGAAGTCGTTGGCTGCAATATTGGACATCACCTGAGACGATGTGGATTTCATAGTGTAATTCAGCCAACAGACGTGGAGGACCCGAGGGAGAGAGTCTTCCCGTACATACGGGAGGATCTATTACCCACCAAGAGCATGTATAGAGACTTGTAAGTATTTACAATTAACAGTTATATTCTCATCTATTTGCTTTGCTATATTTTAATTGAATTCCCTGCCAACATTTTTATAACTTCTACTTCACTTTGTATTTCTATTGAATTTTATGTGTGACTTTTGGAATGAATAAATGTGTTTCTTGTTGACAATGATAATGTTATACTGGTGCCATATATGGCTGTGATTTTAGCAACAGGGGTTGATTTCATAAAAATAGGGGAAACTCTGCCGAAATTTTTATAAAATCTAATTTACTTATAATTAACATTTATTCCTATGCAGGAAAAGTCTATGGGCGTGGCACCTACAACCCGTCAACTATTTTTGCACACTCACACTAAGAAGTATGACGGGGTGACATTCATCAACGATCGTTGAAGAGAAGTCAATGTATGTGAAATTTATGATTTAATATTAATAATGCTTAATAATTAGCACTTACCAATATATAAACATTGCTTTCTAATAGGACCAAATACAACAAACCATTGAACGGTGGTCTCAGCAATCAGAAAATGTTGATGAGGCTGATACTTACCTTGAAGCAGTAGGTGGTAGGGATCGTCATGGGAGTATATTCAGCTTAGGATCATTTACGAATACTTGTTATTCGCACTCCTCCACGTCTAGTACAGCAGCATCTGCTAGGGGGTCCAACAACACTAAAGTGGAAGCGCTTGAGAGCACAGTGCAGACATTCTCGACTCAGTTGCAACAGACGTCGGAACAGTTGCATCAGTTGCAATAGTCGATGGTAGCAATGTAAGCTCAGCTCCGTTAGAAGATAGATGAATTGAAGGGTACGGGCAGCACGTCATTGCACCAACTAGATGATTCACCATCTCCTGATTAGTAGTGTAGTTTTGGTCATTTAATTTGTATTACAGATACTTATTATTTATAATGTAACGTTTTTATTATCAATTAAGATATTTTATTTTTTAATCATTAATCAAAATTCTATTTAACCAAATTAAATGTATATTATAAATATTTAATTATTAAAATTATGCATCAACTATAATTTAAATATAATTACAATATATTTTTTAAAAAAATTTAAACAATAACTTTACCGACGAAAATAAACATCCGTCAGTAACTTTCTAAATAACTTATCGATGGTAAAGGCTATATTCCATCGTTAATTCATAAAATATACCGACGGATGTCAAATTATGTCGGTAATTATTCAGCATATTTACGGACGAAAAATATGTTACCATCGGTAAATTTGCCGATGGCCGTAAACATTTCGTAGCTAAATTTACCTACGGTTAAAGAACTTACCATTGGTAAATTTAGCGTCAGAAAATGTATAACCGTCGGCAAATTTACGGACGGAACACTTGTTACGGTCGGTACATTTTCGGTATATTTACCGATGGTTTATCATTTTCTAACGCTAAATTTACCGACGGTAAATTTAGCTACGCCCGATTCTCCAACGTTTTTGTCTATCGGTACATTCTGTCAATAATATGTGATACTGATGGAATATTTGTGTTTTCCAGCGGTATTTTCTGTCACAAAATGATAGTTTTCTTGTAGTGCGTGTCATTGATATTTCTACTGAGTGTTATTATTGATGTTGTTAAGAAAGTTTTAGAAGTCATAGAACTCCTTAGAAGCTAGTTCTAGGCTTGGAAATTGGGCAGGGTCAGGTTTACCTAAACTCGGGCTCAATTTTTTGAACTTAAGTTTTAGGCGTGGAAATTAGGTCTGGTTTGCTAAAAATGTCATTGTTCTGAATTTTTTAAAAAATTAATAATAAGCTAGGCCCGAGCTTGGGCTTGGTCCAGCTTATTATCATCCCTAGCTATTTGAATTTGTTGAGAACTTTAAGGTATCTATATACTTAATTCTATTACCTATTCTCCTTTGCTTAATTATGTAATTTGAACTTAATGTTACATTTCCTTATTCCTACATATGTTTATTAAATCATATAAATGATACATATATATATGACTCATGTACTCTTCCTCTTCTTATGAATAGAAATGGTGGGGTTTTTGTTCTTGGTTTTGATAGAACAAAGAAGCAAAAGAAAGGCTTTTCAGGTTTTCCCTCCTAATTAAAGTAAATTGAGGCCACAAACTTGACTAGAAGGGGTGCAATAACGAAGGCAATTGAACCAACCAAAAGTTTGAAGTTGAAGTAATCATGATTCCTATATACATGCCATTGACAGTAAATTAAAGTAAATAACAAAATATCATAAGCCAACCTTAAAGTTTATCTAAGTCCTCTTGTAGATGTGGATGGTTGAAATAGGCATGAACCTAGGCAGAACAAATAACCAAGTTGATGATTCTTCTCTAACTCAATTTTTAATATTTTATGGCTTGAAGATTGACATCAGATGTTTTTACTATGATGTAATTAAATGTAAATATCCACATAGATGTGATTTGCAGATGAGATGATATACTATATTGTAGTAAAATTACATAGATAGTTAAAACACTGAGTTGATATTGTCATGGAACTACTTTTTCATAATTAAAATAGATGCAATACACGTGAGGTATTGGCTACATCTTTCTTATAATCATTATTTACAGAAAACACTTACAAGCATCCACTATAAAAACATACCATAGTATAAGAGGAAATAATATACAAAAACCAATAGTGATCGAATTACAAATGCAATAAAAAACAATTACGAATGTGATAAAAAATAAAATTTACAATTTTAAATTAAATCTCTTCAATTGAATAACTTAAAAAATTGGAATAAAAAATTAAAAGGTTGAAATTTACCATAACCAAAAATTTTCAAATATTTTCTTTAAACTGTTAACCATAAGTTGTCATATTTTGAATCTTTAATAGTATCCACAGAATAGAGCAAAAAAAACTCAAAATTTTTTAGAGAAAAAGTCAAGAGTGCTAGCTTCCTAATAACTTTTCCTATTTATAGAAAAAGATACTAGAGTTTCTTTTTGATTAAAATTCAATTCTTAATTATAATTAAAGTTTTAATCTGATTATAATTATAATTTAATTTTAGTAAAAACAAATATCTCATATTTGATACTTGAATTTTTTTAAACTTGAAAATTAAGTCTAACTTCATTTAAATTAATTTCTCTTTTAAATTGTTCTCTATGTGTGATCCATTAGGTTTTTAATATGTTAATAATAATTATAAATTTTAATTCATAATTAGTATTATACAAATTAAAATGCATTTAATTTATCTTTAAATCTCCAATTACGGAATTAATAATCATAGATTAAGATTGACATCTTGCGACATGTTTATGAGCATCCAAATATTATGAATGTCAAGATAGTTTAACTTAACTTATTGATGCATGGTTATAATTTATAGTTTAATCCTTTTAGCTTCTAATACTCTATTTGGACATAGAGTGTGAAATTATTATCTACTTTATTTAAATACAATTATGTTCATTTTTACTAATTATTAATCAATTTATAATTGATATTTGGAAACAACTTTTTCAAATTTCAATTCACTCTAACTAGATATTTCTTTAAATCACTAGTAATTAAGAATATTAGAATATTCTCCCTAATTACTTTAGGCTGATGACTGCTTTATTGAATTACTTAAGTATCTCTATACTAATCATACTATATCCAAGTACTATCGAATGAGCTACTATAAATAGGATAGGTCATAAATAACATCAAAACAATAGTGATTACCACATAAGAGACCTTGCTAATTTCAAGTCTAACGATCAATTATAGAATCATTATTAATGAGGAAATCCATAGATACACAAGTAATACTCTATTCGAGATCCTCATAATCAGCATAATTTAGTGAAATTATTCTCTAATAAAAACCATAAATTTGTTTAAGTATCTTTATACTTTAGTCTATAAGATCAACTACTTCTTTTATAAAGAAGAAGCACAATGTATGTTAGTATTTTTGTTCAAATAATGTCCAGTTTTAATATAGTTATGAATAAGAAGAATTTAGGAATAGTACATACATGTAATATGAATATCATAATTATGATTTCATCATATTTTTTTACAAAATATATTTATCTTATGGACTTTATCTTATGGACTTTATCTTATAAGTTAGTTAATTAAGCAAATACATTTAAGAAAAAATGCCTTTAATTAATAATGTAATAAAATGAATAACCAACCTATTGGTTGTAGGACATATACCAACAATAACTCTTAGATATAGTATTATATGCATTAATAAAACATCATAATAATATATAAAAGTAAAGAAAAGGAAGCTTTATCCTTCACTTACGTAGGCTCGAATATGGAAGCTATTTAGAGGTGTAAAATGAAAGAATAATTGACATAAGATCATTTAATTGAAAGTCACCCAAAGCTTAAAAACCCGTGTTTATAAATAATTTGCTATAATGTTGCAATGTTTAGATAAAAGCTTCTTACTTGCCTAATAACATCTATACCATCTACAAGCGAAGAGGTCGCAATAAGACTACCAACTATCACTTCCTTCAATTACAAAAATTTTATAGATCATAATTTAGTGTAGGTTAGTAATAAGTAAGAGAGAGAAATAAGTGACCATTTTCTAGAAACTGGCCAAACTGTAGGTCTTTAACAGAAAAATGGCAATCGTTATGAAAAATATTTGTTTTGAAATTGAAACATTTAAGTTTAATACAATCTTTTCAAATTTGAAAAGGAAAAGGTGAGACTCTATAAGCTTCTCTAATTCATTTTAAGCAAAAAACTTGGAAAATTATTAATGAAAATTTTCTATTTTTATCTATTTTTATATAACTTATATAATACATTTAATATATATTATATTTGTCATATAATTACATATAATTTATACCAATATTTAACTTAGACCTTAATATTTAATAATGTTGGAAAATGTTCAGAACATTATGAAAACTATTTAGACTAAAGTTCAATTTGACAGAACATTAATTTTTATGGTTTTCATAAAAAAATTGTACATGGTTTAAAAATTAATAGGGCCCATTATTGCTAAATTCATTATTGCTAAAGTCACTATTGCAATGGTGGGCTCCATCACCTCTTTTAGGAGCTTGATTATCTTTCTTTTCTAGACTTAAAGCTTTTCAGCTTGTAGATTTTTATTTTGAATTAGGAAGCTAAGAGATTTCTTTTTAACATTAGGCTTTTCAACTGGTTGACTTTTACTTTGAACCATAGAGATAAAGGACTTTTCTTAGACCTAAAACTTTTTAGCTTTCATTTATTTATTTTAAGTTAGGGAGTAAAATAATTTATTTTAAATCGAAGCCTTTTTAGCTCGTAAGTTTTTATTTTAAGCCAGAAAGTTGAGAGAGTTCTTTTGGAATTAAGGCTTTTAGCTTGTATGTTTTTATTTTAGGGAAAAAAAGTCAAAAGATTTCTGTAAAACTTAATACTTTTCAGCCTGTAGGCTTTTTTTAAAAATTTAGAGAGCTAAAGGGCTTCTTCTAGACCTTAGGATTTTTAGCCTGCATTTTTTTAGATACAAATTAAAGTATTTTTGTTAAACTTGAGATCTTTTAATTGAGTTAAAAGACTTAACTTGAGACCTTTTAACTTTCATGTTTTTATTTTAAATCATAGAGTTAAGAGACTTCTTTTATACCTGAAGCTTTTCAACTTGGGGTTTGTATTTTAAGCTAAGGAACTAGAGAACTTATGTTAAATTCCAAAATTTTCAACCTACATGTTTTTATTTGAGTTAGGTAGCTAAAAGACTTCTCTTAGATATGACATTTTGAAATTGTAAGTTTTTTTCTAGTCTTAATTTAGTTTGAATCAAATACATGAGATTTTATTTTAAAAAAATATTATAAATAAAGAACAAAAAATTTAAAATTTTTATTAGAATGTAAATACTTCTTCAGATGAGTCTCATTTTAGATGTGTACTATTTTAAAACCGTCTAGCTCTCAAGTTTATAACTTTCAACTTTGATTATGTATTTAATGTAATATAGCCCTGGCTAATTTAGAGTATACTTTTCTTGAGAATTCTGCTTTTCAAAAGGTACAAGTTCTTATATAACTAAATCACTACTTTGGAAAATTTTTTATCTTCTCTTATGGGACTTTAGTTATTTAAACCTTTGTTTCTTTACTTTATTTTTTATAGTTGCAATATCAATACATTATTAACTGAAATCTATTTCTAAACATAATCGATCATCACTATCATATGGATTATATGTATGCACCTTAAACTTGATAATTTTAGCTTTATGAGAATGAAGACTTTTTCTTTAATAGGAGTTAATATGGGCACCTAGTATGCCCATAATATGTGATATATCTCATCGATCTAAATAACTTTAGCATGCTCAATTGTAGCATTTAATCCCTATAGTATGGTGCCACTTGTAACCCTACCTAATCCGTTGGCCTATGAGTATATTATGGATGTAAACTAATGTTTGATTATAATTTTTCACAGAATATTTTAAATAATCTACTACCAAATTTGGTGTCATTATTTATAATGATAACTAAAGGAACTTTAACACCTTCATATGATATTTTTCTTCGAGAAGCTTTCTATTGCGTTTTCTATCATATTGGCCAATAGTTCAACTTCCACCCACCTTATAAAATAGTAAACCTTAACCAGGAAGAATTTAAGTTTCCTTATAGTAGGTTTAAATGGTCCAAATACATTCTTTATTAAGTAAAAGGGATCGTATTAGATATTATAGTATAATCAATCACTTATAAATGATTTAAATTGGAATACCTTTAAAACTTATTGCATATTTTTGTAAATTTTTTACAATTCCTTTGATTTATAGGACAAAAATATCACTACCACTAATATCCTATATGCCAAAATGATTCTCCTTAATGCATTATGTATGATTCTTCATGTATTTATGTAAGAATGAACTGCACTTCTACTTTTGGAATGCATCTTAAGTAGTATGGTAAATGATCTCCTAAAAATTTTAAACATCTATAATTGAATATCTTAAGGCCTACGCCAAAAATTTTTTGTCCTGCTTCTCATCATTTAAAATCTTCCCTCTTATAGGTACGTTTTGATTAGATATCTCCAATCTACTTTTTTCTCAATGGTATCTATAATGTTTATTTGAGTTAGCATTGGCTCTATTTGTTCCTCATAAATAGTTCCTCACAATATGACACTTGTCTAGCTTACTTCATTCTTTCATCTTCCTAAACTAATCCTTGTACTTTCTAGTTTTTCTTCCTTTAAATGATACATATTATCTAGTTGGTTTACCATAAGCTAAAGACTTAATAAATTCAAAGACTAGTTTCCAGCTAAAGATTGAAGCATCATACTCTGCCTTACAATAATAACATTTTAAATTGATGTTGAACAAAAAAATATATTTATTATTCTCATTAACCCTTCCAAATATATTCATTTGTGGCTGCCCTTGTCTTACATGACTTAATTTATTTACATTTTCCATATTGGATATTTATTCTTGATGGGTTCATCTTTTTCTTTAAGGGTTATCAACATTTGAAATACAAAATTTATCACAACATGGGATTTTAAAAATTTTATTAAGATGTACCTAATGTTGTACTCTCTAAATTCAATTGACTACTTCATAAGTCTTTTTTAAAATTTTATTTTATGAAGTAATGGCATTAATGGGAGATCTATACATAAATCACTTTGTGTTTAAAAATAAGGTCCTAATTTTCTTGCACTAATGAGTAGTTTATAAGTTGCCTTCTCTAATTTTAGATACTTCAATTCTAGGGCTTGTAATATATTCTATAATTATATCAACCTTTAACTATTCTCTTACTCCTATATCAAAACATGGTTGAGAGTTGCATTTAGACACAATTATGTAGATATATAATGATTAATCTTGAGGTCAGTAACAGTGGTGGACTAATCCTTTAATTGTTTAAGTCCACTAACATCTAGAGTCTATTTAAATTCTTTGGCTTTCATAGGATCTTGAAAAATGGAATTTTTTGATCAACTAATATTAATATGAATCTTGGTAATCTTGCTACCTTGCTTGTTAGCCTTTATACTTATTTCATATTTTTAACAGTTTCAAGCACAAAATAACCGTAATTTTATATAGATTAAATTCCATTACCTTATAGGTAACCATAAATATTAGTCATTTACCCTCCCTAACTATATTGTAATTTCTTAGGATTAAGTTTCATATCATATTTATGTAGATTTGTGAATCATTCTTCTAGGTTTGCAATATGATCTCCATCCTTTTTTTTTATATTTTCCACCATATCTTTAACACAAGCTTTCATATTCCTCCCTAGTTGTTTGTGAAAGTCTATATTTACTAACCACTAATAGGTGGTGCCTACCTTCTTCAAGTTAAAAAGCATGACCTTATAATAACAGATTCCCTTATGAGTTATGCAAGAATGGCTTCTCCTCGTTGATTTTATTTATCTTAATTTTATTTATGCTAAGTAAAGTTGATCAAGCATAAAATCTAGTGCTTGAAATAACATTTACCATTTCATCTATCTTTGATAAAGGAGGAAAATCTTTTGGGAATGACTTGTTTAGGATTTTGAATCCCATTTACATTCTCCATTTTCCTTTTGATTCATTTTTACCATAACTATCACTACAACAAAAGACACTTTTAGCTAAGTATTTTTTGGTGACAATTCAAAAATCATTGTTAAAAGTTAGCTTTTGTTGACAATTTGTCGCCAAAAGTCCAGCCTTTTGCGATGTTTTAATAATCATCGCAAAAGGAGCAACATTTTTCCATAGTTTAAAGATTTCATCACCAAATGTCGAATATTTGGTGATAATTTGAAATTTTTGTCACAAAAAGAGAACATTTAGCAATGTTTTCTGAAATCATCACCAATTGATGAACATTTCACCAAATGTTTCAACATTTTAAAAATTAAACTAAAGTTGTTTTTGTTTCATTTTAAACGAAAACTCTTCATTCCTTTTCTTCTACCATCGTCTTCCTCTATATTATGTGCTCTCCTTATATCCGCCATCATTTTCATCTTCTTCCATTTCCTACCATCTTTGTTATTGTCGATTGAGTTATGTATTCCATCCTTTTTACTCTAGTTTTCCTTTTAATGGCGATGCTATTGTATTTAGGTGTTGTATTTTGTTGGGTTTTATTTTAAGTTGTGTGTGTTGTGGTTTTCTTAATGGGAATGTGTTTTGTCATAATAATGAAGATGGTGATATGGGTAGTGTGTCTAGAATGGGTTAATTGAAGCTTAAAATCAAATCTGAAGGTTGTTTGAGTACTACCTATTAGGTGTTCGATAAAAGTTCTATTAAAATTTGATATGAAATGAATCTTGGGGATGAAGTGTTTTAATTCATTTCTTTGTTTAGGTTTTCTATGTAATTTGCTTCTTTGGGAGTTATTTGACAAAAAAAGAGTGTAAAGATAACAAGAAGAAAAAGATACCTTATGGTTATGATGGATAGATACTTATTTTCTTAAGGGAAGAAGCTTAAGGGAGATGAATTTATAAACAAACTGCTTTTTGTTCATGCTACAGTTAATAAAGTCAAAGGAACCCTAAGCTAAATTATTTAAAGGTAAGATAAGAAGTTGGAAAAGAGCCATTTTAATTAGTTTAGTTTTCTTTTTATGTTAGACGAAGTTTATTAAGGAAACATATTTTGCAGGAATTGATGCTTTATAAAGGAGTGAAATATAGTTTATCAGCTATTTGAGAAAAGGTCTCCCAAATAAATTTAGTTTTGGTTTAAAAAGAGAAGGGTCTTTTATGTAGTGACAATTTTTTCTTTAAGTCCCTCTTCATTTTAACAAGATTGAAGATGCACCATTTTCCTTACAATGCCTTCTTTTATGAAGCTTGATGTTTAATTATTTAGTCTCGTTTTAAAAGGCACTGATTCATGTGGTAATTTCTTCCCACTTTTCTTCGTATATAAGTGTTTGAAGGTCAAGAGAAAAGTTGAATCTTCGTTTTAAGTAAAAGAGTAATGGTAAGAATCCTAATTTGCTTCATATGTTTAAGTTCGAGATGCTTCCCTTCCTATATTGCTTTTACAATTTTCGATATTATTTTAATTCTTAGCTGCTGGTTTGGCATGTAATGATATTACTTAAACTAGTGTTCTTTATTTCTAAATAGTTTGTTTGTTTTATAATCTGCATTTTCTTTCTCTTTGTGTTCATTTCCGCATTTATGTAATAAATTACAGAAATTAGCATGTTATTTAGTTTTTGTGTATACCATCTGCAATAAATATGTTCATTCATAGACTTTTTTATATCATTACAATTTTTTATTTTTACACTCTTAATAAATGAATCTTGGCAGGGGTTCTTCACCTTTGAAGTTATCAAAAAAGGTGCAGCATTATACCTTTCTAACTTTTCTATCAAAAAACGTTATTTAAGTAGTATATCAGGTTAATGTGTCTAGATTACATATATAAATATTAAATAAGATGTTCTACATCTTTTTAGTTATAAGCTAACATGTTTCCTTATTTTCCACTTTGATGACACTTACTTCCAGCTCATTTAGTGTCCTACTATTAATTTTGTTACAGTAATTTATTTCAGTCTTCTTTCTCCTGCTTAACCTCTCTCTCTCTCTCTCTGTTTCTATCTAAACAAACATATATATATTTGTTTAGATATTTGTTTAGATAGAAACAGAGAGAGAGAGAGAGAGGTTAAGCAGGAGAAAGAAGACTGAAATGAATTACTGTAACAAAATTACTATATATATATATATATATA
>JAOQMS010000008.1:28887272-28923918 GCA_027563885.1 Erythroxylum longipes
TAAGTATCCCTGGTGGGGAATCTCTCCCTCGGGGGAAGCGCGGCCAGATGTCACGCAGGACGTCGGGCCCGTGACCCACCCGGGGAGGGGTTCCAGCATGATACATTTAAGATTTATAGGGTGACCAAAGACGACATTAGACTGATCTTATTTTTGCTCATACTGAGGAATTAGGCAAAGTAGTGGTTGAAAATATTACTAGTTAGATCAATGAACACTTAGGAGAGTATTGGAGAAGTTCCTTATCTAATACTTTCCACCATTTAAAATGGAAAAACTAATAAATGATACCTCCTTTTTTGGTAATTCAACAATGATACCTTATATGAGACATGATAAAGATACAATGATCTACTATGGCCTTTTAAATGGATGTCAGTTTAGACATTATTTAATAATTTAGGGAACTTTATAAGGTAGATAATAGATATTACAATAGGCGGAACATTAAACAATAAGACTTCAAAGGCTGCTCTAGAGCTAATAGAAGAGATAGTCATAAACAATTACCAATGGTGGTTGAGAACATTGAGAGTGAACAGATCAATTGGTATCCATAATATAGATGACATGGCTGCATTGACAGTTTAAATAAAGGTGATAATGAGAAAATTAGAAACTTAATTTCTCGATCAAGGATAACTCAAGTTAGAAGCTATAAATTCTACAAAGGGATCACATTAAAGAATGGAATTTTAAGCTAGGAATCCTATGCAATAATCGATGGAGTAAGTTAATTTTATAATAAGTTTCAAGAGGCAAAATAACCCTTGTAGTAATAATTACAATTTAATATAGAGAAATCATCATAACTTCTATTAAAGCAATCAATAAGTCCTAAGATATACCACATTAGGTTTTTGGTTATTAAGTTTAGAAGGTATGATAAGAGACTTCATGAAAGTAACTACTTCTCAATTGATTAAAGCAATTATAGAGAGACTATAGCACAACTTACCGAATGACACTATACCCAACCCTAGGGGCGTATGAAGAGGTCACCTTAAAGAGTGGGGAGTTGATCAATGCTAAAGAGGAAAAAGAGAGCGTGTTAAGAGTGCCATTAAGGAAGTATAAATTAAGAATTCCTTATCCTATTAGATTATTTCAAGTAGTTAAGAAGGAAAAGACTACTAACAAGGAGGAGTACAAAGAAGACTTTAAGGAAGAAGATGCAGAAGAGGAGGAACCTAAAGAGGAGATTATTGAGTCAAAATCAATTCAAGGTGATAAAAAGTTCTCCTAAATATCATATTAGCAAAGATGTGCAAACTAGGAAGTTTTACTATTTCTTAAATTGATGGTGGCATTTACATTAATAAGTTAATAGCGAATATAAGAGTAAATATCAATGAAATGTCTTATATTATGTTAAAATAACTAGAATTAATCAAACTAAAACCTACTAGATAAGGATGGCAATTTTTTTTCATATTTAGCCTGACTTAAGCCCAACCTGGCCTAGTGTCAATGGGCCTAACCTGAGTCGGCTTAGCTTCAGGCTTCAGATTTAGGTAGCTTGACCCAACCGAACTAGCTCAAAGCCCAAAAATATCAAATAAAATAACATTATTTTGAATAAAATGACATTGTTTTGAAATTTTAAACTAAAACAAGAATTAAATAAGCTTAGCTCGAGTATGGTCGAATTTCAAATTGGATCTAGGCTTGCATAAATTTTTAAGTTGTAGCCTAACCCTATGTCAAGCATATCATTAAGAGATCTATGTACTTTGTTGATAATTCAATTAAAATTCCTAGAGGTATAAAAGAGAATATAATGATGAGAACTGATAGGTTCCTGTTCTTAATAAATTTTTATATTCTGGATATTAATTAGGAAGAAAGAAAAATCTACAATTCTAAGTAAACCTTTCTTAATTATAACAAGTGCAATAATTTATGTTATGATATTGTGATATCAGGCATGAAAAAGTTATCAACCATCAAACTTGCCTCTAACTTCTATATTTTAATTGATTGATTATAAGGGTGCTTATGAAGCTCCTTCTAATGATGAATGTGGGATGTGAATCTACTACCTTTCTTGCATCAATTGGTTAACTTATTATCATATCTTGATTATAATGATTATGTCATTATGAGACAAGACATCAAGTTATTTTTTAGCTTGACTAATTTCAAGGGATATTATTTGTTCTAATGATGTTTACAGATGGGTCACTTCCCTAGGTATAGATTGTTTTCTCCTTTAATTAAGGTAACTTTCGTAGTTTGAAATTTTCTCAAGTAGGAACCTTATTATTTTTAAAAGTTACCACAAGCAGCATCACATGATGTAAAGTGAATTTGAGTTAGGGTTGTTGAACTACTTCTCAAGTTTATATTCTTACGTATACAAATAGTTAAAGTGTTGAAGTTGTTTATGGAAAAGACACTTTGATTCTTGATAAATGTATATTATAATATGTTTTCTAGATATTTAAGTTTATTTTAAATTTTTCCTTAGATGATAAAAATGTGTTTAGGAATTAGAATTGTGTTCTTGTTAATGTTTTATGTGCTTTAATTGTTTGATTTTTTATAGCAAGGATTTTATCTTAATATTGCATTTCAAGGGTTGTTTGACGTGTTTGTTAGTGAGTGGAAATAGGAAAAATTGAAGAAAAGATGAAGAAGGACTTGACGAATAAGATCATGGTTGTGTATTATGAATACATGATCGTGCAAAGGCGTTTCCGGTTAGTGATATTTTTGTATTCTTAATGTTTCAGGACTATTTTTGGAACTAAAACAAGTGGATAACCTTAAGTATTTAAGACAAAGAAAAATAAAAAAAGGAGGCTGCACATAATAAGCAAGGAGATTAAAGTGGAAACATTAAGATCAACTCCACTTTTCTAGAATTTTCAGATCAAGACTTACAACTATTTTCTTTCTTTTCTCTTCTTATATTTTATTGTCTTGGATTTTAAGTTTGATTAGTGGTGTGTTGAACATGATTAAGGATTTCTAAATCCATAATAGGGTATATTTTTAATTGTTTTGTTTAACTTATTCTGTTGAATTCAGTATATATTAATGCTTCGTGGTATTTGTCATACTTATAATTGATAAGAAATCGAGAGATTAAATCAAAGTTATATATGTTAAGTTATGGAACGAGAGTTAGTACCTTTATAAACCTACAAATATAAGATTAATAAACAATTGAAGAGAGATATTAATTCTGAGTTAATTATCCTTAACATTACTTCAAATCCAATTGAGTAGTTAAAAGCAGTATAGTGAAACTAGAGGTTGCAATTCAACTGTTACCTATTTCAATTAGGAGTACTTGTTTAGATCTCAAGAGAAGGTAATCAAAAACTTAGGATATTTAGGATCAAGCATAATTTAATTAACAAGATAAAGGGAAGACAAAATAAGGATAAAATAACCTCTAAGTTTCTATCATTGATTAACTTTGCTCTTATTGCTATCTTTGATGATTCAGTTATTTAGTTTTATTAGTTTTTTTTTATTTTTAGTTAATTTATTTTAACTTTAGTTTATTAAACTTTTTATTTCCTTAGACAAAGTGTATTCAAATTTCTAGGTGACTAGTCCAATCTTTATAGGAATGACATCTTTTATACGTTAAGATATGATCTATATACTTGCAGTATTGAAAGTTTTTTTAACATAAAACTACCAACAATGCTCAAGTTAATGAAAGCAAAGAGTGCTATTATACAAAGGTAATTCTTAACTATGTTTATGATAGTACTAGTAGTAGTTTTTTACTTACCTAGAGTATCTCTTTTTTATAAGTGATCTTCTAAGATAAGATTTAGATTCCAACTATCTAAGTATAGTTTAAATCCAACTTAAATAGGAAGCTTGATTAGTTTTTAGTTTGAACTTTTTATTTATAGCAAATACAAACTGAAATTTATTGTGAGTTCTTAATAATTTGAAGATAGGGATAACGATTTTTTCAGTTCTAAACTATTTGATAAGAGGTATAAATCACCCTCTACGCTTTCACAAAAAGTCTAACTAAGCCTTTATTGTTATCTATGGTACTAAGTTAGTGCTCAACATTTATAGAAAGAATACATTAACTCCTTAATATTTAAAAATAGAACAAAATTTTCCATCAACCTTAACTCCATTAGATTTATGTCAAACCTAAGTTAGTACGTCGTTAACTTATCTTATGCTGTATCTAATCTTTTATGGTTTCCTACCTCTTAAATTTGACATGTATAAGTTATATTAAAATAATAATTTAAAAGCATATTGTAAAGCCTACTTCTCCTTCATGGAACTCATGGTCCACCTCTCCCTCCTCCCTCTCTGGCCTCCTTTGAAACATTTTCTTTTGTTTCACCAGTACAAAAGTGATGAAAAGTGCAAAATATAATATAATAGTAAAGTAATCTTGAAAGAAGGAAAGAATAGAATAAGGTGGGGATGTAAAAGGTAGAAGTTTGTAAGAAACAAATGAGACCTTTATAAGTTATAATAAGATGGCTAAAAAGATTCGACAAGAACGTATAGGTTTTGTGAATTTTATGTATTCAAAATCTTAAATTGCTAATCTTTTCCTTGTCTTTCTTCCTCTTTCATTTTCAATTTCTAATCTAAAGCATACAAAGAAATGTCTGAATTCGGCATTATTGAGATTAGTTAGCTTGTAAAGGTGGAAAATTCTTTTATTGCTTCAACTTAAAGTTGTTAGATTTAACTAAATAGTATTGGTTACAGTTAAAAAGGGGAAATTAAAGCAAAGAAGAAAAAGAAGGATCAAAAGCTAAAAAAAATATTAATTAAACCTCAAATACCCATAAGTTACAATTTAGCCAATAATTCTAACATTGTTAGAGACCTCATCATCTCATAACTAAGGAAATTAATAGTAACAATTATCTAAATAAAGGATAGGTCAAGAAAATTTGTACTCATTTCAAGAAAATTATTCTACTGATAGCATAATTAAGAATTGGATTTCCCTTGCATAAACTTTAAGAAAAGGAAAGTTAGAGGCTTAAAAAATAAATGGCTACATTTTTTAGTCAAATTCAATCACAAGTAAAAAAAATCAAATAAAAAAGAGAACTAAGCAACAATTATAGTGCAAAGAATATAATTTCAACTCATATCAATAAATATAATCCAATATAAGATAGAGAGATTGAAGGTTTACAATCTACATGCTTCAACTTCAAATTTAATGTCTTCTCTGAAACCTGGAGCTGATGAAGAATGCCAAGTATATTCACTAGATTCTAGAGAGAGAATAAGCATCCCTCGTTACATCACAGTAAACATCATATTCTTCCAAAAAATTTCCCTTGACAAAAATACTTGAGACACTGAAAATATTTATGGAATGCTAAGATGTCAAGGAAGAAGTAAAAGAAAAATCATTATTTTAATATAATTCATACTTGTCAGATGTAAGAGGTGGGCTTACTGTGATAGGTTGCCGTACCAAGTAAGATAACAACATAACAACAGAGGTTTGATAGAAATCTGATAAGAGTCATGGTTAATGTATTCTATTTTAAAATGTTAAGTAGTTAGTGTGTTTTATCTTTAAACATTAAGGGCTAACTTGGTACCATAAATAATGACAGAGTCAAATTAAACCTTTTGTGAAACCTTAGGATGTGAATTACACCTTTATCCTTTTGCAATTTAGTTCTAAAGTTTCAAAAAATTTTAATTCAGTTCACAACATCACATAAATAAAATAAATTAGTTCTAAAAGTTGCACTTTGTCAAGTATTAGTGATAAAATCCAACTAAATGCTGCGTTGCACAAATTAAATTCCGCGTGATCACTTCATCCAAATCATGACCAACATAATTCAATTCAACCATGCACGTGAAAATGCTCAATGATTTTAGAATCAATTTACTTTCAATCACCAAAAATAGAAGAAAATAAAAAAGAGATGTACAAATTTATTGCAAAAATAGAAAATTTTGAAATAAGAGAGATTATGACAAAACAAAAAAAATTGTAGTAGAACCAAAAATGTAGCATGTTTGGTTTAACTACAATTTTTAGGCTTCTAGTTTCTTTTTTAAATCATATTCTTTTTCAAATTTAGTAAAAAATCATTCTTTGTTAAGCTTTTAGTTTTTAGTTTCTATTTTTTAGTTTTAGTTTCTTTTAGTTTTCATAACTTATAAAAATCGTAAAAACTAGTTTTTATTCTCATTTTTCATAACCTGATTTTCTATTAACTAAATATATCATATTTAATCATTTAATATTAATTATTAATAAGAATTATGACCAATATAATTTAATGATTATATTTATTACAATTGTTATAAACAATTATAATTTTAAAAATATTTTTAAAAATTGATAACTATTTAATAAAATATATTTTGAATTTAAGATATCTTTAAAATATATAAAATTTAAAATGGTTATTTATGTAATAATTTTTAAAATATCAAATATTCAATTACAAATAATAACATTGGTTTTAATAATTAGAATATATATTTATAAATAAATTTATTATTTAGTTATTGAAATAAAATATACTAAAATTAGCAATAGATGTTTTATAATAAATTAAAATAAAATTAGTTAATTCAATTATCTTATCTCTAAAATTTATATAATATTTATTTATTATAAAAAATAAATGTATAACTATATCGATAGTAACAACTAAACATATATTTTTTAAAAGAAAAAGAAAAACTAAAATCTAGAAATGAGAGAAAAAATTACAATAGAAAAATAGAAACAAAACCAAATGACTCTAATTTAATATTGAAAACCTATGATCACATACAATTCAATTAGATTATGAGAGAAAGGAAAAAGTAAAGATTTTAACATAAATAAAGAGGCCTTCAAATAATAGGATTTAGAAAACCTCAAAATTGTTGAGCATAATCAATGAAAATGGTGATTAATTGGGAGTTTCTCTGATGCCTAAATCCAAAAACTAGTTCCTTGTAGTCTATAATTCATCTTCTTAAGCTTAAAAGCAAAGTAAGGATGTGTTTCTATCATCAACTAGGATATGGAGCTTCAACTTTTTTCTAGCATGATAATTAGTCTACCCTAAGCCTTCTAAGTGAGGTTAGTAGTCTTATCCCTCTTATGAATGAAATTGGAGATAAAGATCGAGTTAAGGTGGTCCTTAGTACTAATCCGTATAGTTATTTAAGTTATTTCCCCCTCAACTACCAGTTATAACCAGAGAAAAGGGACAGGAATTAATGGATTTTTTTACCTAAGTTATTCTCCAATAAGTCATACAGGAAAATTTTAAAGGAACAATCCCGCAAAGTACATTAGTATATGCTTGTCTAGGATAATTACTCCCATCCAAAAGCCTCAATTACCCAATGGCTAGCTATTAAGGGCAAATTAAACATTATGGATAAGGTGATAAAGTATCAAGTCATACAAGGGACTTATGTTTTGTGTAAGGACTATGAGGAGTCCATAGAGCACTTGTTTTTTGATTGTTGCAGCTCATATTATATCTAAGGAATGATTTTAGGCCTTTGTCATATATCTACTCCTAGCAAGTGGCCTAATGTAATTAGTTGGTATAGTGTAAGACAAAAGAGGAATTAGGGTGATTATACTATTTTCAATGTAGCTCTAACTTGTACTATCTACGGGATCTATATTAAAAGGAATCAAAGGCTTTTCAAATAAAAAACTACTGAACTATAGGGTATTATAACTGTTATTGTCTCGAAATCTAAAGAATTGCTACTAACACATAACCTTCAACTCATGTGCGGTGAAGAATTTGTATGGCACTTGAGGTAGAATAACAAAGTAGGATCGAGACTCCATCCATCTAGAATAACTAGTTGAAGACATGACACCCCAGATATATCTAAGACAAGGATCAAGACTTAACCTAAGTATACACACACAAAGAGAATTCAATCCGAAGTATAAAAAAATGTAAAAGGAGACGCACACTAAGAGGAGTATTAGGCAAATTAAACTAGATAAAAAAGGAATTCCAACAAATAGCAATGAGAACAAATTGACGCTCTCCATTTTGGATCATATCTTGGTATATGTTAGTATGGAACACCTACATGCACAACAATCTCTAGAGATTCCTAACTTTGAATCTCGATGGCAATATTAGATTATTTATTGACCCCCAATTTTTTTTGTTGAGTTAACATGATTTAAATGAATTATGAGGTCGTGATAGAATTATTATTGGAGTTTAATTAATTATTACAGTGTTAGTAGGATTTTATTACACTAATTAGTTAAATTAAAGCAATAGGAATGTATTGAGGACAATTATGGCATGTCACTTAAGTATAAAAGCCATGAAGCATTAAAGGAAGGGTAATGTGGACCTTTAGCACTCACTAAGGGTAGAATTGGAAAGGGAAAATGTTGTCTTATGCATTAAATGGAAAAAAAACGTGAATGAAGTGAAAGACAAAATTAAAAACATGAAAAAGAAAGAAAGGAGAGAGGGTTTCGTAAGAAAGAAGACAAAATTAGGGTTTCATCTTTTCTTAGTTTTTAAGAGGATTTTGAGGGTATTCAAGAAGAGAAAAAGAAAGAGGAAGAGAAGAGCTTCCATTTGAGCTAAACATCTCTTTGTTTGGTGAAGATTCAAGGTAAGCCCATTTTTAATTCTTTGTATTTGTGGAAGGTTTTTGGTTCATAAGCTTAAGAAATACATGGGTTTAAGTGTTTTAGAATAAATTGTTAGTGAATATGCTTTTTGGGTTCTCAATTTGTATTCCCATTGAATCGGATTTTTCTGTTAATGTTAAAGGAAATCAAGAGAGGCAAGAGGAGCAAAAGGAGGGGCATTTTTAAGAAAGTTTTTAAGCAAGGAATCCAGGTGGGTTACATATTTATAGTTGAGTTAATGATCCATGAGTAACTTCCAAATCAATAGAGTTAAATGCTTTCAATTGCTTTATAAATGTTGCATTTATTGCTTTTTAAATGATTTAAGTAATTGATACATGTTTGGTACATGAATCTTGTTGATGATTTATGAAATGATGATGGAAATTGTATTTAAAATATATCAAACTTATGGAAATCATGTTTCCGAAATGTCCCTTTTGTGCAATATGTTTACAAGTCATGAAATTTATGTTTGTGTAGGTTTGTGGTGGTCCATCAAGTTAAGTCACATACACGTTGACCATGTTAACGGCTTCTCCCGCTTACCCACTAGTGGCATGGAGCTCCAACAAGGACTCCATCATGTTTATTGGAGATTCGCAATAACTCCCTCATGTTTACTAAAGATTCGCAAGAACTCCCTTATGTTTATCGGAGATTTGCAACTCCCTCATATTTATCAGAGCTTCGCAAGAACTCCCTTATGTATATGGACTACCCAAACCATTATGAGTGCTAAAGTTGTGTTCGGTCAAGGTTACACGTGCTAAGTTTTACTATTTATAACCTTGGTAATTACCGTAAGCACACAGGTTGTTCGTGTAATACCTAAGGTATCGATCCTATGAGGAAGGGAACTAGTCCTAAAATCTAACAGTAGCTAAGTTCACAATTAACCTAATTAAACAACTAATGCAGAAATTGAATCAATCAACAATCAAATATGAGAAATTAAAGTGCTAGAGAGTAAACAAAATAGCAAAATCACAACCCAACCCAAAATCTACTTAGAAATTACCAAGGGAGAGAAAGGGGATTTTAATTCGAAGCTAAGAAAACCTAACCAATTATGCAATTATTGAATTAATAAGTCTAAGTGGTCCTAGGGTGAATTACTCTCTCTCGAGTTATAATTCTTAACTCTAATTAGTAATCCCTAATTCAAATTATAGGAATTGTGATCTCTTAATCTTCAATTGGTCCAAAGCCTAAATTAGTTCTAAAATTGCTTATTAACCTACTGAGAATCTTAGCTCGATTTCTCGCTGCACGACTCTACCAGTTGAACTTAATTATCTACCTATCGATTCACCTAACGCTCATTAGCCCAAATCAATGATTTTTACCTGGTTCACCCTCTCAGTTTGTTGCCTAATTATTAAGAACAGAATTGAAATCAAAATCAATTCAATAAGAAAACACAATCAAATAAATTTTATTAATCTCAAGAGTCAAAATTTGGAAGTGAGTATAAATCTTAAACTCAACATTCACATAACAAATCTGAACACCTATTTCAATTTTATATATAAATAAAAATGAAATTAATGGAAATACTGTCGAGAACGAAATCTCAAAGCAATGACGGTGGGAAACCACCTGTTTCGGGAAGTACTTCGTGTTTAGCACATCTTTGTGTTTCTCTTCCTTCATCTCCTTCCTTAATCTCTTGATCTCTCTCTACATCTCTCTCAGATTCGATGGAATTTTGCTATTTTGGCACAAATCTCTTCACTTTAATGACTGCTGGTGGCTGCTAGGTATTTATTTATTTATTTTATATCAGCCCTAGGTCAAACTCAGGGTCGAAATGGTCTGAAAAATCACCCAAAAATTGAGTTTTTGTGTTAGCCCGATGCAGGGAACGATTGTGGTTAACCTTTCCGTCACGATCGTGACCTAGAGTGCACGATCTTGGCCTGGCTTGATGCTCTCTGTAACGATCGTAGCCCTTGGTGCATGATCATGGCCTAGCTACTATTGGCTCTTTCTCTTCTGTCACAATCGTGGCTTATGTTTTTTAGCCCAAAGCTCTTTAAATCTTCATATTCTTCCCTATTTACCTTGCAACACTAGCACATACATCAAGGTACTTCAAAAATATACAAATTAAGCTCAAAGATTCAGACTAACCTATAAAAACACTTAAATACAAAAACTAACCTAATTAAACCCTAAATGCATACTCAACACTCAATTTAACACAAAATGCTTAAACCCTAAAACATCATAAAAAACACTACTATCAACATCCCCACACTTAAACGTTTGCTTGAGGACATCCCCACGCTTAAACGTTTGCTTGTCCTCAAGCAAACAAAACAACAACACCTAGCAACACAAACACACCATGCAATAATGTGACAATGGCTCTAATCTTTATTAACTAAATTTAATCTTTGACACACCCCGTTCAAATTGTGTCAAATCATTGACATGAAAAATATGTGTCTAGGGGCTTTGAACTAATTATATAACTAACTTAAGACCAAATGTAAACCTATTTACCCATTTCAATTATGCACATACATTAATAATTTTTCGGTCCCTCAGGCTCGCTAACTTTTCCTAGGTATAGTTTCATGAAACTTCAAGCTTATTAAAAGTCCGGTAGATTTTTATTTAAACACACAATTGTTATTTTTATTTATTATTATCATTATTATTATTAACCCAAGACTTAGCTTTTTACTCGGAGACAAACATTTGTGATGAATGTCGATCCAGTTATTTGACTAAGTCATTTATTAACAGCTTGGTTGAAACATCATTATAACCTTTTTACGCGAAAGCACACATTTGTGATGCGCGTCGATCTTGTTACTCAGCTACATCACGTTTTCAACTGGTTACTAGCTCTATTTGTAACCCGAAGGGCAGCGGAAGAGTGATTATTGAAAATTTTTTTAATTGCCTACCTTTTTTCTTTAAACTATTCGTTTCCATTAAAAAATACTAGTTAAGCTACTTAGCTAAAAGGCCTTAAATTATGAATGAATGTGACAATCTGTAGGGTGCTAAATTTACAATAAGTCCTAATTAGGCTGTATATTATCCAAAGGCCCCCTAATTTACTAATTTTGCAAGCTAATGATTGTTCACAACCTAATAGACTATGCCCAAATTAAAAAAAAATTCACTTAATCTAATCCATTGACACATTGACACACTTCACACATTGTAACCTACTACTATCATAAAGTATGTAAAATTCATATATAAAAGAAAAATACAAAATCCCTCCCTACACTTGAACAACACATTGTCCTCAATGTGAGAAGAGAGCACAAATTTGGGGGAAATAAGCACAATATACGAAAAAACATAAGAAGAAAATACTAACACAAAATAAAATGAAAAGGGTTAGAACACGAAATCATTTATGGTGAAAAAGATGTTGATAGCTATAGTGCTTAGACCAAATTAGCTTGACATAAAAAATGTTTCACTATCTTATAAGTGAGTCAAAAGAACAAAAGAATTAGCACTCCAAACCGTTCCAAATTATTCACGACTTATTCAAGAATTTAAAACAAACCAAACTATACAACAATTTAAACTTACTATTAAACGTGCTAATGTATGGTCATTAGCTTAACCTTCATCCTTTAAAACTCAGCCAGGATCAATTATGAGTGGCTTGTTTCCACCCTTTTTGTTCAACATCAATTTTGTATCCTGTAAGTAAGCTACAAATTGTAAGATGATCAAAAGGACAATATTGATAAAATTATAAAAACCAATTAATTTCAATAATGTCATTTTCACTAACAGACTGTCAATAAAATAGGAAATATGAAACTCCCTGAATCTTCCATCGAATCTAACAATTTTTCCTCTACAGAGAACTTCCTTCATCACCTTCGTCTCTTTTGCTTCTTCCTCTTCATGAACAGAGACCTTTATTGCTTCTTCAAACTCGATGTCAGTTGTCGTCTATTGATCGTCCTCTTGTTCATCATAAGATTCAAGCACATTAACTATCCTCAATGAGCTACTAACTTTCGAATTCTTAATTACATCATTCATGTTAAATGTCATTTGATCATCATCAATCCAAAAGTTAGAGTTCTCTTCATGGACATCCACCTTAGATTTTTCAATGTTCAAAGATGGTATATTAAGCACTAGTGGATAATAGGGAGAGTTAGCATTATTTTCATCATCCTCTTCTTTGATTTCTTGGTCATCGCTAAGGTCAAGTTTAGTTTGATTTCTCGTTGGTTCTTCTAGCTCTATCTCATTCCTAATTGTGATAGCTTGAGATGGCTCTATTGAATGTACATTCATGTTGTACAGACAGTTTTCCACACTTTGCTTACAAAATTCACAGGAAAGTTGTCTTACTTGAATCTCTAAGTTATGAATAGAAGCGGCATGATTTTCTGTCACTTGATCAATTTGCTCTTTAAATCTCTTCTACCCTTCTTCCATGTCTATGAGTTTATCCAAGATTTTGTCCAATTTAGAACCCTATGAACTGGATTCATCATGTTGAAATTCAAATAGATCTTAGTGTCCCACGTGAGTATTTGCATTATTGGACCAATAGA
The DNA here is from genome assembly GCA_027563885.1 of Erythroxylum longipes. Taxonomy (NCBI): domain Eukaryota; kingdom Viridiplantae; phylum Streptophyta; class Magnoliopsida; order Malpighiales; family Erythroxylaceae; genus Erythroxylum; species Erythroxylum longipes. The sequence continues at coordinate 28,900,443 of JAOQMS010000008.1, forward strand.
AATCTGGGTGGCAAAGTGTACATGGTCTAATGAGGGTTGTTATTTCTCTCCAACATACTGCGACTCATTGTAATTCTCAAAATTTCCTTGCTCCCTATAATATCTATCTTCCATCATTTTTCAGCATTCAACTCTTTAGATATCCCATTCTAAGATGTCTCGATGAGTCCTTACTTTACGCCCCAAATTTTTTTCTAATAAAAACAAAAGTTAGCGGAAAAGCCTTAAACTAAAGAACTAAATTAGTGGAAAAGCTTTAGACTAAAGAACTGAATTTCCTTCCCTAGAAATAGTGCAAAAAACTTGTTCGTTCAAGGTTACACGTGCTAAGTTTTATTATTTATGACCTTGGTAATTACCGCAACTGCACAGGTCGTTCGCGTAGTACCTGAGGTGTCGATCCCACAAGAAAGGGAACTAGTCCTTAAATCTAACGGTAGCTAAGTTCAAAATTAACCTAATTAAACAACTAATGCAGAAATTGAATCAATCAACAATCAAATATGAGAAATTAAAGTGCTAGAGAGTAAACAAAATAGCAAAATCACATCCTAAATCAAAATTGAACTAGAAATTACCAAGGGAAAGAAAGGGGATTTTAATTCAAAACTAAGAAAACCTAACCGATTATGCAATTATTGAATTAAAAGGTCTAGGCAGTCCTAGGGTGAATTATTCTTTCTCGAGTTATAATTCTTAATACTAATTAGTAATCCCTAATTCAAATTATGGGAATTGTGATCTCTCAATCTGCAATTGGTCCAAAGCCTAAATTAGTTTTAAAATTGCCTATTAACCTACTGGGAATCTATGTTCGATCTCTCGTTACACGACTCTACCAGTTTCACTCAATTCTCCACCTATCGATTCACCGAACTCTCATTAGCCCAAATTGATGATTTTTACCCGAATCACCCTCTCAGTTTGTTGCCAAATTATTAAGAACAGAATTGAAATCACAATCAACTCAATAAGAAAACAAAGTCGAATAAATTTTATTAATCTCAACAGTCAAAATCCGAAAGTGAGTATAAACCTAAACTCAACATTCACACAACGAATCTCAACAGCTATTTCAATTCTATACATAAATAAAACTAAAATAAATGGAAATAATGTCGGGAACAAAATCTGGAAGTGGAGACGACGGGAAACCACCTATTCTGAGAAGTACTTCGTGTCTAGAACGTCTCTGTGTTTCTCTTCCTTCATCTCCTTTCTCAATCTCTTAATCTCTCTCTAGGTCTCTCTCACATTTGATAGAATTTTGCTCTTTTACCATGACCCTCTTCACTCTCTAATGACTACTAGTGGCTACTAGGTATTGTTCTATTTATTCTATAACAACCCTAGGTTAAAATCAGGATCGAAACGTTCCAAAAATTACCCAAAAATTGAGTTTTTGTGTCAGCCCGACGTAGGGCATGATCGTAGCTCTAACTGTCATGATTGTGGATAGTGTTTTAACCTTTCTATCACGATCGTGACCCAGAGTGCATGATCGTGGCCTGACTTGATGCTATCTGTCACGATCGTGGCCCCTGGTCCACAATCGTGGCCTGGTTGCTGCTAGCTCTTCCTCTTCTATCACGATCGTGACCAATGTGCACGATCGTGGCCTATGTCTTTTAGCCCCAAACTCTACAGATCTTCGCGTTCTTCCCTGTTTACCCTGCAACACTAACACACACATCAAGGTACCTAAAAAATATACAAATTAAGCTCAAAGATTCAAACTAACCTATAAAAACACTTAAACATAAAAACTAGCCTAATTAAACCCTAAATGAATACTCAACACTTAATTTAACACAAAATGCATAACAAATTAAACCCTAAAACATTATAAAAACACTACTATCAAGTTGTTTATGATTTGTTGACAAGTTTGATGAATACATGCCTTATGTTGTTTATGACTTGTTTGACAAGATTGAGAATTTGAGAAATACGTGTTTTATGGATTCAAGGAAATTTACTATGGTAATGAATATTTTCAATGATTTTGCTTATTTCTCTACAATAAACTTGTTACCCACGAGCTTTTAAGATCAACCCCTATTCCTACCCATCTCCAGATGAATTGTAAGAGATCAAGTGATAGAAAGTCAAGGCATCACTCCAAGTTTGCATATTTTTTTGTATTTAAATTAGTATGGAAAAACTCAAGGCTTTAGCCACATTTCAAGTAACACTCGTTCATATATATATTTTTTATTTTTGGATTATGAGACCAATGATGTATTTGCGTCTTGAAATTCCCATTAAAGCTTTGTAAAACTCTTTTATCTTGATGTTAATGAAATATATTTATGTTTTGTTCATGACTTTCCAGGTTTTCGCATTGCATTTTCAAGCATTCATAGGGGTAAAATCTGTGCTCTAACTTCAAGGGAGAAACTGTATTAATCTAGTATGATTTGGACAAGGATGTCTTTTTGGAAGTTGTAGTTTCTCCTCTTAGCTTTCCAACGATATAAAGTTTGTAATTTTTGGACATAGGAGTTGAGAGATATGCTTTTAACAAGTTAGTGATGCTGCACAAGGTATATGCTAGACACTTTATAGCCTTTTCTTTACTTGATTTAACAGAAAAAAGTATTATGGTATCTCGAAATGGGAAGAATTAGTGTGATAAGTTAGAGATGAAATGACGGTGATAAAGGGAGTTGAACATGTGCAGAAATTATGATAAATGTGCATAAGTTTGAATGTTATGTTTTTGGATTGATGACCAAATTTAGATTATGATTTGGATGTAAATGATATTGAGCTTAAATGAAAGTGATAATGAAGGGAAAAAGATAAGGAAAATAAGTTAGAAATGATAGATATGCATAAGATGGGTGATAGGTAACTTGTATGATTTAGAAATCTAGAAATTGACTCGTAAATGTCTGTTGTACGGACTTAACATCCTTTAGACGAACCTTCTCGAGAATTTCAGCGTTCCAACTCAGTTCATGTCCGTTTGGAGGTACATATGTCCGCCAAGTGGACATTCTCGAGACAGTTATATAAATGTGCAATTTTGACCCTCTAGACGGCAAAATCTTTCTTCGGAGATTCACAGAAGTTGTAGAACTCAAAGTCCTCTTTGAAACCGTGCTCGAATGAACTTAATCCAGCATCCATAGTGAAAGTTATGCTTATTGTCCCAAATCATGTATATTTATAAGTTGGGCACTTATCAATGCTTTCCTATGATACATTTAGGCTTGAATGGAGCTTGAAATGTACTTAATTTGATATGGAAATAAGAGATAAAATGAGTGATATGTTTAGGGTGACGATTGAGGATATAAACATAAGAACGGATTGTCGTATTTCAAGTGTCCAAATATGAAATTTTGGGATGGTATGAGAATGAAGATGAACCTATGATGGCTAGTGAGATTCCATTACAAGAACCCTACAGAGTGATGCATTCACGTATGACTTATGAGTTACACTCCGGAAACAAGGCCTGACATTTGGTGGTATCTGAGCGACTAGGTTTAGGAGTATCCTAGGCATATAATAGGTCATTTTAAAATACGAAATGAACATGTATTGTTTTAAAAGAACAATATGCATTGTTTTTGTATTGTTTCACATATTGAAATTATTTTACATGAAGCATGGTTTAAGAAGGTTTTACATGCACACATGCAAAGTTTAAACCTGACATAAAACATGAACTAAAGATTTTAAATGGTTTTAAATTGAAAGAGTGGGTATGTCGGCTAAAAGGAGTACTCGAGGAGCTGTGACTCGATCTTGCTCTCACCAAAGAAGTATGAATGAATCTCATGTCCCACAAGATGTGGGGACACACTCTGCTTATGATTCTGAGGCACCTAGTGTGCAACATAAAGTGCCACTGCCTCCTCCTCCAATGCCCTAAGTAAACCCCATGGATCTACGTTTCTTTCAAGCCTCTACTCAGGCTTTCACGCGTGCTATGGGCCAAGTTCCATAAGTTCCAATGCAAGCTCTAATAGAGAGGAGCAGACAGTATGATAAGCTCTGCAAGTATGAGGCTGAAGGCTTTAATAGGACTACAAATCTCGAAAAGGTTGAAGCATGGTTGAGAAGGGCAGAGAGAGTCCTGTTTCAGATGAAGTGCTTCGATAGGAGAAATTGGATTATGCAGTGAGCTTGCTGTAAAGGTTTGTACTCTATTGGTGGGAATCAGTGCCCCATAGTTAGGTCATACCACTGGTATTGTCATTAAGAAATTTTTTGGAAGCCTTTAGGAAGGAATACTTCTCAAAATTCTATGTCTAAGAGAAGGCAAGAGAATTCCTTAATCTGACACAGAGGGACATGAATGTGAGCAAATATGAGCTGAAGTTCACCCAGCTTTCAAGGTATGTGGCCAACATTGTTGAGAATGAGGAGGATAAGTGTCGTAAGTTTGAGGGAGGACTTTATTTAGGGATCAAGGAGAAAGTATTGATCTATAACTTTTGTGACTACCAGCTGTTAGTAGATGCTGCACTCTAAGTTGAAAAACTGTAAAACATAAAATATGAAGTAAACAAGAAGAGGAAGAATTGGGAATAGTCTTCTAAGAAGGGAATGAGTACCTCCATGCCTGAGAGGAGTATGAGGACTTTCCACACGCAGAGTGAAGTGGGAAGTAGTGGCTCTGCTAAGAACAAGCAAGTCAAGGAAACTTCAGTGCAAAACTCAACTGTAGGAGGCAACAGAAGGATGGAGAAGAGTAGGTATACGAACCCCCAATGTGAGCATTATGGGAAGTTTCACAGAGGAGAGTGCCTTAAGTTACTAGGAGTATGTTTCCGATATGGAGAGAACGGACACATGGTCACGGAATATCCCCAAGCACTAAGGCAAGATGGATCACAGATATAAGATCCAAAGAGAGCTGAAACAGTAGGAACCAGGCGAACCACTGAGGTGGGAAGTTCTGGACCAGTAAGAAGGGTTATTCCTCTAGGAAGGCCAAGGGGTTAGGCACAGGCAAGGGTGTTTTCCATGACAAGAGATGAAACCGCAGTCGCACCTAAAGTTATTATAGGTATGGCTTGGTTATTTGATTTAAAAGTATATTTATTAATTGATTCCGGCACTATACATTCTTTTGTTTCTACAAGCATGACATTACATGGTGTTCATTTGGTACCAATGGATAGTCCATTGACTGTTATTACTCCTTTAGGGAAGAATGTGATAATAAGTCAAGCATATAGAGATTGTGAACTCTTTATTGATGGTGTTAGACTGGTAGTGGACTTAATGCCTTTATAATTAAAGGGCCTAGATGTTATACTTGGAATGGATACCTAAGAGAAATACCATGCAAAGTTAGATTGTAGCCTCAAAGAGGTAGAATTTGATCTTGGCAAGGGTGACAATGTGATTTTTAAGGGAGACAGAAAAACACCATCACCAAGAATTATTTAGCTTTGCTAGCTAACAGGATGATGAGGAAAGGGTGTGAAGCCTTCTTGGCACACGTTGTGGACACCAAAGTGAATGAAAGAAAGTTAGAAGATTTTTCCATTATGAGGGAATTTCCATATGTGTATCCAGAAAACTTACTTGGTTTGCCACCAGCAAGGGAAATCGAATTCGCCATCGATCTGATTCTAGGTATTGTGTAACATCCCATTTCCATACTAAGAGTTAGAACCGTATATTTCTGTAATTGAGAAATAGCACTAAGAGGTTAGAAAAATGCATTTCATGTTCATGTATAATGATAGCACACACATACACATGAATATTGATTTTTGCACATTAATGTGACTGTATATGCATTCATTAACATTTTTGGGTATAATGGATTTATAAATTTGATTATAAAGAAATTTGTGGTTTATACATATTGAAAATTTAGTCGGTGTGTTTAATTAGGGATTTATAATTTTGGATGAAATTTTGAGAAATTTTTGAAATTTTGGATAATTTTTGGATTAGGAAAAATGCCAAGTGGTAGAACAATTGATGAATAGTGGTTAAAATAAAAGTTAAATGGTAGTGAAAATTTTTATAAATGACATTGGATTTAATGACATATGTCATTGAAATTTGGAGACAATTGGAGTAGAAATTGGAATTTCATGGACTAGTTTACTAAAAGAACCAATTGTGAACAAATAGAGATGGGACATGTGGCAAGTGACATGTGGCACTTGCCAAGCCATGCCCTTATCCCACAATGGTTTAACAAATTAGAAGACAATTAAATGGTCTTATATCTTTCTGTTCTTCTTCTTTTTCGTAACCTTGCTCTTCTTCTCCTCAACAATTTTTCTCACCAATCTCTATACATGTTAAACCTAACTCTCTCTTCTTTCATTTACTACTCTTAACTTCCTCTCTCTTTCATTCTCACTAAAGACTCAACCTTATCACTCTTTGATGTTGATGAACGTGGGTTATGAGGAGAGCTAGGGTTAAGTGTGATTTTGAAGATTTTTGAAGATCTTGAAGCTTAATCAAGTAAGTAGCACCTAAAACTTTATGAGTTGTCTAAGTATAAGCATTTATGATGATAGTTAGAGGTTAAATGACATGAAATGGTTTTGTCTATGATGGATGTGAGTGATGAATAGATGATGTGATGTCTTGCTTTTGTATATGTATGATGAATAATAATTCATATATTTTTATATATATGTTTTGAGGTAGAATGATCTTCATAAAGGGGTTCTAATGAGTGTAGAAAAATCAATAATGAATGGGTAAATGTATATGCTCTATTTTTGGTTAATGATTAATTATATGTCATGAATTGTTTGTAAATAATATTGTGTTAAAATGGAGTTGAGAATGAAGAGTAAATGAAGTAGAAAAGGTGATCTATGCACAAGATGTGTTAGGTGTATGATGTTGGATGTGTAAAATCTGGAAATTATAACAGGAACATGTTCATTGCGTATGCTTCTGTAAAAGTTCGTCGTGGCCAACTTGTAAGATTTTACAAGGATTCCTTTTTGGAAAAGTTCTCTGCGGTCAAATCCTTGGTTCCCACAGCCAACTTGGAAGATTTTGCGAGGATTCCTCTCGGGAAAAGTTCGCCACGGCTAACTTTCCTGTACAGCTTAAACATACTTTGGTATTTTAATCATAACTTGTTATGTAGTTATCGAAATGGAATGATTTTGATTTGGAGTAATCTAGAGACATAGGGATACTATTTGTCTAAATAAATAGAATTTTATTTCTATCTCTAAGCATTTCAAAATCTGGCTTGAAAGCAAGTCTTGACTGAGGCTGTAGTATTACCCAAGACAGAAATCATGTCCTGCTGTTATTGAATAAACTGTATTGATAAAGGCCAAATTAGACAAAGATGTCTTCAGAAAAATTGTAATTTATTCTCTTAGATTTCAATTAGTATCAAGCTTGTAATTTCTGAATATTGTAGTTGACAGATATGAGTTGTACAATTCGACAATATGAATTGTCCTAGCCAAAGTGTCAAATGTACTCATTCTACAGGATTTTGAGCATAAATCATATAATACTGAACCAAATTGAATGATATTAGTGTCATTAGAAACTTAAGAGATAGAGAAACAAGTTTCTAGAAGAAAGTACCTTCAAATTACTCCATTTTAGTGGCCACAAAGAACACAGAAAGTTGACCCGAAAGTATGTTTTAGGAAAAATCTGAATTGACCAAATGAGTTATGAATTATGATTATAAAGATTTTATTGAGGTGTAAACCTATGTGCGAATTATAATTAGGCAAGTTCTGATATAAGATGGAAGATGTGATAATAATTATGGGAAAATACTTGGGAATGTCATTGAACGTGCATTGTGCATATTTCATATACATATGTGTGCATTAATGTTTTATTTCATATACATATGTGTGCATTAATGTTTATACAATCGTGCAAAATTGTGATATGTGTATATTGCATGATATAGAGGAGCATATAGAGTTTTAACATCCAAATGTTTCCTAGACTTTGAGGAAATAGCTTCGGGAGCAAACAGTGAGTAACCTAGACGATTTCACGTACTTAATTGTTTGCTTTAAAATATGTTTTGAATGATGATATGAATGTGATTTGATTCTGTTGATGTCAGACAATGAAGGTCCGAGACTTGATGAATGAATGTGACATTAAAGTGCTCCTATGTGAATATGATGAAATAATTATGTTTTCTCAACTTGCTTATGGAAGGTCGGACTAAGTTCTAAAGAAAAACATGAATGTGCATATATTGAAATAAGTGTTTTCTAAAATTAAATATTGAATGTCGGACAAAGATCCGATGACATATGAAAGTGAATGTGTATAGTGAAATAAAGCGGCTGATTGATCATATATGACTGATGCATTTCATTACATGTATGCATGATAATGTAAAGGCTGTTATGACCGAAGTAGCCACCAAAAGAGAGCTTAAATCTCAGCAAGTGAAAAAGAACTTAAATCTCAGAATGTGCTTAAGAGCTAAAGGCTCACAATGTAAAATGAGCCCTGTATCCCCAACAGATAAAGGACAGTTATTAATGAGCCCGGTATCCACAATAGATATGGTACAGTTATAGGCACTCGGTCACAACAATAACAATTGAAAGTGAGTCCCATGAGCATTGCATATATAATTGATATGTATGTTTAAATGATTGCAATGCACTGTTTAAATGGTTCAAATGTGAAATGTGAAATAAATGAATAAAGTGTTAATTGATGCTAAATGATGAATTAATGTAGTTATGGGAATTATGTGATACTTATGTATATGCAAAGATGTGAATTATATGTTATAATATTGATGGGATGTATGAATTGAGTGAACCATCGATAATGGTTACCTCATTTGAGTTCGCAAAACTCACCCAAAATTTGCAATATTTTTCAGGCTCAGAAGAGTTACCCTTTTAGGTTAACGGGAGTACAGACACTGTATTTGAGTAAGAGACTAAGGTCGTGATCAGTTCATGTCTGCATTTATACTTTCTTATTTTTGTATCAATTTGTATATTCCGCAATTTTTGTATAATGTGTATTTGAACATTCTGTTTATAATAACTTTCCAAGTAGGAAATGTTTGTAAATGATTTTGTGATGTAATAACAATTATGAGTTTAAGTGTTTTGTATGCATAATAGGCCTTAGTGACTAATGAAATTCGAATGATTTGTGAAATGATTGTAACCCTTGTGATTGAAAAAGTTTATGAATAAAGTAGGCCCGATTTATGTATTGATTTTTTTTCGCAATATGCGTGCAATGTTTTAAAAGAAAAGAAATTTTTGTATTGAATTTGATTGACTAACTGTTTTAGTATGCCACTCTAGTAGGGTACGTACTCGGATATCACTCAGGATGTCAGGTACGTGTTTGGCGAGGGTGGGGAGCTACAATTTGGTATCAGAGCCCAAATTTAGTATCTTATATGGGTTTTTTGAAATATGTGTCAAGTTTCATGCATTTTAGACATCCATAGCGGGCAGTAGCAACTGATCCCTAGACTGAGTCGTATGTGTATGAGTCACACGCGTGAGCAATTGTTAAGAGTTTGAGTTGATAGAAACAGTGAAAAGAATGATGATCTATTAGAATGTGAGAAAATGAAAATTTGTGGATATTTAGAATTGAGAAATAGTATATGGTTAGATACAGATAAAGATTCAACGCATTTGTATTGGTGATGTATTACAGAATATGACATCAATATTATATTGTGGTAGTCTATCCTCGAATGTGATATAGATATGAATACATTGTCGTGAATTGATTAAGGAAAAAAGTGATATAAATATGAGTGACAAGATTAAAGTGTACAAGCCAAGTTGAAAGAAAATAAATTTTTCTGTGACCTTGAAAGGTTAAACTTGGATTTGAAATGGTTAGTTGAATATCGTAACAAGAGTTTATGATTTAGCATAGGAATATGTCTGTGATATTGAGACTAGAATTTCATAATGGTTATGCCTCTATAAAAGGGGAGTAGAATTGATGTTAGTATGTGTGTTATTGCGAGGAAGAAAGTGCAGGGCATGATGGTGGCCTGATAAAATAGGTTTTTGTCACAATCATGGCAGGGATACCCCGATCATGGGCAAGGAGAAAGAGATAAATATTATTTAGGATCAATTGAGATCAAAGTATCATTAGTGTAAGATAAAAATTGGTTAATTGTCAAAGATAAATCTCTGGATAGAATGGGAGGATCTTGATGATACACACCTAAGCATATGCGACAGTAATCATGTCTAGTACTTCATTTAGTTTTGATGACTAGAACATTATGACCATGTAAAAACTGATAGAAATTGATCTTCTTGAGGTACTAAGAATGTCTAATAAGCAATAATGAAAACAATGGATTGATAAAGGATTGTATGAACAATATAAATGAATGTAGCATGAAATATTCTTTGGAAGAAGAATTTCACCGAATTAGGTTAAGTAGACCAGATGGTTTATTTTAAGAATGATTAATAATGGAACAAATCAAAAATGAATTTACAATGAATCCAAAGTGAATATTGGAGTCTCGTTTCTAGCTGAGACTCAGGCTTAAAAGGTATAATATACTACTGAGAGTGTATGCATTATGTTTGAAGTAAAGTATCCAATTATGTGATTGGATTCTTGAATTTGGGGTGACATTATTGCTAATGTGAGGAGAACTTAGGTCCATGTTATATTCTCTACAAATATGTACAGGAGATATAAATTAGATCTGATGAATGTGTTTCCAGCATAGGAAGTTAAGATTGTAAATAAATTGAAATGAGTAAAGAAACTAGTATGAATGAACAGACATTAAAATAAGTCAATGTGAAATCAGAGTAAATAAAATGAATAGAGAAAATCATTCGAGAAAATAAGTCAATTGGGAAACCGAAAATAACATGAGATAATATTACCTCATTGGAGAATTAGTTACTTGAGGAATTACGAGAACTAATTATAGACACATCGAGTTTTGGCTATATCTGTTTGAGTTAAGAAATGCCCTTGACAATATTATGGTATTGAAGATTAAAGCTATCCAAGCAAAATGGGATTAATTAGTGACTATAATCATAGTGGATATATTTAATGTATTCAAAAGGTTGAGAAGAATATTTTGAATACTTGAGGTAAATCTTATATATCAGGAAGGTAGAAATAATTAGATGCCAAGTTTAATAAGAATGAATATTAGCTTGATCGAATAAAATGTTGGGTCGTATAATATCTGAATATGGCATATTGGGAGACCCAAGGAAAATTGAGGTAATAATGAAGTGAGGAATTCCAAGGCATATGTATAAGAGATCTGGAGTTCTCTGGAACTAGCTGTATATTGGATACCACTAGAGATTGTTAAGGAGTTTTTATTGATCTTAGCCCTTTGACAAAAATGTTTGAGAAAAAAAAGTGTAAATTGTATGAGTGATTAATGTAAAGAGACTGTTGACGAATTATAAGACCGATGTTAATTATATCGTGTGGATTTGCAGATTTTAAAGTATACAATGATATCTCACACTAGAAATTTGAATGCAATTTAATGTAGCATAATAAAGTGATTTCTTATCCATTGAGACAATTCAAGTCTTATGAGTTGATTATTTGATACAAGATTTTGAATGTGCTGCAGTAGTGATTGCTTGAGAGCTTGGAGACATAATATGTACAGTGAAACATTTTCGACATATATAAATTTACAGATCATTAAAGTTTGAAACACTTATTGAGTTTAAAAGAATTGAATATAAGACAGAGACAATGGATAGAATTACTGAAAGATTGTGATGGTACAATTTAGTATTATGCAGTAAAGATAGTGTTGTATTTGATGCTTTGATGCTTGAACATAAAATTCAAGAACGGAATAGCACAAATTCAGATATTAAGGTTATTAAACCTAATGCAATAAAGAGAATAGAATGTCGAGTTGAATTTTGGGGCAAAATGAAGTAGGATTGGATGCATTGAAATTTAAGATCAGTTTCATATGAAAAGATTGACAAAGCCCGAAGTGAGGATCCAGAATTATAAATATTATTAAAGAATTGAAAAGGAATATGAATTTCGAGTTTGAATTGGAAAATGATACTTTGTGATAGAAGTAAAGAGTATGTGTACACGATAAAGATGATAGAGAAAAGAGATTTTTGGATAAAGTATAAATGGTAACCTATGCTATACATCCTAGTAGGAATATGCAGAAATAGTATTTAGGGACCAAGGATGAAGAAAAAAAAGGCTGAATGTATGATCAAATGTTTGATTTCCAATAGTCTTAACTTAATGATGGAAATATACTAAAGCTCATATTTTGGAGTTCCTAAGAACAAGAGATTTGTATACAGTTCTGATTGGAATTGTAGTCTTATTATGACATTGTATGATTGAGAGGTTGAATTGGAAATTGTATGAGGTGTTATAGGAAAGAAAGAGTAGTCCGCCTTTATATTTGGATGAGTAAGGCCTAATATAGTTGAAGACCAGAATTGATTGGAGATGTTACTGATAAGTGAAATTGATCTGTGTCAGAAATTAAATGATTCAAGAAAGATGAATAAGTTAGGTAGATCAACACCGAACATATGGAATATAGTGAGCTGGACATACAAGTTAAGTGTATTAACACTAAAGAGATGTGAATTATCAAGCGAAAGATGAGATGTCTCTAAGGGTATCACCTTGTAAAGGTGTGCTCAGATTAGGAAAAAGATTGACTAAGCTCGAATTGTATTGGTCCATATGAAGTTATTGAGGATAAGACCATTGACTTATGAGTTAGTATTATCAATAAAAGATGTTTCAAATTCACACAGTATTATATGGTTATGTTTAGGAAATATCGTTACGATCCAACATATTTGTTATCGATATTTGAAGTGAAATTATGAGTAATTTGAGATATATTGAGAAAACCAATTAAGATAGTGAATGACTAAATAAGTGATTGAAAGACCTTGCGAGTCTATCGACTATGGTCATTTGGAAGAAATTATTCGAGTGATGAAGTTAAATAGGAAATGGAAGAGAATATAAGGAATCAATACCCCTGCTATTCTGATCAATCAGATAAGAATTTCGAGGACGAAATTTATTAAGGGGGGAGAAATGTAACATCCCATTTCCATACTAAGGGTTAGAACCATATATTTCTATAATTGAGAAATAGCACTTAGAGATTAGAAAAATGCATTTTATGCTCATGCATAATGATAACACACACACAAACGTGAATATTGGTTTTTGCACATTAAAGTGACTGTGCATGCAATCATTGACATTTTTTAGTATAATTGATTTATAAATGTGATTATATTGAGAATTATGGTTTATATGTATTGAAAATTTAGTTAGTGTGTTTAATTAGGGATTTATAAATTTGGATGAAAATTTGAGAAATTTCTAAAATTTTGGATAATTTTTGGACTAGAAAAAATGCCAAGTGAGAGAACAGTTAATGAATAGCGGTTAAAATAAAAGTCAAATGGCAGTGAAAATTTTTATAAAAGACATTTGGATTTAATGACATATGTCTTTGAAATTCAGAGACAATTGGAGTAGAAATTGGAATTTCATGGACTAGTTTACTAAAAGAACCAATTGTGAACAAATAGAGATGGGACATGTGGCAAGTGACATATGTCACTTACCAAGCCATGCCCTTATCCCACAATGGTTTAATAAATTGGAAGACCATTAAATGGTCTTGTATCTTGCTATTCTTCTCCTTCTTTGTAATGTTGCTCTTCTTCTTTTCCTTCACAATTTTTCTCACCAATCTCCATACATGTTAAACCTAACTCTCTCTTCTTTCATTTACTGCTGTTAACTTCCTCTCTCTTTCATTCTCACTAAAGACTCAACCTTATCACTCTTTGATGTTGATGAACATGGGTTGTGAGGAAAGCTAGGGTTAAGTGTGAATTTAAAGATTTTTGAAGATCTTAAAGCTTAATCAAGTAAGTAGCACCTAAACCTTTATGAGTTGTTTAAGTATAAGGATTTATGATGATATTTAGATGTTAAATGACATGAAATTATATTGTGTATGATGGATGTGAGTGATGAATAGATGATGTGAATGTCTTGCTTTTGTATATGTATGATGAGTAATAATTCATATATTGTTATAGATATGTTTTAAGGTAGAATGATCTTCATAAAGGGGTTCGAATGAGTGCAGAAAAATCAATGATGAATGGGTAAATGCATATGCTCTATTTTTGGTTAATAATCAAATATATGTCATGAATTGTTTTTAAATGATATTGAGTTGAAATGGAGTTGAGAATGAAGAGCAAATGAAGTAAAAAAGGTGATCAATGTACAAGATGTGTTAGGTGTAAGATGTTGGATGTGTAAAATCTGGAAATTATAGCAGTAACATGTTCATTGCGTATGCTTCTGTAAAAGTTTGCCGTGGCGAACTTGTAAGATTTTACGAGGATTCCTTTTAGGAAAAGTTCTCTGCGGCCAACTCCTTGGATCGTCGCGGCCAGCTTTCCTGCACAGCTTAAACATGCTTTGGTATTTTGATCATAACTTGTTTTAAAGTTATCTTAATAGAATGGTTCTTCATTTAGAGTAAACTAGAGACATAGGGCTACAATGTGTCTACATAAATGGAATTTTAATTCTATCTCTAAGCATTTCGAAATCTAGCTTGAAAGCAAGTCTTGACTGAGGTTGTAGTACTACCCGAGACAGAAATGATGTCCTGCTATTATTGAATAAACTGTATTAATAGAGGCCGAAATAGACAAAGATGTCTTCAAAAAAAGTTGTATTTTGTTCTCTTAGCTTTCAAATGGTATCAAGCTTGTAATTTTTGGATATTGTAGTTGAGAGATATGAATTGTACAATTCGACAACATGAACATGTCCTAGCCAAAGTGTCAAATGTACTTAGTCTATTATATTTTGAGCATAAATCGTAGAATACTGAACTAAATTGAATGATCTTGGTTTCATTAGAAACTTAAGAGATATAGGAACAAGTTTCTAGAAGAAAGTATCTTTAAATTACTCCATTTTCATGGTCAGAAAGAATATGGAAAGTTGACCCGAAAGTATGTTTCAGGAAAAATCTGAATTGACCAAATGAGTTATGAATTTTAATTATAATGGTTTTATTCAGGTGTAAACCTAAGTACCAATTATAATTAGGCAAGTTTTGATATATGATGGATGATGTGACAATAATTATGGAAAAATACCTGGGAATGTCATTGAACGTGCATTGTGCATATTTCATATACATATGTGTGCATTAATGTTTATACAATTGTGTAAAATTGTCATATGTGTATATCGTATGATATAGAGGAGCATATAGAGTGTCAACATCCAAATGTTGCCAGGAATTCGAGGCAATAGCTTCGGGAGAAAACAGTGAGTAACCTAGACGGTTTCACGCAATTAATTGTTTGCTTTAGAATATGTTTTGAATGATGATAAGAATGTGATTTGATTATGTTGATGCTAGACAATGAAGGTCCGAGACTTGATGAATGAATGTGAAACTTAAGTGCTCCTTATATGTGAATATGATGAAATAAATGTGTTTTCTTAACTTGCTCATGGAAGGCCGATTTAAGTTCCAAAGAAAAACGTGAATGTGCGTATAGTGAAATAAGTGTTTTCTTAACTTAAATGTTAAATGCTGGACTAAGGTCCGATGACATGTGAAAGTGAATGTGTAAAGTGAAATAAAGCGACTGATTGATCATATATGACTTATGCATTTCATTACATGAATGCATGATAACATAAAGGCTGTTGTGACCGAAGTAGCCACTGAAAAAGAGCTTAAAGCTCAGAAAGTGAAAAACGAGCTTAAAGTTCAGAATGTGATTAAGAGCCAAAGGCTCACTA
Organism: Erythroxylum longipes; assembly: GCA_027563885.1. NCBI lineage: Eukaryota > Viridiplantae > Streptophyta > Magnoliopsida > Malpighiales > Erythroxylaceae > Erythroxylum > Erythroxylum longipes. Next base: position 28,916,259 of record JAOQMS010000008.1, read on the forward strand.
TGTAAAATGAGCCCTATATCTCCAACAGATAAGGGACAGTTATTAATGATCCCGGTATCCACAATAGATATGGGATAGTTATAGGTACTCAGTCACAACAATAACAATTAAAAGTGAGTCGCATAAACATTGTGTATATAATTGATATGTATGTTTAAATGATTCAAATGCACTATTTAAATGGTTCAAATGCGAAATGTGAAATAAATGAATAAAGTGTTAATTAATGCTACATGATGAATTAATGTTGTGATGGGAATTATGTGATACTTATGTATATGCAAAGATGTGAATTATATGTTATAATATTAATATGATGCATGAATTGAGTAAACCATCGATGATGGTTACCTCATCTGAGTTCGCAAAACTCACCCAAAATTTGCAGTATTTTTCAGGCTCAGAAGAGTTACCCCTTTAGGTTAACAGGAGTACAAACACTGTATTTGAGTAAGAGACTGGGGTCAGGATCAGTTCATGTCTGCATTTGTACTTTCTTATTTTTGTATCAATTTGTATATTCTACGATTTTTGTACAATGTGTATTTGAACATTATGTTTATAATAATTTTCCAAATGGGAAACTTTTGTAAATGATTTTGTGATGTAATAAGAATTATGAATTTAAGTGTTTTGTATGCATAATGGGCCTTAGTGACTAATGAAATTAAGATGATTTGTGAAATGATTGTAACCCTTGTGATTGAAAAAGTTTATGAATAAAGTAGGCCCGATTTATGTATTGATTTTTTTCTCAATATGCGTGCATTGTTTTAAAAAGAAAAAGAAATTTTTGTATTGAATTTGATTGACTGAATGTTTTAGTATGCCACTCTCATGGGGTACGTACTCAGATATCACTCAAGATGTTGAGTACATGTTTGGTAAGGGTGGGGTGCTACATATCGTACCCATTTCCATACCGCTGTATAGAATGGCGCCAGCTGAGCTGAAGGAGCTTAAGGAACAGTTGGGAGAACTATTAGAGAAGGGGTATATAAGGCCAAGTTCGTCACTATGGGGAGCGCCAGTTCTATTTGTTAAAAAGAAGGATGGAACATGGCGCATGTGCATTGACTACCGAAGGCTCAACAAGGAGACCATTAGGAACAAGTATCCTCTTCCACGAATCGATGATCAGTTTGACTAGCTGCAAGGAGCAAAGGTCTTCTCCAAAATTGATCTCATGTCAGGCTATCATTAGTTCAGAATCAGGTAATCTGATGTAAACAAGACAACCTTTAGGACACATTATAGGCATTATGAGTTCCTAATCATGCCATTTGGATTGACCAATGCTCCAGCTGCATTTATGAATCTCATAAATAGGGTATTCAAGGAATACCTGGACCAATTTGTCATAATATTTATAGATGACATTATGTTTTATTCTAAGAGTGAAGAGGAACATAAGGAACATCTAAGGATAGTGTTGTAAACAATAAAGGAGGAGCTTTATGTCAAATTCAGTAAGTGTGAATTTTGGCTTCATAAGGTGATATTCCTTGGGAACATAATTTCAAAGGATGAGGTACATATCGATTCGAGGAAAATTGAAGCAGTAGTGAAATGGCATGCACCAAATACAGTGGCAGAAGTGAGAAGCTTTCTGGGTATGGCAGGATATTATAAGAGGTTTGTTGAAGGATTCTCCATGATAATTGCTCTAATGACCAAGTTATTAAGGAAAAATTAGAAGTTTATCTAGAGTGATGAATGTTAGAAGAGCTTTGAGGAGCTTAAGCACAGATTGACAAGTGCTCCAATTTTGACCTTGCCCATGGGAGATGAGGGTTATACAGTTTACAGTGATACTTTAAGAAAGGGTTTGGGTTGTGTGTTGATGCAAGGAGACAAGGTAATAGCTTATGCCTCGCGACAGCTAAAGCCTTATGAATTGAATTACCCGACCCATGATCTAGAATTAGCAGCAATAATTTTTGCCTTAAAAATTTGAAGACATTATCTATATGGAGTTCATACAAGGATTTTTATAGATCATAAAAGTCTTAAGTACTTATTGAGCCAAAAAGAGTTGAATTTAAGGTCGAGAAGGTGGTTAGAGTTGCTTAAGGATTATGACTTGTTAATTAAATACCACCCAGGCAAGGCAAATGTAGTGGTTGATGCCTTAAGTAGGAAATCCTCCATAGCCCATGTTTAGATTAATCTACCATTGTTGGAAGAGATGGATAAGCTTAGAATAAGCTTGAAACAAGAGGAACCTGATTGTATTATTGCTAATTTCAGAGTGAGACTAATACTCAGAGAGAAAGTTAAGGAGTTATAAGAACAAGATACAGATTTGAACAAGCTCCAAGAAGAAATTAAGAAAGGAAAGCAATCTAAAGTGGAAGTGAGGGATGATGGACTTATGGTTGTAGGCAATAGACTTTGTATTTCGAATGTCAAGGAGGTAAAGGATGATATACTCGACGAGGCACACAATGCTCTTTATGCCTTGCACCTAGGTAGCACCAGGATGTATAGAGATTTAAAAGAGCATTTTTGGTAGAGAGGCATAAAGAAGGATGAGCAAAATATGCAAGTAAGTGTCTAGTGTGTCAGTAAGTCAAGGCTAAATACTAAACACCTTCAGGTAAGTTAAAGCCACTGTCTATTCCTGAGTGGAAGCGGCAAAGGATAACCATGGATTTTATGATGGGTTTGCCCAGGACCAGTAGGAATCATGATGCCATATGGGTTATTGTTGAACGTTTGACAAAGTCAGCCCATTTTCTAGCAATTAAACAGACCAATTCTCTACATATGCTAGCAAAGAAGTACATTAATAAGATAGTGAGACTACATGGGATTTGAAACTCCATAATTTCTGAAAGAGATCCTCGGTTTACTTCGAGATTTTGGGGAAGTACTCAAGAAGCTCTAGGGACCAAGTTAAATTTTAGCACTGCTTTCCATCCCCAAACAGATGGTCAATTTGAGAGGACCATTCGAACCCTTAAAGGAATTCTCAGGGCATGTATGATGGATTTTAAAGGTGCTTGGTACGAGCACTTGCCATTGGTCGAATTTGCTTACAATAATTCGTACCACTCGAGCATTTAGATGGCTCCTTATGAAGCATTGTATGGAAGAAGATGTAGAACTCCTATATGTTGGGATGAGGAAGGAGAAACGAAATTAATAGGACCAGAGTTACTCTAGATGACAGTTGACAAAGCCAATCTAATTAAGCAAAGGCTCAAAGCATCTCAAGATAGAATGAAGAGCTATACTGATGCACATCAAAAGGAAATGGAGTATGAAGTTAGTAAGAAAGTCTTTCTTAAGAAATCTCCTTGGAAAGGAGTTATGAGGTTTGGCAAGAAGGGCAAATTAAGCCTAAGATATATTGGTCCTTACAAGAATATTGAGAGGATTAGACCACTGGCCTATAGCTTGACGCTGCCACCAAAATTATCATAGATACCTAATGTCTTTCATGTTTCCATGTTAAGGTGGTATAGATCAGATCCCTCCCACATCATTTAGACCATTTAGGTTCAATTAAGAGATCATCTGACTTATAAGGAGGCTCTAGTGGAGATTCTGGACATTAAGAAAAAGGTCCTCTGGAACAAGACAGTTTAACTAATTAAAATCCTGTGGAAATACCATTTTAAGGAAGAGGCCATATGGGAGCCCTTAGAGGCCATGAAGGAGCAGTATCCACACCTCCTTAATGACTCAGGTAAGAATTTCAGGGACGAAATTCTTTTAAGAGAGGGAGGAATGTTGGGCCCCAAATTTTTTTGGTTGATTTAAACATGATTTAAATGAATTATGAGGTCATGATAGAATTATTATTAAATTTTAATTAATTATTACAGTGTTAGTAAGATTTTATCACACTGATTAGTTAAATTAAAGCAGTAGGAATGTATTGAGGGCAATTGCGACATGTCACTTAAGTATAAAAGCCATAAAACATTAAAGGAAGGGTAATGTGGACATTTCGCACTCATTAAGGGTAGAATACGAAAGAAATTTTTTTGTCTTATGCATTAAATGGAAAAAAACGTGAATGAAGGGAAAGAAGGAGTGAAAATGTGAAAACAAAGAAAGGAGAAAGGGTTTCGTTCATGAAAGAAAAGAAAGAAGAGAAAGTGAGGGTTTCGTTCATGAAAGAAAAGAAAGAAGACAAAGTTAGGGTTTCATCTTTTCTAAGTTTTTAAGAGTGATTTTGAGGGTATCCAAGAAGAGAAAAAGAAAAAGGAAGAGAAGAGCTTCCATTTGAGCCAAATATCTCTTTGTTTGGTGAAGATTCAAAGCAAGCCCATTTTTAATCCTTTGGATTTTTTAAAGGTTTTTGGTTCATGAAGCTTAGGAAATACATAGGTTTAAGTATTCTAGAATCAATTTTTAATGAATATGCTTTTTGGATTCTCAATTTGTATTCCCATTTAATCATATTTTTGTTCCAATGTTAAAGGAAATCAAGAGAGGCAAGTGGAGGGGCATTTTTAAGAAAGTTTTTAAGCAAGGAATCTAGATGGGTTACAAGTTTATAGTTGAGTTAATGATCCATGAGTAATTTTCCAAATCAATAGAGTTAAATGATTTCAATTGCTTTATAAATTTTGCATTTATTGCTTCTTAAATGATTTAAGTAATTGCTACATGTTGGTACATGAATCTTGTTGATGATTTACGAAATGATGATGGAATTTGTATTTGAAATATATCATGCTTATGGAAATTATGTTTCCGAAATGTGCCTTTTGTGCAATATGTTTACAAGTCATGAAATTCATGTTTGTGTGGGTTTGTGGTGGTTCATCATGTTATGTCATGTCCACGTTGAGCATATTAAATGCTTTTCCCACCTATCTGCTAGTGGCATAGAGTTCCATCATAGACTCCCTCATATTTATTGGAGATTCAAAAGAACTCCCTCATGTTTAATGGAGATCCGCAAGAACTCCCTCATGTTTATCGAAGCTTCGCAATAACTCCCTCATGCATATGGACTGCCTAAACCATTATGAGTGCTTAAGTTATTTATAATTTGTTGATAAGTTTGATGAATACATAACTTATGTTATTTATGAATTGTTTGATAAGATTGAGAATTTGAAAAATACGTGTTTTATGGATTCAATGCAATTTACTATGGTAATGAATATTTTCAATGGTTTTGCTTGTTTCTCTGCTATAAACTTATTACCCATGAGTTTTTAAGCTTCCCCTTCTCCAGGTGAAGAGCAAGAGATCGAGTGATAAACAACCAAGGCATCACTTCAAATTTGCTTTTTTTATTTAAATTAGTATGGAAAAACTAAAGGCTTTAGCAGCATTTCAAGTAACACTCATTCATTTATATTTTGTATTTTTGGATTATGAGACCAATGTTGTATTTGGGTCTTGAAATGCCCATTAAAGCATTGTAAAACTCTTTTCTCTTAATGTTAATGAAATATATTTATGTTTTGCTCATGACTTTCAAAGTTTTAGCATTGCATTTTCAAGCATTCATAGGGGTAAAATCTGTGTTCTGACTTCAGGAGAAAAACTGCATTAATCTAGGCTGAATTGAATAAGATTGTCTTCTTAGAAGTTGCATTTTATCCTCTTAGCTTTCCAAAGATATAAAGATTGTAATTTTTGGACATAGGAGTTGAGAGATGTGCATTTTACAAGTTAGTGATGCTGCATAGGGTGTATGCTGGACACTTTATAACCTTTTCTTTATTTGATTTAACAGAAAAAGAGTACTATGGTGTCTTGAAATAGGAAGAATTAATGTGATAAGTTAGAGATGAAATGAAGGTGATAAAGGGAGTTGAACATGTACAGAAATTATGATCAATGTACATAAGTTTGAATGTTATGTTTTTAGATTGATGACTAAACATAGATTATGATTTAGATGTAAATGATATTAAGATTAAATGAAAGTGATAATGAAGGGAAAATGATGAGGAAATTAAGTTAGAAATGATAGATATGCATAAGAGGAGTCATAAGTAATAGGAGCTAGAAATATGGAAATTGACGTAGTTTAAAGAGCTTGATAATATTTAACCTTAAAAAAGAAAATAACGTAGTTTAAAGAGCTTGATAATATTTAAGAGAAGATTTAATTTACAAATCAAAAGATTCAATTTAATTGCTTACTTTAAGCATATAAGGATCGATTGACCTTAAATATATAATTTTATATATAAAGATTAATTAGGTTAAAAAGTCAAATTAAACCAAAAATTTTTTATAAGAATTCAATTTAAATACAGACGTTTGAAACTATTTAAAAATAACTTCAATATTATATAAATGTATAATTTGAATCCTGATTTAACATTTTTGTCATCTTTTTGTAAAAATCCTACCTAATATTTTTATTTTTTATCTTTTTGCAATTCCCATTATCAAATATATATCTTATACCACACGAGATCCTAGGGAGAGGGTTATGGGGACAATAGGAAACCATTTGTGATATGATAAAACAGATATCTATAAGAGCTCAAAGATAGAAAAAGATGATTATAGTTAATAACCCAGGTATGCTAGTCGAGATATAAACCCTTCATCTATCAACAAGCATCAACTGTAACAATTATTGAGAAATTAGAAAATGCATTTCATGCTCATGCATTATATGATACGCTAATACTCTTGAATATTGAGTTTTTGCACATGAAAATAATTGTACATGCATTCATAGACATTCTGGGTATAATTGAATTGTGAATGTTATTTTGTTGAGAATTGTTGCTTTTTTATGTTGAAAATTGGTTTGGAGAGTGTATTTAGTAATTTACAATTTTTGGAGAATTTTAGAAAATTTGCTTAAAATTTGGGTAATTTTGGACTAGGAAAAATACAAGTGGCAAGACAATTGATAAATAGAAGTAGAATTAAGAGTCAAATGGTAGTGAAAATTTTTATTAATGACTTTGGAGTTTAACGACATATGTCATTGAAATTTGGAGACAATTGGAGTAGAAATTAGAGTGGCTTGGACGAATTAAATGAGAAAACCTAAGTTAACCTATAAGGAGATGACATGTGGCAAGTGACAATTTGTCACTTGCCAAGCCATGTCTTAAAACCCACGATGCTTTCCAATTGAAAGACCAAGTTTAGTGTTTTATCCTACTTTTCGTGGCCTTCTCTTCTCCTTCTTCATGAATTGTGTTGTCAACCATCTTCAACATTGAACTTTGCTTCCATCTTTTAATTTCTACCTCTATTTTATTGTTCCCTTCATTTACTACAAGAAAACTCAACCAAATCCACCCTAGAATGATGATGCTCGTCAGATACATGGGATAACTGGGGTTGGTGTGTTTTTGAAGGATTTGGAGCTAAATCAAGTAAGTGATGCTTTAATCTTCATGTGTAAATGGGACTTTATGATGAGTAAATTGAGGTTTTATTTTGAAGATGAAATTCCTTTGGTAAATTCGTGGGTGTTTTGTAACACCCCATTACCCTAGGGTACGTACCGGGACGCCCGTAGGTCATTCCGATACATATCCTAAAATAAGGGAGCGCTACTTGCGATCACTGCAGAACTCCACATGGCATCATATCAATTTAAATAATTAAAACTGCAATTGTAAATCACAAGATTTTTAAAACCAAATCCTTCCTCTTTTCATTACTCAAAAACAACAGTTTATACATCAAATGTACAGTCTGTACATACAGA
>JAOQMS010000008.1:28924018-28944857 GCA_027563885.1 Erythroxylum longipes
AATGATATGTTGCATGAATTGAGTGAACCATCAATGATGGTTACCTCATCTGAGTTCGCAAAACTCACCCAAAATTGCACATTGACATTTTAGGATTGAGAGAGGATTCTAGCTTCTGAGAGACTGTACAAGAAGCTTAATTATTGTACTTTTGTGAAAAAGATATGGCTCAAAGGTCAGTCAGCTAGACTGAAGGATTTAGTTAGATCTTTTGTATTTCCTCTTTCATGTAGTATATTTTGTATTAGGATATGATGATGTACATGTACAGATTTTTCAAAGCTACAATGTATGTACATTCAGATTTATGAAATGAAAAGAAGAAATTTGTTTTTAAAATTTGGTGGCTTTCTTATATGATAGTAGATGCCATGATTAAGTAGGATAAATTGCCATGTTATAAAGTGAAAGTGTGATAGTTATGATGTCGTTGTTATAGGGTATGTACTAGAATGTCATAAGGATGTTCCGGTATGTACCTTATACCAGTGGGGGTGTTACATGATAGGTGGTATCAAAGTATGGTTTGGCATCCATAGGGACATATAGGAATGTTAATCATGAAATATCATGAGAAATGCAGATAATGATTAAAGTTCTTGTTTATTATAGGTCGACCGCCATAGGTGAAAAAGTGGGAGAATCAACTAACCTAGGATCTGTAGGAGGCAGTAGAGAGTCCTCTGTACCTCAACCGGAGGTAATGCCTCCTAGAATTCCCAAGAGAAGGGAGAGGAGGTATGACAAGCTGCGGAAGCAAGGAGATGTGGACTTCTATGGTAGCACAGACCTTGCTGAGACTGAGGGATGACTAGAAAGAACAGAGAGGGGTTTTAATCAGATGGATTGGGAGCCGGATGAGAGTTTCGCCTATGCAGTGTCCTTACTAAAAGGCCCAACTTACCAATGATGGAAGACTGTTCTAGGCAGTACCACCAGGCCTTGCAACCTGAAATGAGAAGACTTTCTGAGGGTCTTCAAGGAGAACTACATGCCCATGATCTACCTAGACAGAAAGATGAAGGAGTTCCTAGATTTGAAGCAGGGTAGGATGTTAGTGACCAAGTATAAGATCAAGTTTAATGAGCTGATGGGATATGCTACTGCTTTGATTCCTACCGAAGAAGACAAGTGTAGGAGGTTCGAAGAAAGGCTGAACATAGAGATCAGGATAAGATTAAATATCTCCAACCTGAGTAGTTTCATCGAGTTGAGAGCTGCTTCGATCAAACTTGAGCAGATACTGAGACAGGGAAAGTAAAGTCTGGGCAAGGATCCAGATTGAAGAGGTCCAGTGAGAGTTAGAGTGGTTCTTGAAGAAGATTCAATAAGCGCCAGAATAGACCATTTAGACCACTAGCTAGATCAAGGCAGTTAGGATTCAAACAGAGGGGTGGTTTTGCACAGACTGGTAGTAGAAGAGGTACAATGTAGAGTCAGTTACCCTAGTGTGAGCACTATAGAAAGAGGCATGGTGGTGAGTGCTGGAGACTAACTGGAGCTTGCCTTAGATGTGGCTCCTTTGACCACCAGATTAGAGATTGTCCTATTGTTATGGGAACTCAGTCTGGTATGAGTGGCAGATCAGGGAGTGAAGCTACTATTCAGTAGAGTAAGGTAGTGGGACTGGACAGAGAAACCTTGGTAGAGACAAAGCGAGCATAGGGAGTCCTTCTGTCAGGACTGAGGTACACAGCAGCCGACCTCAATCTCAGGCTAGAGTCTATGCCATGACTAGGCAGGACGCATAAGACTCTCTAGATGTTATTGCAGGCGCACTACTTGTTTATGATTTTGAAGCATATGCATTGCTAGATTCTGGATCTATGCATTCATTCATCGCACTGCACCTGGCATCTAAGCTACATTATGATAGAGAGTAGTTAAAGTATGGATTAGAGGTGAGTACGCTAATAGGTAGTATTACAGTGATAGGAGAAGTTTGTAAGAGATGTTTGATTCGGATTAACTGGGCAGAGCTAGAGCCAGACTTGATTATACTACAGTTGAGGGAGATAGACATTATTTTAGACATGGATTGGCTCACTGCTCATAAGGTTTTCATGAATCGCTATACCAAGGAGGTAGTATTAGAATCTCTTGGTCAGCCGAGAGCGATTTTCAGAGGAATTAGTCAAGCAGTGCCAGCCAGGTTGATATCCTTCATGAGAGCATTGACGTTGATGCAAGGTGGATGTGAGGCCTATCTGGCCCATGTCATTGATACTAGAGCTGAGCAGAATGTGCAGGCCATTCCCGTGGTTAGGGAACTCCTGGATGTGCTTCCCGCTGAGCTATCTAATTTACCTCCAGATCGGGAGACGGAGTTTACAATTGATTGGGTTCTAGATGTTGCTTCTATATCTATTCCTTCATATAGGATGGAACCTATAGAACTAAAGGAGTTAAAGGCTCAGTTACTGGATTTGTTGGAAAAGGATTTTATTAGAGCCAGTATTTCACCTTAGGGAGCTCCAGTGTTATTTATAAAGAAGAAAGATGGGACTTTGAGGTTATGCATCGATTATGAGCAAATGAATCGGGTGATAGTTAAGAACAAGTACCCATTGCCTAGAATTGATGATTTTCTTGATCATTTGCAGGGAGCTCAGGTGTTCACTAAACTATATTTGAGACCAGGGTACTATCAGTTGAAGATAGCAGAGGCTGATGTACCAAAAAGTGCATTCAGAAGCAGGTATGGGCACTTCGAGTTTTTAGTAATGCCGTTTGGGTTAACTAATGCCCCAGCAGCATTTATGGCTTTGATGAATAAGGTGTTTCAGCCCTACCTGGATCGCTTTGTGATAGTGTCCAATGATGATATTTTGGTGTATTCAAATAATAGAGAAGAGCATGCCAAACATCTGAGAGTGGTTCTGCAGATTATGAGGGAGAAGCAATTGTATGCCAAATTTAGTAAGTGTGAATTTTGTCTAGATTAAGTAGTATTTTTGGGACATATAGTGACTGGAGAAGGCATACGAGTGGATCCAAAGAAGAGAGAGGCAGTGATGAATTGGGAAGCTCCGTGGAATGTGTCTGAAATCCGAAGCTTCCTAGGATTGGCTGGATATTATCGAAGGTTTGTCGAGAGGTTTTCCTTGATCTCAGCCCTTCTGACAAAACTTCTAAGGAAGATTGTAATGTTTAGATGGGATGAAAAATGTCAGGAGAGCTTTGAGGAGTTGAAGCATCAGTTGACTACGGAATCGGTGTTAACCATTCTATCGGGAACTGGAGGATATGTGGTGTATAGTGATGCTTCGCATCAAGGATTAGGATGTGTGTTGATGCAGTATGGTAAGGTGATTGCCTACGCATCAAGACAATTAAGGTCTCATGAGATTAACTATCCGATACATGATTTAGATCTAGCTGCCATTGTCTTTGCTTTAAAGATATGGAGACATTATCTTTATGGAGAGACATTCGAGATTTATACAGATCATAAGAGCTTGAGGTATTTGCTAAGTCAAAAGGAGTTGAATATGAGACAGAGGAGATGGACTGAGCCATTGAATGATTATGACTACACGATTAAGTACCACCCGGGGAAAGCTAATGCGGTGGTTGATGCTTTGAGTAGAAAGTCTAATACTATTATAGCTCAAATTCAGACATCAAGGTTACCTAACTTGATTCATTTGAGAGATCTGAATGTGGAGTTAAATCTCGAGCAAGATGAGGCCTTGATCGCTATGTTGAAGTTGAGGCCGATGTTACATGATAGAATCAGAAAGCTACAAAGTAAAGATCCTAATATGGTGAAGCTTATAGAGAAAGTGAAGATGAGTTCGAATTCCGAGTTTGAATTGAGAGATGACACACTATAGTTGAAACAGAGGGATGATTTAAGGAAAGAAATTATTGAGGAAGCTCATATGGTCGCCTATACTAGACATCCTGGTACTACCAAAATGTATAACACACCGAAGAAGCATTTTTGGTGGCCCGGAATAAAGAAGCAAGTGGTGGAGTATGTTTCTAAGTGTATGACATACCAGCAGGTTAAGGCTAAGCATCAGGCTCCAGTTGGGAAGCTACATTCGTTGCCTATTTCGGAGTAGAGATGAGAACGAATCACTATGGACTTCATTGTGGGATTGCCTAGAACTCTGAGGCAGAATGATGCAATATGGGTTATAGTGGACCGATTGACTACGTCGGTCCATTTCTTACCAGTGAAAGAAAATAACTCACTAGATCAGTTGGCCCAGAGATATGTGAATGAAGTGGTGAGACTGCATGGGGTTCTAGTGTCCATTGTATCAGACAGGGATCCTAGATTGACTTCAAGATTTTGGAAGAGTTTGCAGTCTACTATGGGTACTAAGTTGAATTTCAGTATAGCATTTCATCCTCAAACAGATGGACAGAGTGAGAAGACAATCAAGAGTATTGAGGATATGCTTAAAGCTTGTATGTATTGGAGTTCCAAGGAGCATAGGACCAATATGTGGCACTTATCGAATTTGCATATAATAATCATTATCACAATAGTATCGGTATGGCGCCATATGAGGCGTTGTATGGCAAAAAGTGTCGATCGCCTCTATATTAGGATAAAGAGGGATTGAGAATAGTCGAAGGCCCAGAATTGATACAAGACACTGTGGACAAGGTGAAGTTGATCTGAAGCCGAATTAAAGCAGCTCAAGATAAATAGAAGAGTTATGTAGATCAACATCGAAGGAAAATGGAATACAGTGTAGGAGACAGAGTGTTTCTGAGAGTGTCACCTTGGAGAGGAGTATTGAGATTCGGTAAGAAGGGCAAGTTGAGCCCTAGGTACATTGGTCCTTATGAGATCATTGACAGGATAGGACCTTTGGCATATAAGCTGGCTTTACCAAATGAAATGTCTAAATTTCATAGTGTGTTTCATGTGAGTATGCTCCGAAGATATCAATCGGACCCAATACATGTGATACCGGCTCAGGAGATTGAGGTTGCTAGTAACTTAAGCTATGTTGAGGAGCCGGTCAAGATAGTGGGGCTCAGATGAAGCAGTTGAGGAACTGAGTCATTCCATTAGTAAAAGTCCTTTGGAGGAATCACTCCACTAAGGAAGCAACGTAGCAAACGGAGGAGCATATGAGGAGACAATACCCCCACCTGCTCGAACAATCAAGTAAGAATTTCGAGGAAGCAAATTCTTTTAGGAGGGGGAGAGTTGTAACATCCCGTTATCCATGTTGAGGATAAAATAGTAAATATAAGAGATTATTAAGAAATTAGAAAACGTATTTCATGCTCATGCATTATATGATATGCTTATACTCTTGAATATTGAGTTTTTGCACATGAAAATAATTGTACATGCATTCATACACATTCAAACTATGATTGATTTATAATTGAATTGTGAATGCGATTTTGTTGAGAATTGTGGCTTTTTTATGTTGAAAATTGGTTTGGAGAGTGTATTTAGTAATTTATAATTTTTGGAGAATTTTAGAAAAATTTCTAAAAATTTGGGTAATTTTGGACTACAAAAAATACCAAGTGGAAAAACAATTGACAAATAGCAATAGAATTAATAGTCAAATGGCAGGGAAAATTTTTATTAATGACTTTGGGATTTAATGACATATGTCATTGAAATTTGGAGATAATTAGAGTAAAAATTGGAGTGGATTGGATGAATTAAATGAGAAAACCTAAGTAAACCTATAAGGAGATGACATGTGGCAAGTGGCAATTTGTCAATTGCCAAGCCATATCTTAAAACCCACGATGCTTTCCAATTGAAAGAACAAGTTTAGTGTTTTGTCATACTTTTCATGGCCTTCTCTTCCCCTTCTTCATGAATTGTGTTTTCAACCATCTTCAACGTTGAACTTTGCTTCCATCTTTCAATTTCTACCTACATTTTATTTTTCCTTTCATTTACTACAAGAAAGCCTAACCAAATCCATCCTAGAATGATGATGGTCTTCAGATACATGGGATAGCTAGGGTTGGTGTGGTTTTGAAGGATTTGGAGCTAAATCAAGTAAGTGATGCTTTAATCTTCATGGGTTAGTGTAAATGGGACTTTATGATGAGTAATTTGAGGTTTTGTTTTGAAGATGAAATTCCTTAGGTAAATTCCTGGGTGTTTGATTTATAAAGAGATTTTTTTCAAAACAATTGAATTTAGTGAGCTAACATTTTTCATGACTTAATGATGTGGGTGAATGAAGAGGTAATGGAATTTTTTTTTACTTTGGTGTTGTTAAATGGTGTATAAAAGTGTAAAAAAATGTGATGAATGAATGAATGAATTTCTACTTTGTTTTGTATTGATGATGGGTTAGAGCTAGCATGATCATAAAAATTGGGTTGGAAGACTGATGATTTGTTGATAATTGATAAGTTGTTGTTGTTGAGATGATTTCTTTTTTTGAGATAGAAAGGTCATTATTATGAATGTGTATATGATGTGTTTTGTTTTTTGTGTATATGATCAAGTATAGATTTTGAATTGTGTATAAATGATATTGAACTGTAATCGGCGTATAATTGAAGAAGAAATGATGTGGATATAAGTTAGAAGTGATAGACTAAGCAAAAGAGATGAATTAGGATGAAATTGATGATGAAGTGTGCTGGAAATAGGTTAGATGTAGTGTTTTTACAGAACATTCATCTGTATTTTAGACATCTTCACCTATGGATATCCAAATAGGATGATTGTTGATTTACATTAAACTAGAAACCAATGGCTACAATTTTCATGAAGAAATCAAGTTTTAATTCTTTCTCTAAGAGTGTTGAAATTTGTATTGAAGTTAAGTTTCGGATTGTGTCTCTATTTCTGAATAGTATGTAGTAAATTGTGTATAACTTTCAAAATGCTTAGCCAAATTGTATGAATTTAGGTTCTTTAGAAAATTAAGACATATATGCACAATTTTTTAGAAGAAGAATTTGCCTAAAAACCTCATTTCCTAGGTGTAAAATGGAAGTGAAGTTCGGATATAAATAAAAGAAAGAAGAAGGAGTGTAGCACTTCAGAGTCGCGATCGCGACTCTGTTGGACGATCGCGACCCGGGGGTTGTATGATGGAGTTTTTTTATTGAACATATGTTGGTATTTTGATGATATCTTGAGTTGTAAATGTCCACATGAGGTGATTTTTGATTTAAATTAAAGTAAAGACATAATTCTACAACTTTATTGAAGAAGTCTAAATTTAATTCTATCTATAAGACTTTGAAAATCTTATGTGAAATTGAGTCTTGATTGAGGTTGTAGTACTACCCGAGATAGAAATTATATCTTTATGTTATCATAAAAAATGGCTGGATATAGGCTGAATCAGGCAAAGGCATCTTTGCAAAAGTTGTAGTTAATTCTTTTGCCTTTCAATCGGTATTAAGTTTGTAATTTTTAGATATCTGAGTTGAAAGATATAAGTTGTACAATTTGAGGGTATGATCATGAACTAGCCAAAAGTTCAATTATACATAGTATGTGGTATTGTGAGCATAACTCATAGGATACTGAACCAAATTGAATGATTTCGGTGTCATTTGAAACTTAAGAAATAGACAAACAATTTTCTAAAATAAAATACCCTTGAATTACTTCATTTTAATTATTAGATTGATCATGGAAAGTTGACCTAAAAGTGTTTCTTAGGAAAAAACTGAATTGAAGAAATGAGTTATGAATTTTGATTTTTATGGTTTTACTGAGGTATAAATCATAAGTATAAATGATACTTATGTGAGTTTGGAAATATGTATGATTATGTGAAGGGAATAATGGAAAGATACCCGGGATTGTTATGAACATGCATTGTACATATTTCATATACATACATGTGCATAAATGAATACTTATAATTGTGCTAAAGTGTGATATATGTATATTGCTTATTTTAAAGGAGCAATTAGAACGTCAACATCTAGACATTGCCAGAACTTTAAGGCAATAGATTTGGAAGCAAGCGATGAGTAACCTAGATGATCTCACTCAATTAATTGTTTGTTTTGATTTTGTTTTTGACTTATCCTATGAATGTGTGATGTTGTGTACTGAATTCTGGGCATGAAGGTCTGATGATATTGAAGTATGGATGAGATATTGAAATGCTACTTGTATGTGAATGGGAAGAACTAATTGTTTCTTGAATTCATTGATTGATTATGAGATGCATTCCATACATGAATGCATGATCAGATAATGAGAGTTGTGACCTAAGTAGCCACAAAAAACGAGCTTAAAGCTCCAATGTGGTTAAGAGCCAAAGGCTCATTATGTAAAATGAGCCCTGTATCCCCAATGGATAAGGGACAGTATAAATGAGCTCGGTATCCACAATAGATATGGGACAGTTTAGGCACTCAGTCACAACAACGTAATAATTGGAAAAGACTTATAAGTGCATTCCATATAATTTTTTTAAGTATGTTTGGTTGATTGAAATGCAATTGTCTTACTCTTAAATGAAAATGTGATATTATATGAAAAAATGCAATGATGTGAATTATCTGTTATGTGAAATGATATGTTACATGAATTAAGTGAACCATTGATAGTGGTTACCTCATTTGAGTTCGCAAAACTCACCCAAAATTGCACGTTGACATTTCAGGACCGAGCGAAGATTATAGCTTCTGAGAGACCATACAATAAGCTTAATTCTTATACTTTTGTGACGAAGATATGGCTCAAAGGTCGGTCAACTGAAGTATTTAGTTAGATATTTTGTATTTCCTCTTTCATGTAGTATATTTTGTATTAGGATATGATGATGTACATATACAGATTTTTGAAAGCTACAATGTATGTACATTCAGATTTATGAAATGAAAAGAGGAAATTTGTTTTTAAAATTTGGTGACTTTCTTGTATGATAGTAGATGCCATGATTAAGTGGGATAAATTGCCATGTTATTAAGTGAAACTATGATAGTTAACACATCGTTGTTATAGGGTATATACTAGAATGTCATAAGGATGTTCCGATATGTACCTTATAGCAGTGGGGGTGTTACATCAACTCTTAAAGCCTGCCTTTTAAGGATCTAAACTAACCAACCTTCCTCATATAACTTAAAACCCAAATAGGATTATGGGTTACTTTCTGATGTACAAGATCCTTATACAAAGGAAATTGCAGAGCATAACCATATCTTTGTGTGATAGAAGTAAAACTATTAGATATTCAAGATTTTAGGGAAGCGAGAGAGTTTTAGAGAGAAGCCATAGGAAAAACACAAAACTTTTATTTACTAGAAACTTTTCTAGATGGAAAATTTTCTTGAATATAATGGAAGATGTCCTTTGCTTTTATATAAAAATGAGTTAAAAAAAGATACACAACTCTAGATAAAAATAATGTCACATCATACAGTAAATGGATCAGAACAAGATTACATTATAAAAGAAAAAGTTATGAAACCTAAAAATAAAAAATAACTTTAAACATAAGGACCCATAAGGAAAATAATGAAAGGACTCTTACTCATCACATCCCTATTTGATAGGTTCTTACCATGATTGGAAATTTGATGGGGAATCTCCTCAACTCGTGTTGTCACTATCACTATCTCTTCTCCTCTACTTGTTAATGCTTACTTCTTCTATCTTTAATTTTAAAAAATTTACCTAGGTCTTCTTCATCAGTGATGGGAATATTATCAGCTGGGTTGTTGGCATCCTAGAAGGCAAAGGTTTGGGATTGAGATAGTCTAATAATGTCTAGATCCTATTTAAAGTCTTAAAATTTGGAATTTGAGGTTCTCCAAGAATGAATTCTCTTGGGTAAGTTCTACTAGATGTATAATACTTAGGAAAATGATTTAAGACTAAAGTCCCTAAGGCTTTTAAGGATTTGTACTTTGGCCATTGAACTAAGGTGTGTCAGAAATGTGGTTTCTTAGAGTAAATGGAATTATCATTTTTTATGTTATAAGGTTTGTGGGGGAAAAAGAAACAGTGAGTGATTTGATTCTTTAATGGAGTCTCCTATAGCCTAAGGTGCTCAATAGCTTGTGAGAGTTGAGTTCTCCATGTTATTATTGGTTGGTATTAGGACCTTCATTTTTCATATCACAAAAATGTTGATATATGCATAAGGGAGGAAGAGAGATAACATGGGCATATAAGGTGGAGAATGCCTATAAGGACCATAATGCATGCTCTGAAAGGGGGTTGTTAATGAAGAACACAATATATGGTGTTTGAATGCTAAAGATGGATTAGTAGCAATATAAGCCTATTTTTTTAAGAAAAAGGTGAAGATAATAAAAAAGGCTCATTCGAGAAAAAGTAAATATTTTACTAATGGTGGTAAATGTTCTTCCAATGGGAGGAAATAACTTCTTTATCTTAGCAGTATTAGGTAGTCAGCCATTGAACGAATGAGAAGAATAGTTCTGGAAGGAGTGATGAGGCTAATACACTTTTGAGGCCAAAAGAGAAAATCAGTTAAGATGTTCTGATGAGCAATTTATTTATGGAAAAGTATTTTATTTAGATTTAGTATATTTGAGAAAGACGTATTGTCCATCTTTCTGTAAAGAGATAAGGGCTAAAGTGGAAATTATACTTTTTTGTATCTCTTTTTACTGCCAAAATCTCTTTGTATATCGCGTGATAGTGCTATTCTAAGTGTTTAAGTTATCTGTTAGCATTTCCATAGTAAAACCTATTTCCTTCTATTTCTTCTATTAATTCCTCTAATAATATCCCTAGAAATCTTCACTAACATAAGTTTGCAAGATTATTTTTACTTTGTTAGGAATCTTTAATGGAATCGAATGCTGGCTGATCTACTTTCATTGCTTCATTTCTTTTGTTTGATCAAAGCCCTATATGGGTGGTTTTTTCTTTAGAAGCTTTGATAACTAGCTAGCATACTTTGAAACATGAGGGATGAAGTCCTGACATAATTTACAATCCCCATAAATTGTTGTTTTTGCTTATCTTTAAGGTTGTGTCTAGGAAGTTTAGTAATTCACTAGTTATATGTGGGTCACACTGATACAAACCATCATGAAACTTCATTCCCAAAAATTCTATACAGTCTGAGCCAATTTGAATTTTATGGGCTGATAGCATGATCCCATACTTCTTTGTAAAGTATAAACATTGTTTTAATTTAATTGATGCTCTTTCTAAGTCTGAGAATAAAACAAAATATGATTAATGTAAACCAAAGCACCCGATATAATGCAGTCATAAGACCTTTTCATAGATCTTTGAAATAGTGATGAGGCTACTTTTAGCCCAAATGGCATTACTGTCCACAATTAATAGGCATTAGGAATTTCTAGTTGCCAAAAACTTGCTTTTGAATCAACCATTGAGAATATTTTTGCCTCCTTTAGAAATAGCACTTATGATTGTATTTTAAGTAGAGAAAACTTGTCATCTTTAATAAAAGTATTTATAGGTTTGTAATCAATAACTAACCTCTTATTTCCTATATTATTTTCTGCTTTTTTTTCTATATAGAAGGCTTAACATGCCCAACTAATTTTGTTAGTTCTTTCAGTCTTTGTTTCAAAAGTATAACACACTTCTCTTATGCCATCTTCAAGTCATCTAGATTCATTTTTACCTTTGTTAGATTGAATTCTTCATTACTTTTTTCTGGCAATTGAACATAAAATTCTAAATTTTGCTATAATGGATGTGGATGATCAAATTGATCATAACTTTTTAGTATTGTAAGAGTTGATCCTTTATATCCTCATATCTAGCAAGAACATGTTGTAGCTCAAATATGTTGTGATCTTTAGTGTACACACAAAAATCATGTTTATAATGAATTCCATTTCTCAAGATTTGTAACTTCTATTTTTGGTAATAAAAATCCATACCAATAAGTAAGTAAGGATTAGGAAGATTGCTTCCTATTATTTTTTCCAAGCTATATAACTTTTGAAAACTTTATCACAATTCTTCTCTTCATGATAAGGTCCATCTTAAAAGATTTTCAATCATCCACAATAAAGTATTCCTCATAACGTTCATATTCTTTTTTTATGAAGTATATGTGGTTTTATAGCACTCCTATAAGAGCCTATATCTATATAACCAATATATAGGATTAGTCTGTGATACTTCTCTAGAAGTAACTGGAGTTTGATAAATGGTTGTATTACTGCTAGCTTCCTTAGTTCTAGCTTCAAACAAGACTACTTCATCGTGTACATTGGTTTGTTATCTTCTTCATCAAAAGAAGAAACTTCATCATCAATATATTCATAAATAGGTAGTGCAAAAAATGTCTCTTCATCTTCACTAAACTGTTCTTTAAAAATAAACTTGATATCCTCATTGTCTTTTATGGGCATCATAACATGAATTGAATATAGGATTTTAGTTTCTTTTTTTGTCTTTTTAGGTCACCTTTTTACATAATGACTTGGTTATCCATAAAAGAAACATACATCTGACTTTTTAGTTTCAAAAGTATGTTGTTTGAAAAATCTTATCCTATTTTTCCTCTTTCTACTGAAAGGATGTTAATGAACTTGAAATGAATTTCTTCGAAAGTATTTCTTCTTCTTTGTGTTACATTTACATTTCTCCCTATCTTTGCATTTTAACTTTAAATAAGGATTTTTTAAAGCTTGTTTGAGTTGAGGTCCATCTTTTAGCATAGATTTGAAAAACTTTTATTGTTTACACAATTTGTCCAGTGTTACCAAAGATAGTTGGTATTTTGTAATTGTAGTTGTAACTCATCAGTAAGGGAGGCAATGAATGTGTATCTAAAAGATCATTAAAGTCATTGGGCATGTAGTATTTTTCAAAGATTCTTTAAAAATTTTATGTAAATCTTACTTGTTCATAAAGTGCACTTCATTTAAAATTACTCTTGTCTGCTTTATTGGTCAACGAGCTATAAATCTCTAACGAATTCTTTGTGAATGTTCTCATTCTCTTAAGGTTCTTGTCATTCTATAGATAAATTATATCAAGATCTTTTTAAGACGAATGTTTGGTATTATCATTTGAAGATCTATCTAGAAACTGAATCCATGTAGTTGATCTCTCAATTTTATTAGTAGGACATCATCAAAAATAAACCATAGTCTTAAAGTAGGTATATAGGTAAGAGTTGCTTATGGTCTGATTGGTTCATTCATTCACTTAACATCTTTAAACTCTAGTTAAACTTTTATGTGTGGTTGAGAAGAGTGTGAAACAACCATCATCGTTTGGAAATTTAAGTGAGATCTGCAAGTTGTTCAGAGCTTTCTATAAAACAATAAGAATCTTGGCTTTCATTCTGACTTTCAGATCTATTTGGAATCCGTTGAAGGGTTGTTATGAATATTTGGATGGTTGTGTTCCTTTTTTGTTTCATAATGAGGGAAGGTTTTCCTTTACGTGGAGAAGCTCGTGATGTTCTAATTTATAAAGGTTTAGAAGCATATGGAGTTGACGTAATGTCTTTTATGGTCAGGCTAGGCCCTGAAGGTCTTGATGATTTGGAAGAGTTTGTTTGAACAACAAATAAGACATTTTGAAAACTTTTTATGGTCAATAGCTTCAAAATATGATGGAATGTTAAAAGTAGGTTATAATATGGAAATTTCAAAGCATATGGTTCATATATAGCTCTGGATTGCTCTTTAGCCATATTTGACTCAATTTTTTTAAATTGTTCTTGAATTTTTTGTAATTCTCTTTCCTTACTAGAGAAGTTTTGTCCATAATAATGCTAGTCAATATATCTTCTCAATTTAGAATCACGTTGTGCAACTTGATTGAGTAGTCATTTATGTAATTATTGTACTTAGAGAGATACAACATCGACCTTTGAATTTAATCCTTTTGTCTTTTGGGATAGAACATCAAGCTTTGAATCAATTTGGTTGACATTGTTTTGTGCTACAACATTTTGTGTTTTCAAATTGAGCACTTCTTTTATCGGAGAAATAGGTGCATGATTTATTTGTGGATTAATACTTGTTGATTGTGAGTATGGTATCACAGATGCCCTAGTTATCTTATTAGTCTAAGCTTCCAAAGGCTGAAAATCTTCCTCATATGATCTCATCATTATATAAGGCAATGGTTATGGGATCTCCTTAGGGATTGGATAAATTATTAATGTAGAGCATTTTGGTTATATCCAATGTTCCTTTCCAACTACTTTCAGTAGTTTATAGAGATTTTTTTAGTCTAAATTTAGGATTCTTAAGATTAATCCAAGGTCTCGAGCCAGTTTCATCTTCATCATGTTGGTTGAATCTTTTAAGGTTGGCACTTAGATCTTTCCTTGGAAATTTTTTTTGACTCCTTTTTCCATCGTGGGACATAATCTTCATCTTTATTGTGAGATTAGTCATCCATCCAACATTCACAGTTTAAGTCACATATAGATGTATCTACATCCTAGATGAAATGTCTATTGATATGACTAACATACATCTCATATCCATCGGGTAAGGCAGAGTGGATTAGAGGATAACTAATGCCTTCTTCATGAGAAAATGTTGGAGTAATCATTAATATTATCCCCGAAGAAGCTTTGAGTGGTTTTGGGTTCTCTTCTCTAGGCTTACTAAAAATAGATTTTGTTATACCATCTTTTAAACTTCTCAAGATTAGTGGAGTGGTAATATGAATAAAACATCAATGAGGAGCATGAAATTCCTTCTAGTAGTTTGTTATCTACTCTATAGGCATTAATTCGACTAGTTGTTACGGTGGCAACTATTGTGGAATTTGTATGATTGTGATCTCATTCTATGACCTATCGACTACCATATAAAGGGCATCTCGTGAAGGGTTTTGGAAGTTTAGATCTAAAGTATAGTTTTGAAATATGTAATGGATTATAACCATGGTAACAATAGGATTTTACTCAGTTCCAACAATTTAAATTTGAACTTTTAGTTATGTAGGTAAAGTCAGATCATCAATTTTGATATTGAAGTCTAGAGTAATAATCATTACAATACTTTCATTGTTGAGACTGGTTATAAGGGTGCCGTTCAAGACATTCTATTAAGATGTATATGTCGTTCCTGATAGAGAGATTCGAGTTGTTGTCAAAATCTCATTTCTTCCATGTAATATTAGCACCATATGAACCCTGGTCTAGCTATAAAGATATCAGCTCAAAGAGAAACTCTAAAGTTATGTATTATTCTACAGAAGTGGATTTTAGATGATATTGGTTTAGTCTAGAACCTTGAATCAATTCTTTAAGTTAAGATCTATGGTAGAAATTAAAGAGCAAATACTCCTTGTACGTGATCTAGATATATGATTTAAACTATGTGAATTTTATAAGGGTAGTTGAGTATTATTAATCTTAGAGTTTTATGATAAGTGGGTAATTTATACGAGCTTTTCTGTTTTGTTAGAGAAAGTTTTATTAAAGTAAAAGGTAATTGTCCTAAAGTAAGAGTTGAAAAGAAATGAATATGTTTACTAATGAAGTTATAACTTTACTCATGGTTATCTGGATTCTCTCCTTACTCCCCTTTATCAACAATAGTTTACCATTGTTACTAAAGATGTTTAATATTATTGCTTGCTTTAAAACATTTTTAACCTAAATTTTCATTCTTTCCTTATCCATAATTTGATTCGTAGTCTAGAGCTCCTTCTTCATTTGTTCTTCTCTTTTTTCTCTAACAATCCTCATCACACTCTTCATCCTCTTTGTTTGTTCTCAGCCTTGTTAGATTAAGTTACACTTGTGAGAAGGTTGTGAAAATGTCCATTACATTTTTTTTGTAAAATGAAATGTGTATATTATTATAATTGAATCTATTACATACATTACAATGAGTTCATAATGGTTAGACTCATCTACATATTACAAAAAATAATAAATCAAGAAGTTGGAAAAACTAGTCAAAAGAACCGAAATAAATTAAAAATGCCATCAAAGTTGCATGTCAGATAATAAGGCGTGTTGTTGTCCATTACATTAGTATTACAAGACTCGGGAAACTTTTCTGACCAAAAAGCTACAGGTGCCTAAGGAAGTGTTTAAACATATGCAGAAAAGTTCTAGAAAAACCCTGTGGTCTCTCTCTCTCTCTCTCTCTCTCTCCAATTATAATGTTTTAATAATACTTCAGGTGGGTGTCTTGTAATTCATAGAGCACTTAAAGAAAAATCTCCATATGTTATTAAGCTTCTAACCATAAATCATCATTCATTGAGTTACAAGGATTTGTAATCACTCAAGATTGAAGCTATAATAGCCAGTTTCCAAAACATACTAAGGGTTAGAACCCTAAACCATTGCACATGAGTAATAGCAATGGGAATTCATGTAATGCATTTCATTCACGTGCATATCATTAGCATATACACAAGAATTATGATTTGGTACACATTGCAAAAATAGTATATTCACTATTGACATATTTTGGGGTATGAAAGGTTTAAAATGATCATGATGTAAATTGTGAGTTGTTATGTCTTGAATTTTGGTTTGATTGAATTACAATTAGTAATTTGGAATTAAATGTTATAAATTAGGAGATTGATGAATTAATATGTACATTTGGACTATGAAAAATGACAAGTGGCAAGACAAATTAACACAAGAAAAATTAGGATGACTATGCCTATAAATTAAGTGACATTTGGCATAGATAAATGAGTGACAAATGGACTAGTAATTAATTAACAAATGGTAGCAATTATTGAGTGACATATGGACTAATTACTAGGTAACATACGGCAGCTTATCTAGAGGGAAAATGGCTTACATGCCTAATGACATATGTCAAGGATAAATGAAGACACCTTGCACCTAGTTAAACTAAGCAACAACAGGGATGGTTTCTGTTGTCTTGATTTTTTTCTCTCCACCGAAATTGCTTCTACTCATCTCTCTAAACTTTGGTTTAAACCTAGATAAATTTCCACAACAAATCCATACTTTTATCCTTCATAAGATAGTTAAAGAATCAGCTCATTGTTATCTACATCTTGTTGCCAAAAACTAACTCATTTTCACCTTGAATTTGTGATGATCTTGCTTGCTTGGAGGGCTAGGTTAACTTCATGTATTAAGGCAAAATTTGAGATTAAGAAGTAAGTAGAAGTCTGATATTTATGGCATATTTTGATAGAACTTGATGATGATTGAATTAGGATGAAATGTATATGATGTTGATGATAAAGTATACTGGAATATGTTGGATGAATTTAGATGTTTTATGTTTTTTTATATATAAAAACTATGTTATAGATCGATTAGATTGGGATTTGAAGTATAATGAAGGTGAATTTATGCTAAAGAAAGTTGTTAGTGTATTGTTCTTGAATTAGGAAAGAACTAGGACTATATGTATAATAGTGAATGATAGTTTCTGTTTTGGTTTTTGATGTAAGAAAGATAATAATTTATGAGCTCTCCATTGAATAATTTTAAGTTATTATTGAAGATCAAATTGATGAGGAATTGGAGTATAAGTAAGGTCTAATTGATGTATAATTGATGGACAATTAAGAAGATGTTTTGAGTTTGGTATAAAGATGTAAAAATTTGGAAAAATTTGAAAGAATTGGATGGTGAACTTTTGGTTCACTCATCCCACGATCATGGGAGCTGCATACACGATCGTGGGAAATGCCTTAAAGTGAAGAAAATGCTATTTTGTGTGATTCTTGAACCAAATAAGGATAAGTCACTTTACCTTGATGCATTTGGACTTGATTGAGGCATAAAATGAACCTAGTTAGATGTTGGATTAGTTGGTTAAGTGTTTGATAAGTTTAGGTTGTTAATTGA
This sequence comes from Erythroxylum longipes, assembly GCA_027563885.1. Classification (NCBI taxonomy): domain Eukaryota; kingdom Viridiplantae; phylum Streptophyta; class Magnoliopsida; order Malpighiales; family Erythroxylaceae; genus Erythroxylum; species Erythroxylum longipes. Next base: position 28,941,742 of record JAOQMS010000008.1, read on the forward strand.
TGTTATACCTTAAGGAAAAGATTGTTTTATATCAATGAATCTAAATTTGGAAAGTATGATTGTTACAGAAATGAAGGTGTTCTTATGAATACTAATGTGATCCAAAGGATATGAATAATTCATTAGGAATGAATGATTGAGAATTTGGAATTGTGTGACTATGTATAATGCTAGAAAAAGTTTAGTAAATGTATGGTTGAAGAATTTAGAATAATAAGTTTACTTAAGGTATAAACCTGATTGCAACCTAGTTATATTCAAGCTATGATGTATGAATAATCAAGAGTTGTGATTAAGGATTTATATACCGGAGAAAAAGTCAATTGAACATGCATTAAACATGAAATATATATATATATATATATATATATATATATATGCATGATTGAATATTTCTATGATTGATTAACTTAGTAATGAGTAAAATATGTGTGTATTGCATGATTAAAAAAGTAAAAGTTGAATGTCAGCATCTAGACATTGCCAGATCATCAAGGCAATAGCTAATCTAGAGCGTACTGTGAGTTAACTTAGATGTTTTCTGACCATGATTGATTTGTTTCTATTTAAATTTTTGTTATTGAACTATTATTGATATGATTCTGATAATTCTGGATATTGATGGTTTGAGGAGTTCCCTATGCAGTCTAAAGAGAGGAGTAGCGGTACAAGTAGATCTAGGAAGTTGAGAATCATTTCTCAGCAGGTCTCAACAGCTAAAGGTAGCAGAAGGGGAGGAGGAGATAAGTCATCCATCCCTAAATGTGATCACTAGGGGAAACTCTATAGAGGGGATTGCTACCAGTTAACAGGAGCTTGCTTCAGTTGTGGGGAAAACGGGCACATGGCTAGAGAGTGCCCTCAGTATGCAAGACAAGAGAAAACTCATATGCAAGCTTCAAGGAGGGTTGAGACTGGGGGACAAAAGACGACAACTAAAGTGGGTAGTTCTAATATGACCAAAAAGGTGAACCCTCTAGGAAGACTGAGGGGGCACGCACCAGCTAGAGTATTTGGAATGACACGGGAGGACACAGAAATCTCTCCAGAAGTTGTGACTAGTACGGTTACATTATTTGATGATAATATTATTGTTATGAATGATCAAGGTTCTATCCATTCATTTATTTCATCACGTAAAACTATGCATGGTAGGGAAAAGAGCCCATTGGGTACTCCTTTGATGGTTAGTACTCCAATCGGCTAATATATTATTATTAGTTAAGTTTATAGAGATTGTGAAGTACGTATTAGTAGGGAACACTTAGTGGTGGATCTAATACCATTAAATATGGGGGGATTAGATGTGATACTGGGCATGGATACGTTAGAAAAGTATAACGCCCATCTGGATTGCAAACAAAAGACAGTGAAGTTCGAATTGGATGAAAGTAGAATGGTAGTGTTTATGGGGGATAGGAAAGCAAGACCGCCTAGAATTGTTTCGGCTCTAATAGCAGAGAAGATGATAAGGAAAGGGTGTGAAGCATTTCTAGACTATGTGGTAGACACGAAGGTAGATAGAGGAAAATTGGAAGATATTTCTGTGGTTATAGAATTCCCAGATGTCTTTCCTGAGGAATTACCTGGACTACTAACTCCTAGGGAAATTGAGTTTCCCATTGAGCTTCTTTCGGGTACTGCACCAATATCTATTCTACCTTATAGAATGGCTTTGGCAGAATTCAAGGAGCTTAAGGAGCAATTGGAAGAGTTGTTGGAGAAGGGTACATTAGGCCTAGCTCTTCACCTTGAGGAGCTCTAGTCCTTTTTGTGAAGAAGAAAGACGGATCATTAAGAATATGTATTGACTACCAGAAGCTCAATCATATCACTATCAAGAATAGATATCCTCTTCCATTCATAGATGATTTGTTTGACTAATTGCAATGGGCAAAGGTCTTTTCTAAGATAGATTTGAGATCAGGTTATCACCAGTTAAGGATAAAGGAGTCCGATGTGTTAAATACTACTTTTAAAACACAGTATAGGTATTTTCAGCTCTTATTTATTCCCTTTCGATTAACAAATGCCCCTGCAACCTTTATGGACTTAATGAATAGAGTCTTGAAGCCTTTCTTAGACCTATTGTCGTAGTCTTCATTGATGACATATTGGTTTATTCCAAGAGTGACAAGGAGCATGAGGAACATTTGAGGACTACCTTTAAGACATTGAGGAAGGAAGAGTTATATGCCAGAAAGTGGCATTTCTTGGACACGTGATTTCGGAGCAAGGAGTACATGTGGATCGGAGGAAGATAGAAGCGGTTGTGAAATGGGAATCACCTAAAAATGTAGCTAAAGTGAGAAGTTTCTTGGGCTTAAATAAGTATTATAGAAGGATAGCAGCTCCACTTTCCAAATTGACAAGGAAGAATCAGAAGTTTGTATTTACAGAGGAGTGCCAGAATAGTTTTGAGGAATTGAAGAATAGGCTTACAATTGCACGAATTTTGACTTTGCCTTCCAGTAGTGATGGATACATAGTGTGTAGTGATGCCTAGAGGAAGGGATTAGAGTGTGTGTTGATGCAAGAAGATAAAGTTATTGCCTATTCTTCTAGGCAATTGAAACTTTATGAGATGAATTATCCTACGCATGACTTAGAGTTAGTTGCTATAATCTCTGCATTGAAAATATGGACACTATTTTTATGGAGTCACCACCAGGGTGTTTACAGACCCCAAGAGTCTTAAGTATCTAATAAGCTAGAAAGAGTTGAATTTGAGACAGAGAAGATGGTTAGAGCTACTAAAGGATTATGACTTGATGATAAAATATCATCCAGGGAAAGCTAATGTAGTAGTGGATGCACTGAGTAGAAAATCAGACTTTGGAGGCAATGTTGAGAGCTTGTGTAATGGATTTCAAAGGCTTATGAGATGATCATTTTTCGTTAATTGAATTCGCCTATAATAATTCCTATCACTCGGAATCTAAATGGCACCTTATGAAGCTTTGTACGGTAGGAGGTGTAGAACTCCTATTTGTTAGGATGAGGAAGGTGAAAGCAGACTTTTAACGCCTGAATTGGTGCAAGTCACAGTTGATAAGATTAAATTGGTGAAAGAGAGACTTAAAGTAGCTCAAGATAGGATGAAAAGTTATACGGAT
>JAOQMS010000008.1:28944957-28967192 GCA_027563885.1 Erythroxylum longipes
CATGGTTCCCTACATGAGGAATTCAGTGTTTTGACATTAGACTTAGTTATCTTTAACAGGATAACAAGTAGTCTTATATTGGACATTAAATGAATCATACGGAGGGATGTGAATGATGTAGATGAGATTTGTACCTCTCTTAAATGAGAGAGATATCATTTGGGCCTTTTAACAAGTATGACTAAAGAAATGCATGGCCATGCTCAAATGAATTGATGAGGAGTCATCAATGTCATTTGTTATAGTCAATTAACTTGGGAATCAAAAAACTGTGATTATCAAAGGTTGACATTTACCATGCCTTGTGATTAATCTTCATATCGTGTTACAAAGGGACTGATTTTATAACCATGATTACAGGTTAAATCGGATTACCGATCCTCATTTGATTTGGTTAGTCATAGTGCCTTGCTAGAAGCCGCTTATGACTTATGGGCCTTGAAGTGTGATCAAGCCCATTGCCAACACAAATGAGCCTACAGGGTCGCACACAAAGAGTGATGTGATCTGGGCTTATTCTCTCAGGCCTAATTTATTAGGCACTGAATAAATATATGTGGATATAATTATTGGGCTAGATTGAATTAAGTTGTCAGGCTTTTATAATATAAGATACAATATGGGCTGAAACTTATTGGGCTTCCATAATCCTAGTAGGTTTAGGATTATGATATTCTTATTCCTAAGGAATAGAGATTAGGGTTTCTAAATAAATAGAGAACCTATGTCTTATTAAAGAGAGACGAGAAAAACCCTGGCCACCAGCTGTTCGTTCTTCTTCCGAGAGAAAAATTGTGCGGCGTTCAAAAGGTGTTTTAGAATGTGCTAGCACACATTAGCTACTGCCTGGATTGTTCATCCTCGTGTGGATACCGGTATAGGATGTTCGCATGTTGCAGCATCTACAAATCTGAAAACAAATACGAATCCGCGTCAAGAGGTAAATCTATACATGTTGTGTAGTTTTGGTTATACTTTTGTTGTGTAATATGGTCCATTCCGCTGCGTATTGTGAATACCCGGTCCATAGGCGATCCAACAAGTATCTTAAGCATTTTTGTATCATTAATCACTAAATGATTAAATGTATCAACAACTAAAGACATTTCATTCATCTTGTTGTCGAAAACCAACTTATTTTCACCTTGAATTTATGATGATCTTGCTTGCTTGGACGGTTAGGTTAACTTGATGTATTAAAGTGGAATTTGAGCTTAACAAGTAAATAGAAATCTGAACTTTATGGCATGTTTTGATAGAACTTGATGATGATTGAATTAGAATGAAATGTATATGATGTTGATGATTAAGTGTGCTGGAATATGTTGGATGAACTTGGATGTTTTTAAGCTTTGTTCTTGATGTATGAAAACCGTGGGTTATGGATTAATTGGATTAGGATTTGAAGTATAACAAAGGTGAATTTATGCTAAAAAAAGGTGTTATTGTAGTGTTCTTGAACTGGGAAAGAACTAAGACTATATGCATAATAGTGAATGATGATTTCTATTTTAGTTTTTGATGCATAAAAGATAATAATTTATGAGCTATCAATTGAATAATTTTGAGTTGTTATTGAAGATCAAATTGATGAGAAATTGGAGTATAAGTAAGGTCTAATTGAGGTATAATTAATGGACTATTAAGAAGATGTTTTGAGTTTAGTATAAAGATGTAAAAATCTGGAAAAAAAATTGAAAGAATTGGATGGTGAACTTTCAGTTCACTCCACGATCATGTGAGTTGTATACACGATCATGGGAAATTCCTTGAAGTGAAGAAAATACTATTTTGTGTGATTCTTGAACCAACTAAGGATAAGTCACTTTACCTTGATGCATTTGGACTTGATTGAGGCTTAAAATGAACCTAGTTTGATGTTGGATTAGTTGGTAATAAGTGTTTGATAAGTTTAGGTTGTTAATTGATGTTATACCTTGAGGAAAAGATTGTTTGATATCAATGTATCTAAATTTGGAATTATGAGTGTTAAAGGAATGAAGCTGTTCTTATGAATACTAATGTGCTCTAAAGGATATGAACAAATGATTAAGGATTAGGAATTGTGTGACTATATATAACCCTAGAAAAAGGTTGGTAAATGCATGGTTGATGAATTTAAAATAAGCAAGTTTACTTAAGGTATAAACCTAATTGCAACCTAGTTATATTTAAGCTATGATGTGTGAATAATCAAGACTCATGATTAAGGATATATATACCTGAGAAAAAGCCAATTTAGCATACATTGAATGTCACACATATCTATGTGCATGATTGAATATTTCTATGATTGATCAACCTAGTAATGAGTAAATATGTATGTATTGCATGATTAAAGAAGTACAAGTTGAACGTCAGCATTTAGACATTACTGGATCATAAAGGCAATAGCTAATATGGAGCATACTGTGAGTTAACCTAGATGTTTTCTCACCATGATTGATTTGTTTCTGTTTAAATTTCAGTTGTTGAACTGTTATTGATATGATTATGATAATTCTAGACGTTGATGGTCTGAAGAGTTTGATATTTGGGATTGTATTGGGAGTGCATCCTAATTGAATGTAAATACGGAAAATGTATACTCAACACAATGTTGAATGTGGAACTCAGATCCGATGAATATGTGAAAATGACTGTGCACCATGAATGAAAATTATTGATAGTACCTTTTGTGAAATGATGCACTTTATCACATTATAATTCATGATCAGATAAAGGAGTTGTAACTGTAGTGATCAGTGTGAAAAAGACCTTAAATTTTAGAAATGTGCACAAAGAGCCATAGGCTCAGTTATTAATGAGCCTGGTATCTATAATAGGTACAGGATAGAATTTGAAATGAGTTCGGTATTCGCAATAGATACGGGATAGTAAAAACGCTCCTAGTCATAACAAAATAAAAATGAAAATGGAGTCACATGTGCATGTGCATTTGCAAATATATATCTTCAAATATATCATGTGAAAGATTGCGAAGTATTATTGCATTATGTTGATGTAATGATATACAATGTTTGTGTGCATGTTGATGATATGAATGATTGAGATAAATGATTAAATTATTCTGAAACGAATGTATGAAATGTTTGTAATTCATGTTGTATTATACATATGATGTGATGCATCTGCTGAACTGTGATATATTTGTGAATTTGGTTCCATATCAGTGATGTTTGGTGTTCTGAATGAGTGAGCATATCGATGATGATTTACTCATTGAGTTCGCAAACTCATCAAAATTACAACGTTAATTTTTAGGTACAAGGAAGACCTAGTTTCTAAAGAAAACTAGTTGAAGTCTAGTACTATCAATATTGAAAACAAGAATAATTCAAAGGTTCGATCAACTGATATTTGAGGAATCTAGTAGATTGTGTTTATTTATCTTTCCCATTTCATGTAGAACATTTTGTAAAAGAGAAGTCAACTCTCAAATGTTTTTGATACTGTAAATATTTATATTATGAAGTATGATGCTATAATGTAAGTTATGCTTATGAATGAAATGAGAAAAATTGATTTTTTAACTACTTATGTTCCGTATGATGCCATAATAAGTGAATGTGGTTGCTCTAACATGCCATTTTTATAGGGTATATTCTTGAATGTTCTCTGGATATTCGGGCATATGCCTATGGTAGTGGTGTATTACAAAAGCTTTGATAACATTCATGATATGAATAATAATCACCCAAATTTTTTGATGATGATAACAATTATTTGATAGAAAGCCAAATAATTAAGGAGGTGTTTGGTTAATGGGTTTGGGAAGATATCAATAGATAAGGAATTAAAAAAACAGTAGTTTGGTTATATATTGTGATTATATAAATAGTATTTTGATATTGAATTTTGGGAAATAATCGATACCCTACAAATATGAAAGGAATAAAAGCCAAGGAATGGGTAACATGCAAGTGTCAAAAGCGGACAACGATTAGTTATGCTCGTAAGAGGAGTTTAACAGGCGTGACATACCTTGTCATGCTTGTAACAGGAGTGTTAAGCCGTGACAATCAATTTTGCTTTCTTTTCTTTTTTCTCTTTTTAGTAAAATAATATAATTAATTAGAATATATTAAAATTAAATATATAAATTTGCAAATTTTTATTTTTTAGCAAAATAATATAATTAATTAGAATATATTAAAATTTGATAAAAGAATTTAACAAATTTTTATTTTTTAGCATAACAATATAATTAATTAAATATCATTATTTAGAATATATTAAATTTAAATATAATAAACTAAAATTTGATGTAAAACAAAATTTAACAAAATTTTATTTTTTCCTTTTTTAGAATAATAATGTAATTAATTAAATATAATTAATTAGAATATATTAACTTTAAATATAATTAATTAAAATATATTAAAATTTGATGTAATCAATTTTTTGTTCATCAAGATTTTCAACAAACAAACTACTATCAATAGTAATGGTAATTGTTTTTTCGTCCTATCTAACCATCATAATTATAATAATTATATCATTTCTTATTATTTTCTTTCTCATTCTTATTAACGTTGCTCCATATGAGCCAAGCGCCCCTAAGTCATGATGGACCAACAATCTTCTGTTTCTTTTTTCATTTATGATTTGAGTTCAGCAATATTAGGTTTTTAGTCAAATAAAGCCTATAAAATATTAATTTTTAAATAATCTAAAATATTTAGATTAAAATTTGAAATTAAAAAATATATTATGGTGTAATTCTGACCCTTCCCCTAGATTAATTGAGATAACATGCCAAACTCAGATATCTAGGAATGTTAATGGGCCGAGCTGAGGCCAGGTCAGCCACTGGCTAGGGTGGTTAGGCTGTGGCCCGACAGGTTGGGATAGGTCGTGGCCCGATAGACATGAGCAGGTCAGGTCAACCTGGCCCACCATATATATTTACAAAGAAAAATGATGTCGTTTTTGATAAAATGATCAGGTCATCGGCTAGGCCAAGACGACCCGTGCTAACCCTACCTCGATCTGTGGCCCAATCAAACTGACTATAATTGACCTATGATCTACTTGTGATTCAATTGAATTGACCATAATCGACCTGTAGCTTACCTATAACCTGATCAATTCGATCTAAAATCAGAACAGGCCAAGTCAAGCTAGGTAGGTTGGGCCAAACTTTACATCCTTAGAGGTATCCTGGCTCGTAAATGAATTGGAAGTCCAACAGACCTTAACATAGGGCCACCTATCAGACATACACATTTCGATTCATCACTTCGGCGGTCACGTTCTGTCTTTTCCCGTTTTGCTTTACGCTTGAGAGTTTGTAGCCTAAGACCCAGAAAATGGAGAAAGCGAGGGAGTTTCTGAAACTCAGCAAAGAGGAGTCTGAAAGTGTCTCGGGCCTCAGTTTCCACCCTCACCGGATCGGCCACGAATCCAGCTTCTATGAAGAATTTTCAGCTAGGGGTATCCGGATCGACCGGGTCGAACCTGGACTCGTCACTTGCTCTATGAAAGTCCCTCCTCGTCTTACCGTAATACACGAATTGTTGGCTTATTAACTTCCTGTTTATGGGTTTTTAGTTATTTTTTAATTAATTAATCATTTGGTCAGTCAGAGGTTTTGATTGCTTGCGTCAACTGGTGGTATTTATTGTTTTGTTGCAGGATAGAAATGGGAATTTGGCAAACGGTGCTATCGCCAACTTGGTTGATGAAGTGGGTGCCACTGTGGTCTATGTTGAGGGTCTCCCCATGAACGTCTCGGTGGATATGTGTATCTGCTTTCTTTCCACCGCTAAGGTTAATGTATTAATTCTTTACTCGAGCTTCTATCTTGTGATTGGCATGTTCTTTGTTTCCTTATATCGGCACTTGGCTCTAGTCCGTATTAGATGTCTGTTTTTCTTGATGCGTTTCATCATAATTTGTGCATTTATTCCAAGATTTTATTCTTTTGGGCAGTGCTCAAATTGAAAATGGAGTGTAAAAGAAAGGTTCCATCACTTGAACCGAAAGCTTCCACAAAGTAAAAGAACCAACATAATGTACATTTGCTTCTGTTATCGGATTGAAATGGAATTGTTCCCGCTAATATGGCTTTGTATATTGCATTTTTTTTTAGATCTCCAACGAATGTGTAAAACAAGAAAAGTGTCGAGCTTTTGCCAGTGTGTGATGATTCTTATTTTCTTTACTTGCTGGTTGCTTGACAACTAAAGCTTTGGGTCTTCATCATTATGATCATATATTTTGTCAATGGCAGGATGAGTTGGAGATTATTGCCAAGATTTTAGGACAAAAGGGTGGCTATAAAGGGACCAATGTTCTCGTTAGAAACAAAGCAACAGGAGAATTGATTGCTGAAGGTAGGCATTCATTGTTTGGTAAACATGGTAGCAAGATGTGATTGTCCACGGCAGATGGAATTTTAGGATTGGTGCATTTTCTGCTTTGTAAGATAACACTCCAAAGTTGTGTTGTTCTGTAATTACATAAGCGACCCAAACGTAGATAGTTGTGTTTGACAATTGGCAGTATGACGACCCTCTTCTAGATATCTGAATGACATTTCATCTATCTTGCGAGTTGGTTTTCTTTGATCTAGTGAGGCGTAGGATCGAATACAATGTTAGAAAGCAAACTAGGGGAATTCTTGATTTGACAATGTGGGACCGAAACTCCAGTTTCTAGCTATCCATTTGTTCTATTATGGCTTTTTCTTTAGAAAAGTTAAATAATGAATTAACTTAGCAAAGAAAGTTAAATATCATACAATGGAAATAGCTTGATTTGAAGGCATAAAACAACTGCTAATCAGAGAATAAGCAATACAACTGCTGATAAAAAACCGGGATTCCCTTCCAAAGCCTTTTAAATTAATCCAACAGTGCTTCATTGGTGGGTTGTAATGCTGAATTAGTAAATGCTTGCCACTGAGCCCCTGCTACTCAAGGAACCCCATTGGCTGCCCATATAATGAGTACTGAGCATCGAAATTGCCCACCCCAGTTCCAAATTGATCCTCCAGGTTGAAGCCAGTCTGCCACTACATATCTTCTAGTTAAGCGTATTGTCTATGAGAAAAGCCACTGCCACAAAATCATGGTGTTGGCGTAGTTTTTCTAATATATTTTGTTTTTCTTGCAATAGAAAATAAATTAATAAGAGAGGAAGTTCTAAAATTTACATAGGTGCAAGGCCATACTGGCCAGAGAACAGGATGCAAGCAGCCTTGTTAATGCAAACAAAGCCACAAAGAAACTGAGGCAACCAAAAAAACAGGCATAAGCCTTTCTTGGACTAGATTAAAGAGGCTGCACGACTGAGAGCAAAAGTATGCATTATACTTATGTAGCCCCAAGTACAATTAATAGGATAAGGTTCCAATGGTGGGGAGATTTTAGTAAGAGATAAGCCTTCTAATGCTTAGTTCCCTCATCTAGTTATACATGTTTATAAGGATAATAGAAGTTTTGATAACTTTGTTTTGGAATAATCCAAGATTCTCTTTCCTCCACATCCAAAATACACAACAGGTCAAGCCGAATTTGAAGATGATCATATTCTGTTTATTCTGAAAATCAACATCCAAAGACCAGCTGATCATTTGATCCCATGAAGTAGACTGGGGTTGCAAATTGCACCGTATCAGCAATTGCCTCCACGTGTGAAAGCTATAGGCGCATAAAGAAAACAATTGAACCCTGGTTTCAAGGGCTTGCTTGCAAAAAAGGACACGAGCCATTTAAGCTAGTATTCCATTTGATGCTATCCAAGGTTAGGAAACGTTTCTTAGCATCCATCCAAAAGATAAAAAGAAGCCTTATGAACTTTACCTTTGAACCACACTAGTTTAGTCTAAGGAATAAGGAGCATGTGGTTTAAATTGGTCAGCACAAGATGAATTAGTAAAGTTCCCATATCATGCTTTAACCAAGTTTTGTGATCCAACTTAGAAGAATCCACATGGCTGGTCCTGAGTAAAGGTAGGAAGGGCCCTCGGCCAGGGCTTATGCTCATTAAGGGCCTACTAATTACAAGTTATTTTACATCATAGGAGTTTTTTGCTTGAGCAAAACATGCCTGAAAAGAAATGTTTTTTTAAGATTTAAAAGAATTGATTTAGAGAAAAAACATCAATCTCAATTTGGTAAAACGAATAGCTTGGTCCATCATCATTCATACAAAAACTTCTTTTTGGGATGTAAAATAATGATGGAAGCGAGCATTTCAAAATGAAATTGCTTCTGCTAAATGTCAAGATTAATGTTTTTCTAATTAAAATTTGATAAAAATTCTTAAATTCAAGAATTTCGCCTTAGCCTTGCCTTGTCAACATCTTTCCCATTCGGGTAAGAAACATATCTCATTTATTCTCTGAAGTCTCTTTTTTTTCTTTAGATTTTTTTAGTAGTTCTTTTGATATGTACATTGGGTAAAATTTTAAAATTTGATTACGAGTATAACATCTTTTTTAATTTGAGTTGAATTTTTTATTTTCAAATTGAAACTAAGATTATATTTTGGGCATAATTTCTTTCTTTTATCTTCTATTTCAATTGTAGTTTCCCGAATATATTGAAATTTGTCAATTTAATTATATATGATATTTGTCAATTACAATTCTATGTATCATACTTTATAGTTTTTATCCCTTATTTCCTTCTTCAATTACAATTTATCTCTCTTTCATTTATTAAGTCATAATTAGCATTTTCTAATTTATGAATTCGATTGATTTTCTATGAATAAATTTAATTTTGTAAATTATTGATGAACTATAGTTTTAATTTTTTTTAGTGTGAATATTGATGTTAATCTTTATTCTCTTTGGTAAAAAGTGGATCACTATTAGTTTTTGATATTTTAGAAATATCTAAAAATAAAAAATGAATTCTTAAGTATGATATCTTTTATCATAAAAGTTTATTCTTTTTTATTTTTAATATAGAATATTAAATTTGGCTCTTTTTTTCTTTGTTTTCGCAAATATATAATATCATTGATATATCTTTATGATAAATGGTCGAGTTATTGTTATTCTGTTATGCCTATATATTTCTTCTGATTTCATACATATGTTTTTTTTTTCTTTTTTAGTTAAATTGTGTTACAATTATTTTATATGATATTGCCTAAAAAGCATTTTTTTATAAGTGAAAAAGAAAAAAAAGAAAACTAGAAAATAGTTAGTATCCTAAAAAGGAGTTATCGATAAATTTGTTAAAAGAGTGACTCTTCTAGTGAGAATTATGAGAAATTATATGGAGATAATTTTGAACAACCAAATGAAAATTTAAGTGATGAGATTCATATTCATGAGAATGTTTGCAATTTGAGTAAGTATAAACATCTATCAAATGCATCCAATTTAGAAAATTTAAGGGTAGTTGAGCAACCAATCACTCTGTTGAATATTTATGATCCTAGAAATTGAGATAATCTTGACAACAAAATAAGGAACATTTTAATTGAAAAAAGGTTTATAAGGTAATTGATTTTTTTTTCTTTAGATAATACATATTTTCATATTGTCGATTCATTTGTTCCCTTCTTTTTACTTTTCCTCAGGCTTATAAAATGTTATGAACGACCCTGAGAATTTGACATGTAATTAAGGAGAGCAGCTCGGATGTGGACATCCCTCTTATGCTCACATTGCCATATGTCATTTTTAATTATTTCTTTCACATTGGCAGCGGAGAGGATTAAAAGCTGCATATAATGGGAAACTAAAAGCAAGTGAAGAGGGCCTAGTTTAGACAAATTGTCAAACTAGAAACTAGAACTTTCTCCATTTCCAATTAAAGCCTTCAATTTCATTACTTTACTCCCTCTAAACTTCAACAATTGAACAATTGTCCAAAGGTTTCATCCTTGACTTTCATGCTCTAAAAGCTCCTATCCTTTAAATATTCAACAATCATCCATTTAATCCATAAGTTTTCATGATCATTGAATAATCTCCATTTTCTTTTTTCCAAAAGGCCTTTGTTTATGGTCCAAATACATTTATCCCCTAATTATCCTTGATCATTAAGTAAACAAATGTCTTTTCACTTGACTTTAGTAGCACCTTCCACAGCTAGCGCACTCTATAAGAAGTTTTTGAGTAACTTTTTAATGACCTTGATATGATTGATAGGTAAGGCCAAATGAGAGTTGTAATATATATGCATATTATTGGGAATGGATAAGACCATGACATCTTCCTGTATGGGATAGAACTTTATTCTTCTAGTGAGAGATTATCTTCAAGATTGGCTCAAACAATGGAGCATGATCCCTAGAGTAGGTTTAGAAGAAAAAATAGTAATTCCCAGGTATTTAAAAGGAGTATTGTGAAGTTGTACGCCAGATATGTAGGAGAGCTCCAATGCTAGCTCCATAGAGCATTGAGAAACAAAAAAAAAAAAGAAGACTTATGGTGAAGTTTACCTTTAGTCTAAAGAGCAAAGAGAAGTTATCTAGGGAAAGCTCAAAATTACCAATTGGACTTTTATCAACTCCACAAAGTAGTAGAAAATCATTAGCAAAAAGACAAACAGAATAGCTTTATTCTTTTGCATTTATGTTGAAACTTAAAAGATATGCCTTTTGTAACATTATTGGAAATAAGGTTAGTCAGGAAGTCAATAAAAATGGAAAAGATGTAAGAAGATTTAGGGTCACTTTTTTTTGTTCCTTTGTCCCTAATAAAGAAGGGAGAGGCCTCTCCATTGACAAGGATATTGTAAGAAGGTGTGGAAACACATTGTAGAATCCATTGAGTGAATTTTAGGGGAAAGCCAAAGGCTTGTAAGGCATTAGAAGTAAAGTCCTGGTGGATGGTGTCAATTGCTTTGAAAAAGTCAAATTTTAAAAAGCAACTCCTGATTGTATTCTTATAGTGATAAGCTTGTAAAACTTATATGCAGTCGAAATATTATCTCCAATATTCCTACCTAGAATGAAGATACATTGAGATTGGTTGATAAGATTACCAATGACCATTTTAAGCCTAAAAGCTAAGATGTTTGAGAAAGTCTCATATACTATATTACAATAGGCTATATGTATGAAATCTTGGAAAGAAGAGGGATTAGGTTTCTTTAGCGTAAGAAAAATAAATGTCTTATTTAATTCCTTAAGAAGACTTCTAAAACTAAAGAACTCTTTGACAATATTGACGACTTGAGTTTTAAACAAATTCCAATACTTTTGAAAGAAAAAAGGCATTGAATCCATTAAGGCTAGAAGCCTTATAGGGATTCATTCCAAATAATGGTTTTCAACCTCCAAGTCTAAGATAGGTGAGCTAAGGATTTGAATTTGCTCACATTCTAAACCTGGAGAGAGTAAAAATTTTAGCTCGTAGAGACTGGAGGAAGCCTCAAACACTATACTTTAGAGTACCTTAAAGTGATTAAAAGAAAGTTCTTTAAGCTTATTTATAACAAAGTACACCTTCATTATCAATAATGCCCTTATCTTATTAACATTCCTTCCTTTCATTAGAAAACTCTAGATTTTTATTTCACCAAAGAGTTACAAGCTTATAGAATGTTATGTATTTGTTTAGTATGGATTGCTCAAGGTCTTTTGAAGTTATGTCATAAGAATTAATGTAATTAATCTTGAACCTTATGCATGTTATCTCTCATAATGGAACCTTATGCTTATGCATGTTATCTCTCATAATGGAAACTAAGGTTTGGTCGTTGATAAGTGTAAATTGCATCATGTTTTAGGGTATAGTTTGATATGTGTTTAGCTATTAATTTGATAACTTGGTATGTGTTTAGGTTAAAATTGTGTTAGTTTTTGATTTATTTATGTTTTAAGTGTTTTATGGGTTAGTACAAGTCTTTAAGCTTAAATATTATATTTTTGAGGTATCTTAATGTGTTTGCTAATGTTTCAGGGTCAATATCAAAGAGCAGAGGAGTTTCAGAGGGAATCTGGGCTACAACACAGGCCCACATCGTGATAAAAGCTCCAAGTTTAGCCCACGACCATGACAGAAGGCTCAGATGTAAGCCGCGATCATAGCCTACATTGGGCAGATGCATAGACGCTCATGAACTTCATGTTTCGAGAGATTTTTTGAACCTTTTGGACTCCAAAAAAATCCTAGGGTTACCCAAAACATAAAAATGTATAAAAAGAACATAAAGAGGAGAGAAAAAGGAAACTTTCGAGCAACGATTGTTGAAAACCCTAAAGAGAGAAAGAGAAACAAAAAGAGAAGAGGAAGAGGAAGAAGGAGGAAAAAGAAACGGTCTCGACGTGATTCCCAGATCAAGAGGTTTTTGACACTGCTGCCTTCCCAAATTGTCTATTCTAAGTTCAATTTTATTCATGTATAAAGTTGGGATGGATTATATGATGATAGATAGTATAATGATGATGATGTTCTAACTCTCCTTCAGGATTTTATTATGATTTAATGATAATTTAGTTGATTGTGTTTATTAGATGAATGTTATGATTTGATTACGTTCTTGCATAATTCGGTAATAAACTGAGAGGGTGAACTCAATGAAAAATGGTTAAGTCGGATTAATGAGAGTTAGGCGATTTAATAGAAAGTGTGACAAATCATATTGGTAATTATGTGGAGAGAGATCCTGTGTGATATTCCAATAGTTTATTAGAGTGCTTCATATCTAATTAGGGTTTTGAATAATTTGTGAATTGAGAGATTGCAAAATTTATAATCCAATTAGGGTTTATAAATTAGGGTTTAATGGTTATAACTTGAGAGAGGGTAATCAACCTTAGGACAATCTAGAACTGACACTCCATTGACATATAATCAGCTAGGTTAGCATTGATGATGAATAAAATCCCCTTTCTCATAACTTGGTAAACTCTTTAGTTGATTTCCATTGTGCATGCTTATTGCTCAATTGTTAATTCCTTCATGTTTAATTTCTGATTTATTTGGTTGAATTCAATTCTCGTATCAATTCTTATTGCATTGTTTACTTTTAGTTTCATATTTTTTTAGCCTTAGATAACATAGAATTAGATTAGTCCCCCTCCTCGTGGGATCGACACCTCTTATACTACAATCACGACCCGTGCACTTGTAATATTAAAGGGCTTATAAATTTTAAAGCTCGAATGACATGATCAAACATCTCCTCTAAAGTGTTTATAATGGAGAAGCTTAAACTCCTTTCTAATTAGTTAAAGTCTCCTCATAAGTTAAAAGGCTTCAAATCTAGCAATAAAAGCTTCCATCCTTTTAGCAACAACTTCATCAAAACCTTCTAATTTAGCCATTCGGTTATTAAACCTAAAGGGAATGTGTAGTCTCCTCATAAAAGCTTGAATATAGATTTCATAAGGGGGTGATCATTGATAAAAAGGACACTGAAAAAATGAGCTATTAGGGAGTATTATTGTCCAGGATGAATTGATAAGCCATCTGTCCAAATTCTTCCTAATCAACTATTTTCCTTTATACTTATTTGACTAAGTAAAGAAGTTGACTCTGTAATTTAGGTTAATAAGGCCAATTTTTAATAAACAATCTCTAAAGTATTCACTTGTTTGCTTAGATTGAAGCTTAGATCCTTTAAGTTCTTAATTGAACAAATTGTAGTCAGAATCACTTATTATAATCCAAGAGCCATTAATGGAGGAAGCTAGAACCTCTAAGTCCTTCCAAAGTTTTAGGTGCTGGAAAGCCAAGTTAGCTATATATATATAAGTTGCATTGATTATTCCTGAATGGAACCATATTGAATCCTCAAATTCAAAAACTAATTTGATTACTAGGAATGAATAATGGTAATGGTATTTGGATTATATGCAACAATATTCTTACTATTTTGCTGGGATGAATGTTTAGAGATAGTCCTGCACTTGTTACTAAAAAAAAAATGCAATCCTTTTTTAAAGGAATGCTCTCTTATTTTTTTCCAACAAGCCAATAAATAAGGCCATTTTCCTCAATACATAATCATTAATAGCCTGTTTTTTTTTGGGATAATTCAAGCCCTTAATATTCTAAGAGATTATGAGTTTTTCAATCATAAGGACACATTTTCATTAAAAAAACTGCATTTCTATTATTATAAAACTCATTATTAATAATAAAGTTAGCCTAATATACAGTTTATTTGGAGAATAAAAGTCTTAAGAAGGGATTATAATAATTCATTCTTCATATTTTTGTTCTTAATATAATTTATTAAAATTTACTATTTCATTAATTTGTAAGGGACGAAGTCAAAAAAAAAATAATATTATAAAATCACTAAGGTAAGTATATACGTTGTTTTCTATAGAATAATTTAGGTGAGTTAAATGTCGATCCCATAAGAACTATAACTACTAATAATGGCCTTATTTCTATTATTTAAACAAAATAAAAGAGTGATAGGATTAACAAAAATAACTAAAACTTCAATAGAAAAAAAATAGTAAATTAGTCAAGATAATAAATAAGAAAAAAGAGCAGACAATTAGTAAACAGATAAGACTTATATGTAAAATCTCTCTAGAACTTTACTATGTTTAATTTATCTTTATTTAATAATCAATTTTTATTATTTATACTAATAAGAATTCTTACTTACAATATTATTCTTTCTCGAGCAACACATTCCCTATCATTAAATTGATTTAACTAAAATCACTTTATAATAAAAACAACCTAAGAATATGTTAAATCACTTAGTGAATTCCTATGACAAGTTTCACCCAATTTAAAAAGATCATGTAGGTGTATCTCTAGCAATCCATATAACCATTATTATTGATGTTGTAATCTAGTCATACATGTCATCTCTCGATCTTAATATATGAGTATGGTTATTGATTCTTTAACTCTCATTCTTTAAATTTAATATAACATATAAACTTGAATAAATCTCAAGAAAATTAGAATCTTTCATTCAATCAAAGAAATCAATTCAAAACATAATTTTAAGGTTCATCTCATTCAAATATATATCGTAATTTAGTTCATATTAAAACAAAGAAAACTAAAGAAAAAAGAAATAAGAATGAGCTCATGGTTTTTAAATCTTGTTATTTCTTGATTTATCTTAATGGAATCTTGCTTTCGTTTAAGATTATTTCTTTTTATGTGATCTTGAGTTTCTTATACCTTTAGACTGATTTTTATTCCTCCTAGAAATCTCTTAGTTTCTCTTCTCTTTTTTCGTTGTCTATTTATTCCATGAAAACCTAGGTTTTATGTTAAACAGAAGACTAAATATAGGTCTATATTAGTCTCCTAGTACTTTAATGCCACCAAAACCCCTAATTTACATAAACTTTAACACTAACAAGAGTCAATAATATAGTACTGCATAGACCATATATTGGGTTTTTCTCCATTTTGTTTCATATTTGGGACTCCTCTATTAACATAATCATGGAGCCTAATATGGAGCTATGTCCAGGTCGTGTCCTGCATGTATCTAATTTGCCAAAGAAATTGAGAACACCCATTTCTAATAAGGGGAGGACATGAGATTGTGTTTGTGTCATCTTCTTCTATATGCCAAGATATCAAAATTTAAAATTGACAGGCCCTTATCCTGTAATGACTAGGTGACTTGCCCGGCACTCTGCTATGGCTGTCCAGTCGATATTCAAGTTGGCTAGAAAGTTCCTGTGAAGCTAAGCCTATTGCCTTTGTTAAGGAAAAACTTCAATTCATAATAAGAAATGTAAACAGTGGAGTTTTGTTTTTTAGTTTATTAAAAATTTCGACAGCACAATGGTTGTATTTTGACATCCTAAAAATTCGAAGTCCTTGTAAAAGTTCAAAACACTTCTATTATCACGTCAATTTCTCAACTCCAAATTGTGGACTTTAAAACCACTTAAATGTAGTCTCAAATAGTTACATCAATAAACTTTGAAAAGATAAATTAACATCATGCATTTCATTTAAAAACCTTTACACACATCCATTCTTTAAACAAATGTACTTTCCAAAACTTGGCGCTAAAAACTTGTTGATTGCAAAACAATTTACTAGTTTTACGCTCAAAAATTGCAAGTATACAAGTCGTGACTTGTAGTTAAAAAGCGGATATCGATCCCACAAAGATTATGCTTAGGCACCACTTAATTCAGATCAATCTTTGTTTAAGACTTAAATTTGTTTTATGGAAATAAACTGAAAAATTAAATTAAAATCAAATGACTAACAATGAACAATTGATAACACCAAAATGCAAAAAAATGGAATTCAAGATTTTAACAACTAGATATCACTTTTTCCCTATTTTGTCTCACTCCTATTTTATTAATTGAATTGTGCCTCACCTAAGATGTCCAAATGTATTAACTACCCTCTCTTACGCTGTGTATGGTTACTGTGATCCATATGCTGAGACGGAACAAAACAAAAATTTAGAGACAAAACAGAACAAAAATTAGAGACAGTGAGGTATTTGGTTGTAATAGACAAAACAGATAAACTGTGTGCGTCTCGAGGACAGAAATGTGTTTGGTTGCAGTTGACAGAACATAGAAAACAGTGTCAATGACCAAAGTACCCCTGCAGTATAATATGATTGAAAATATGTAATTCATTGATTATTTTAAAACGAATGATTTGTATCATTATTTTTTTAATTGTATCTATAAATAAGGAATTAAAAAAATAAGGAACCTAAAAATTTAATGAAATAAGCTAAAAAAGCGGTTGCGGTTGCTGAAAAGAGATAAAATAACTAAAAAACTCATTGATCAGGAGGAATTAAACAGAGAGAATACCCTAATGAGAAAGAGAGAGCAATGTGAGAGAGAGCGATAGCTGAGAGTCTTTTACTTCGAAGATCATCGGTGTGTTTTTGACCCCTCCTCTATGGCTTCTTCTTCTTCTTCTCCACCTTCTACTTCTCATTTACCCCTTTCCCTAATCCCTGTGCCTTCTCTTAGAAGCCCCCCTTTGTCACCTTACTCAAAACCTAATTCCAAAAACACTGACCCAAACCGCCCAATCCTTACCCCTGTTCAGATAGCCGAAGGTTTGAAACATCAAATTGATTCAATTCATGAGCAAAATGGTCCAGAGTTTCCCTTAACCACTCAGGACTGTCGAGCTTCGGTGAAATCTCTTCCAAAAACCTGGAAATCTGTAGTAGTCGACGCAGTGGAGGAACCTTCAAATGTTAAGGAGTTGGCTTTCTATCCCCCAGAGGTTAAGGATGACCAAATCCTTGTTATCCTGCCGCCTGAGTTAGCGCTGAAAGGAGCAACCAAATTTTGTCATTCTCTGATCGGATTCTTCATTGGTAAGCGACCTGCCTTTCCAGTAGTGCATAGTTCCCTTTCTAAATCTTGGTTAGCATGTGGTTTGACAGAAATTCTGATGACCAGCTCGAACAAGTTTCTACTTAAGTTTATTCTACATGTGGTATGAATGAGGTGCTAGACAAAGGCCCTTGGCATATCCAAGGGAAACCATTGTTCTTAAGAAAATGGAGTTTGAATGCGTGGGAACAGGAGGATATTCAATATGCACCTGTCTGGATAAGGTTTCATAATATTCCCTACGAATATTGGAACAATGAGGGATTGAGTAGGATTGCTAATGCAGTGGGAAAATGAGGGATTGAGTAGGATTACTAATGCAGTGGGAAAACCTCTGCTCATGGATTCCCATACAGCCCGAATGTCTAGAATCCTATATGCTAGAATGTATGTTGAATTAGAATTGGAGAGGAGCTAGCCTTCATCCTTTCAATTGGCTACCTATAATGAAGAGGGACAAGTGACATTTAGGGAGATTGCAATCGAATATGAATGGAAGCCTGAGAAGGTTACACAGAAGAGGACATGGCAAGCTACTAGTCGTATGTTTGAGAGTGGGACTCAACAGGAATTGGACAAAGAGAATTGTTCACTTCCTATATGTGAAACTCAACAGATGGAGGGAAATCAAGAGAAAACTCCAGAGAAAGAACAAGTTAGTCTTAAGGAGAGCAGAATTGTTGAAAATCTAAATGAGCAAAGCAAAGGCAAAGAAATGCAGTAGAAGAAGGATGATTCTAATGGAAGCCTCGAAGATGCTAACTATTCTAGTGTAAGCAAAGCAGGTAATTTTATTTCCTCTCCTAAATCTGATGTGGTTGCAAATAATTCTAGTGATTCTTATAGTCAGGGTTTATTGGAAAGGGTAGAGGAGGTTTTTTCCATTAGGAAAAGCAGAAAATCTAGAAGAAAACAACAGTAGTGGGTCTTGTCTTATGTATTGTATTATGGATCTAGGTTTTTGGAATATTAGAGGTCTGAACAACAACAAAAAATAGTTAGTTGTTAAGTCTTATCTTAGAATGATGTTGGTTTCTTTCGTGTGTTTAATAGAATCTAGGATCAAGTTTCATTTCCTTTTGAACAAAATTTACTCTACCTTGTTTCCTAAATGGAATTTTTTTTAGTAATTTAGACCAAGCTTCGTGTGTTAGGTTAGTGGTAGCTTGGAACCCTGATAAATTCTTGTGTTCTCCACTTATTACTACTGATCAGCTGATCCTTTTGAAGGTGTCCCCTATGAATTGTGATTCTAGATTTTTCATTTCTTGTATTTATGGGGTGAATAATTCTAATCATAGGAAAAACCTTTGGTCTGCCCTCTCCAATATCAAACTCATTGTTGGGTCTCAATCGTGGCTTATAGTTGGGGACTTTAATGCCATTTTGTTTGCGCTTGAAGCTGAACCTCTTAGCTCCTCGGCTATTAATGGGATGAGAGACTTTAGGAAGTGTGTTGAGGATTGTGGTGTATTTGATCTAAACTCTAGTGGTTTGAATTTTACTTGGTCTAATAAGCAATTTGGGGAATTCCTTATTTCTAGAAAATTAGACAGAGAGATTATCAATTCGAAGTGGAGTTCTCGATTTCCTAGATCTTTTGGTGAAATTCTTGATCCAAATATTTCAGACCACTCCCATGTAGTGATAAGGTCTTTAACTGCCCAAAAGAAGAGATCTTCTCCTTTTAGGTTTTCAAATTTCCTAGTCTCACAACCAAATTTCCTTCAGATAGTAGAAGAGGCTTGGAATTCTCAGATCCTAGGTACCCCTATATTTTATATAGTGTCTAAGCTCAAATTACTTAAAAATGCTCTCAAATCCCTCAACTCTAATCAGATTGGCGATATTAATATTAGAGTTAAGACTTGCCAAGCTGCCCTCAATAACATCCAAGACCAAATGAGAGTTTTGCCTAATAGGACTCAATTGGCAGTTGAAGAATATAAGGCTATGACCAATTTGTTTAAGGCTTTAAATGACCAAGAATCTTTCTACAAACAATCTTCCCGTACCAAGTGCCTTAGAAAGGGGGAATAGGAACACCAAATTCTTCCATAATTCCATTTTTTCAAAAAGGAACAGAAACAATATCCACTCTTTTTTACTGAGAAATGGCCGTAGGATTACTGACTTAGAAGAAATTCAGAAACATTTTTGAATTTATTTCAAGATTCTCTTGGCACTAAGAAAGATCTAGCCTCTTTAAGCGAGTATGTGGCAGCTCTTTTTCCCCATTCGATTCCTGATAACCTTAGAAATAACCTTGTAGCTAAAGTTACTTCGCAGGAGATTAGGGAATTATTCTTCTCTTTCAACCCGAATAAGGCCCCTGTCCTGGATAGCTTTAATGGCTTTTTCTTTAAACACACTTGGCATATTATCGGGAATGAAATCACTAGGGCAATCCAAGACTTTTTCAAACATGGGAGGCTCCTCGAAGAGCTTAATTCAGCTTTTATTTCCCTTGTCCTTAAGACGAATCAGCCTTCCTCTGTGTTGGATTATAGACCTATCTCCTGTTGTAACGTGATTTAGAAGGTGATCACAAAAATCGTTTCTAATAGACTTAGAGAGATTTTACCCCTCCTTATCAGCCCAAACCAAAGTGATTTCATAAAAAAACTACCGTATAGGGGACAATATCCTTTTAGCTCAAGAAATCTTTAAGAACTATCATCTTTCTAATAAGCATAGGCGATGTGCTTTCAAAGTATATTTGGCAAAAGTTTATGATTCTATTCAATGGGATTTCCTCCTCAAAGTGCTGCTAGCTATAGGGCTCCCTCATATGTTTACTAAGTGGATTGAAGAGTGTGTAACCTCGCCTTCCTACTCTATCTTGATCAATAGTTCTCCTACTAAATTTTTCTATGGGAAATTAGGATTAAGATAAGGAGATTCTCTCTCTCTGTACCTATTTATTATCTGTATGGAGGTGCTTTCTAGATCTATGAATGTTACGATAGCAGGAAATCCTACTTTTTAATTCCATTGGAGATGCAAAACTCTTTAACTATCTCATCTTTTGTTTTCTGATGATCTGTTATTGTTCTATCATGCTGGTCTTACTTCAGTGAATACCTTGCTTAAATGCTTGCGAACTTTCTCAAATTTCTCTTGGTTGGATATGAACCCTAGCAAAAGTCAATTCTTTTTATCTCCTGAGGTAGACCATTTGGCCATTCAGTTGGAAACTATTTCGGGTCTTAAAAGGGGTAATCTTCCTATGAGATATCTAGGTGTTCCTCTCTTAACAGGTAGACTGACTAGGAGAGATTGTATCTCGCTGTTGGATAAAATTGATTCCAGAGTTAACAAATGGACTCATAAAGCCTTGTCCTACACTGGTAGACTTCAATTTATAATTTCTGTCTCGTCTACTTTTTAGGTCTACTAGGCTAGCCATTTCTCGCTTCCTGCCTCTATCATTAAAGAAATTGAAGCTAAACTTAGGAACTTCTTGTGGTCTGGAAAGGTTGAATCTAAAACTCATATAAAAGTCAAGTGGAATGACCTTTGTAGACCTAAAAAAGAGGGTGGTCTGGGGATTAAACATTTGTCTACTTGGAACAATCTCTTGTTAGGTAAAAGGATTTGGGTTCTTTTCAATGATAAGGAAGCCTTGTGGGTAAAGTAGGTCTACACCATTATTCTTAGAAGGAAAATTTTCTAGAGTGCACAACCGACAAATAATAGTTCTTGGAGTTGGAGGAAACTTATTCAGGTTAGGAATATTATTGGGAACCATTTTAGATTTAAGATAAGAAATGGAATTTCTACTTTCTTATGGTAGGACCCTTGGCACCCTGGAGGCATCCTCAAGGATCTCTCTACACCGAGAGTTATCAATTGTTCAGAATTTTCAATGAATGCAAAAGTAGCTGATATTATTAGAGACAATATGTGGTGCTAACAAGGAGCCACAATTGAGACAATTTGCATGCTCGAGTCTTTATTATACTAACCTGATTGGTCCCAATCTGATAGATTAGAATGGATTGTAAGCCCCTCAAAAATTTACACAAATGCTTCAGTATACACTTTGATGAGACCTCCTTTTCTGAAAGTACCTTAGCATAAATTAGTGTGGCATAAAGGTTACAACCCAAGGTATGCCTTTATCTTGTGGCTTGCTTTCCTTAATAAGCTTCAGACAAGGGATCAGCTCCTTTATACTTATATTCCTAATCATTGCTCCCTGTGCTACTTGGATAATGAATCTACAAACCACCTTTTCTTTGAATGCTTCTTCTTAAAATCAGTGTGGCTACACTGCCTTTCAGATAAACATTCCCAACTTACTAAATCTCCCATCCATTCTACTTCGATTTAACTAACCTCAAAGCCACAGAAACATTGACCTCAACATTTTTATCATTCTTTTCTCTGTTATTGTGTACAACTTATGGATCGAGAGAAACCTTAGAACCTTCAAAAATGCAGCCATGGAAGTGGGGTACATTAATACTAAAGTGATCTTCCAATTAATGGAGCAACTCAGCTCAAACACTGAGAGAAGGTAAATAGAGGGTTCTGGCTTGTTATCTTGTTTTTTCTAATTTTTATTTTGCAGGTGTGCTACTCACTCATCTGCATTATTTATCAATGTGAGCATATATACAAGGCATAGATTATCTCTACAGATTCAGGAAAATGAAAGGAAACTCATCCTCTCTGTCAGCAAGAAAGGCATAAGATGCAGTAATGGTTGAACGTACAAAAGTTCTGAAGAATGTACATGGCATCCAAAGCTACAAGTTTGGTTCCAGGGTAAATGAGCTCGAGGGAAAAATTGACTTCAATGAAGGATGGTTTGAAGCGAATGATATCAGAAATCTTAGAAAGAGATGCTATAAGAATGCAGTGAACAAAATGATAGTTAAGGGAAAGGAAGTCTACTCAAACCTGCGTATGAGAAATGACAATACTAGGATGTTTTGTATATGGGCTTCTATAGTTTCATTTCATGTGTATTGCACTGTGGAGCATGT
>JAOQMS010000008.1:28967292-28992679 GCA_027563885.1 Erythroxylum longipes
ACCTAGCTAAAGGCTCAATTCTTTTCACTCTTCTTCAAAACCTCTCTTCTTCCTTGCTTTCAATTCTTTTCTCTCCCATTCACATTTTTCACTCTTCTAAGATAACAAGACTACAATTCCTCTTTCCCAATGTACCCTTAATGAGTCCCAAAAGTCCACTTTACTCTTCCTTATAAGCTTAGGCTCTTTTGTTACTTAAGTTACATGCCAAAAATGCCTTCAATTCATTCTTATGCATTTATTCATAAACTATTATGCTTAATTTAACGGAAAAAAAATTTCAGGGGCCAACAGTTGATGGATTCTAATCATTTTGAACAAATTATGCATCTTGATAGGGGTATGATCAAAAATTCTTAGGTCCAAGAAGTTAGCTGAACTCTCTGAAAAGGTAGTTAACCAGTCCACATTCACCATTGCTCTGTCTAACATTTTCTGAATGAACCAGTTTGAGCATTGCTTGTTGGACCAATTGAATTTATGACCTTTAGATTTTAAATATATTAATTCCATATCCTGCATGCAATCAAACATATCTGAAGTGTAATTAAGTAAGTTGTAATTACCTTCTGCCTCTGATCTATATAGAGTTGCGTTAAAATCCCCACTAACTAACCATAGACCCCTAACTTTGAGTCTTCGAAGGGAATTTCATAATTTAGTCTCTGAAACCCTGTATTGAAGCCGTAGATAAATATAGCAAAAACATAATTGTTTTCCATTTTAAAGTTAAGCTTTGTGTGAATGAATTGCTGATTGGTTTCCAGTACTTCCACTTCCAAAAGTCTCCATCGTAAACAATAATAATCCTTCCATAGGCATAACATTGGTGATTTGTTAGACATTGCCATTTTCTTCCCAAACAACCTAATTTATTTATATTAGTTTCCCTAATTTTAATTCCAGTAAATAAAATAAAAAAGGCTTTTCTTTTAGAACAAAATCCCTTACTGCATTAAGCTTAGAAGGGTTGTTTATTCCACTTACATTCCAAACTATCAGGGTCATATGAGATTGCTTTTCCCTTTGGAGCCTTTCCTACTGCTCCTAATACTTTTCTGTGAGGTTACTTGTTCAAAATTTTCCTCTTAAGTAGCTCCTTTCTTCTGTTCTTCCAACTATTGGGTATGTTCATTTAGTTGGATTTCCTTGTCTCTATGACAAGGAATTGTCCCACTAATTTCCTTTTCACTTTCCCGCTGGTTCCCTGACAACTAATTGGAGGCACTCAAATGTTGCTTTTGAATTTCCACTTGTTGATCTGAATCTTGAAGGTTTTCCTCTTGGGCACTTTTATCTTTTGTAGTTAGTTCACTTTCAGCCTGAATCAATCTACCTTGTCTTTCAAGATTATTTGAAAATTGTTCAGTTTCCTCCAACTCTTTTTTATCTATAAAATTTTGCTTTTCCAAACTTGACACCTCCCAATAATCTCCTTTAGTGAAAACTCTCCTTCTTGGTTTCCATTCTTTGCCTTGTGATTTTAGGGAAGGCCTATATTGGTATTTAACCAATACCTCGTCTTCTCTAAGAGAATGCCCATCAGCTAATCTTAGGATAGGAATGTTGTCTTTCATTTCCTTCGAAATATCCATACTCACACATAATCGTGCAAATCCAATCTGGTTTCTCAAAGTAGTGTTTTCATCCATACAAATTGGTTTTCCCAAATAATTAGCTAGTATACTCAAGCCTTTAGTTGTCCAATATTCCAAAGGAATATTATGGATATGCACCCAAAAAGGAATGTTTTTCAATCTAATTTTCTCTGATTCCATACTCGGTTGCCAATTTTGAAGAAATAAAGGAAGTTAAGAGATATTCCAAGGACCTTATTCAATTACCTTTTGAGCTTCTGATTTGGAGGAGAAGGTAAAGATTAGGTTATCTTCCTTGCTTAGCATAAGTTCCATTAGCCCTCTACCTTTCCAATTTCTCTAGGTCTAAGCTTGTATCACTGAAAAAGCTGACCTTTTATCCATTAAAAAAAACCAATGAGTGTCGCTTCCCATGACCTAGCACCCTCTTGCAAAATGTCTAGACTTAGAGCCACTATTAGCTTTCCTTCAATCTTAACTGGTGGATAGTAGATCAAAGAAGAATCTGAATTGTCACCCACCACCTATTTCCAAGTCTTTCTAGCCCCTTTGTTTTGTGGATGCACACTGTCAAATGGAACAAAAGCTTTGGGAAGTGGAAAAGCAATGGTTGGGGGTATGGGTGAGATAATTTGATTTGTAGAGTGAGTTGGGGACGAAGAGTGGGATGAAAGGGGTGATGCCATTTAAGAAGGGGATGAAGAGAAGGAAGAGGGAGAAGGATTAGATAAGGTTTGAGGTGGGAAATCTGTATCCATTATATTTTATAATGAAGTCTATTAATGTTATGTTTTGCAAGGAAAACACTGTCATCAAAGACAATGCTAGAAAGAAACAGAAAAGGATGGGTGAAGATGAAGGAACTCAAAATAGCAAAAAAGATGAAGCTGGAAGCTGAAGCTGAAGCTGAAGCACATCTACGGTTAGGTTGGTTTATCAACATGGTTCCTATAAGTAAAAGAGTAGCTGGTGGTTTGATGAGGGAGATGGTGAGGGGATTTGCGGTGGGTTAGCGGTGGTAGAGTCGACAGTGCAGGTTAAGAAACCTTTTAGTTGGTGAATCGTGTCGTGGTTTTTGCTCAAATGTCGTGATCCTTTATTGCATTGCATCTACATCTACCTTACGATGACACATTCATCTATAAAGTTACCTACCTTTTTACCATCATACATATATCTTTTTTTCTCAGTCATATTCTTAAAATTTGTAGAATCCATTTTTTTACTTTTCTTTTTTTTTTAAAAATGGTAGGTAGCTTTGTTCCATCTCTTTCTCTTTTTACTTTTTAGTTGGTTCAATTAAAATAGAAATATTGAAAAAAAATATAAAAAGAAGGTTTTGCATTATCATGATATTTGGCCATTTGATTAGCAACAACTACCGTTGAAATATAAATGAAATAATGATAAAGAAAATTAAGGGAGTGAAAAAGAAAGAGATGAAATTTATATGCAACAGTCTTAGAGACAAATCTCACAACTTTCTCGTAGTTTTGTGTGTATTTTATATAAGAAAGATGACTCCTATTCATAGACAAATTCTTGTATACTAGGAATTAGGTATACATGAATTTGTGATACACACATAATGAAGAATTTAGACAAATCACAATTAATTAAAAAGGTTGATCGACATGATTGAGATTATATCAACACGTGTGAGTCATTAATGTAATATGTAACCTCAACTTGCTTAGTCGTTGACGGTGACAGACAACTTCAAGCATACTAGTCCCGACCGAACCATGTAAATCTCTTATCTTCGTCGTTCACTTAGTTTTTTTCTCATTACTTTCTCTATTGTTTCAACATCTAGGAGGAATAAATTTCGATCTTTTTAGTTAGAAAATAGATCTGATGGTCTAGAAAATAGATCTGATGGTCTGCTTGAAACAGAAACGTTGAAAGTGGAAGTAATATCTAGCTAACCATCTGCGACTTTGCTTGGGGTCACTCAAAGGTTTGATTGCAATTGAGGTTCGCTCTAAGCCATACCGAAGCATTCTTGAAACATCTGTCGAAGAACAGACGCGTTTGAATCAGTCGTTGCAGGCTCATGCTTGCGTAATTTATTATAAGAGTTAATGTCAATGGTTGGGACAGCTTCAAGTACTAATCATTGCAAGTGGAAAACAATATGGTTGATAGAGAGGGCCTAATCCGATAGAGTTTGATCGAGTCATGCCATGTCACAGGCTAATCAAAATGTTCATTTGAATCCTCTACCCAATTCTTTCCAACGAACACTCTCTCGGTCTCTCCTGAGAACAGGTCATCACACTCTTTTCTCTACGAGTCTAATTGACTTTGTAGTCCCAATAAAATATTTCCGGTGCGTTGTCATCTTTTATGTAACAACATGATTGTATGACTTGGTCTTCCAAACCGTCGACACAAAGTTAAACGATAGAACTTTGGAGTTTATTTCCTAGGTTTATACCATAAAATTGAAGAGACGTATTTCTCTGCAAATGAAGAGCATATACAATTCCCATAGCCTGAATTCAAACCGAAGCAGACGAAACTCCCATTCTCGTCATGGGCTCAACAGGGGTAGCACAAACATCTCCCCTGAGCCAAATCCAGTCTTGAGGTACATCAAATATGTAGCCAACCGGGTAACTGGAATGTTTACAATCTTCGTTCCTCGGTGTAGCAAGGTCACTGATGCCAGCAAAAGTAACAGTCATCAGAGAAGATTTTCCTGTGAGTTGTCTTGTCTAGTTAGTTTGGTCTAAGTAATCATGCCGTGGTCATAGTTATGTGCTACAGTTATGTTCTTCGTCTGAGGAAGCTTTATGGCCATGAAAAATTAACCTACAAGCAACGATGATTTTCATCCATAAGTGCATAACAGTCAGAAACTTTCTTTCACCTGCAGTTTCGACTGATCTTTCAACAGAAAGCTACAGCAGGAATTCATCAAGATTCAAGTCATTTAATTCCTATGGCTCTTCCAGTAACACAAGTGCACTGGTTGGAACGACCATTTTCTCTATTGATGACATTCTCAAAGCCACTCAAAATTTCTCCCAGCCAAATAAGATTGGAACGGGTTGTTTTGGAACGGTATACAAAGGCAAGCTCAAGGATGGATCCTTGGTTGCTATAAAGCGTGCAAAGAAGGTACACAATACAAACATGACAGAAAGCTTCTTTTAGAATCTTCGAATTGATCTATCTATTACTCTCAGTAACAGTAATGACTTGAGACTCTAGCAGAAAACATATGACAAACACTTGTCCTCTGAATTCAAGAACGAAGTACTTACCCTGTCAAAGATTGAACATAGGAATCTAGTCAGATTATACGGAGTTGTGGAGGATAAAGAAGAACGAATAATTGTGATCGAATATGTCAGCAATGGGAATCTTCGAGAACATCTGGACGGTAAGTCTCATCATAGATGTTTATTAAACTCACAAGTACTAGATTTATTGAGTTGGATTCAGGAAAACGGTAAAAAAATTGGAGCCCTTGCATACCTTTGCAAGTAGGTAACAGGTTAGGATGCTGTTGCTAGTGAAAACCATCAACCTTGTTGCTAGAGAAGTCTTATTTTCTTAATAAAAGACTGTCTGCCGGGGAGTCTACTCCCTGCTCTTTTGGTCTATAGGAAAGCATATAGGTCCCCCATGCCAATGCACCCACCTAAACCTAAGCACGAACAACACAATGTGGGAGTAAAATGTTTGGAATGGTGATCCAGGTAGATGGGGGACTCGACTTGAAATCGCTGAACGACTCGACATTGCAACTGATGTCGCTCATGCAGTCACCTACCTTCACATGTACACAGGTATGACATCATTTGTGATCCAAAGTGGCACTATTAACTTTGGTTCTGGCCTTTGCCTTAAGCTGCAATGGTGATGGATTGTTTCTGGATGAGTAAAGGGTGTTTGGCTTGCGCCTTTATGGATAAAACATTTGAATAATAAATTGCTAGATTCAACTAGAATTCCCTTTGCATATACCCTCTCCTAAGTTGGGTTGGGGAAAACTTGCTGATCTATCCCTTGTTTTAAGTGGTTTTTCAAAAGCCTTAATTTTACTGATTCAAATTGACAGATCCTCCGATAATCCACAGAGACATTAAATCACCAAACATCCTAATCACAGAGAAACTCCGAGCGAAAGTGGCAGATTTTGGTTTTGCACGATTGACCCCAGGAGATTCTGATGCCACCCACATTTCAACTCAAGTAAAAGGATCGACAGGCTACTTGGATCCTGAATACCTGAAGACATATCAGCTCACTGAAAAGAGCGATGTCTACTCTTTTGGGGTACTACTTGTTGAAATGATGACAGGAAGGCATCCAATTGAAGAAAACAGGCCATTAAAGGAAAGAATAACGATAAGATGGGTAAGTGTTCCATCAGCAATCTGTGATTTCTGTGAAATTTGCTTAAACTATTTTACATTTAAAAGTTCTCTATCTAACATATAACAGGTAAGTATTCTTATATAAGGTCTAATTCTTGTATCAAAGCCTAGTCAACAAAATGGGGGATGTGTTAGGACGAGAATTCACTGTTGTATTCCCTCATCAAACATTTTTTTTTTTGAAAAGGAAAATTGAATTAATAAATAAGAGAATACAAGTGTAAGATGTCTAAGGGCATACCCTTAACACATGAAAAGATCAACAGAAAGCAATCCCATCAGGTACATATAAAAAAGCTAGTGGTAAAATTCCAGAGGGAAGTTGTTAATGTGGAAAGTCTTGTTGCTGCAGCAGAAGTACCTCGTCAAACATATTGCATTCATAAACCAGTCGCATATGGTCTTATAGAGTTGATGGTACTGGCATTTTATAGCAAGAATTTATTATATGAAAAGGAGATTATGTGAGAGCCTAGTTGATTTTGAACAGCCATGAGGAGAAGGGTAGATGGCTGATTTGAACCAAAGCTCAAGAAAAAACATTTCAATAAAAATATAGTTCAGAAGAATTCACTCCTCGAAAAAATGCAGGATCTATTGTCATTATTACCGAGTCTTTGTGACTAAATCTCCACAAAAAACAAAGCCTTAGCAACTCTTTTACTATACGTAAAATCATCACTTTTGTCTTATGTTGGGAATGATATCTAACATTTTTTATTGCAGATAAAACACCCAACAAACGAGTTGGTTTTAGACTAAGACAGATCTAATTTACTAAACAGCAGCAATCTAGGGCATCTTTTAGCATGATACCCTTTGTCTAATTCCAAACATTAGTGTTTAAAGTTTGGCAACTCACCAATCGGTTCAGTTTTTCAAAACCAGTTTTGCTTCGGTTTTTTCTTGGAAGACACATCAAATGCAGCCCACTGGTATTAGGTATCTGTCTTATCTTCATGTTTTCTAGACAAGCATCTGACATCGCAGTGGTGTTCCTAATCAAACACCTGTAAACATACAACTTAGATATCAATCACGTCAATGCAGCTCATACCTAAAGTAGGAGAATCACCCAGTTAATTTGCACTACTCAAAGTGACTCCCAGGGAGAGATTTTTCATTTTTGAAGTGGCAGTCACCAAAGATTAAACTTGCACAAGGTTGTTGCAAGCCTGGGGCAAGGAAATGATGAATGATTATCTCTTCAAGTCCCTACTTATTAAGTAGTTAACTGAAACATTAGAAAAAGATACATAAACACTTTTATGCATGCAGGCAATGCAACGGTTACAAGAGGGAGAAGCCATATTTGTCATGGATCCATTCCTCAGGAGGACTCCTGCATCAACGGCAGCACTAGAGGAAGTTCTCAAATTGGCCCTCAGATGTCTTTCACCTTCGAGGCAATCAAGGCCTTCCATGAAGGAATGTGCTGAAATACTCTGGGGCATCCGGAAGGACTTCAGGGAAGCAACCAGATCTGCCTCTTCTGCTTCTACTTCTCAACAGTCTGCAAATTATCCCCACAGAGATACTAGGAAAATCCGAGACACGGCATTTGGGATTCAAGTTGATGATAACCGCAAGTTCATATCTGTATGAAGTAGTATTAATTTGTTAACTTATTGACGGAATATCTTGCTCCTATAAAATTTCCTGGATTAGGTCGGAATGTGAAGCATTTATTAGATATATACATGATGTCGTACAGATTTATTATTCAGATCTTCTCGTATTTAGGTACATCTGATTTGTTGTTCGAGGTTTTCCAAAATACTACCGGAGGTCGTTTTGACGTTAGCACTCCAAGGACCAGCTTCTCCATCCCAGCTGAATCCCCGACCTCCTTCACCAGCACCCCCACCTTCCTTCTTCCGCCGGTTCTCCAGGAATCTACCATTACCATCATCCAATAAATCCATCACATAGCTCTCTCAACCATTCCGATTCCAATCCCTGCTGTCCTCCTCCACCTGTGAAGGATGCATTTCCCATCCTCTCATCTCCTGATGCCTTTCTTCCTATCAAAACTCCCTCAATCCCAGTATTCCCACTTTCACATCCATTCCACTCTCCTTCTCCTACATATTCTACTTCGACTCCTCCCTCTCACACAATAGCTACTCCAAAAGCAAGGAAGCAGGTAGTTAATGATTGCTAACCTTCTGTCACTCTCAGACATTTTTACTTACCCAATGAAGACCCTCATCATTTAATTTTTCCTCCTCTAGAAATCCTCCAAGCTGGTGCAGCCAAATGGAGCTCTACCCTTGTTGGTTTCTTTCTTGACAAAGGACCACTCTTTCCCTCCATCAATGCCTGGGCACATGGTCACTGGAGTAAACACGCCTCGAGCAGGTCCTTATTAGGAAGATTTCTTTCTTTTCAAGTTTAGAGATGCCTATCCCAGGTTCTGGATTTGGGACCGTGGCACTGGCGAGGTAACCCAATGTTTATAAGGAAATGAACCCCTAGACTAGATTTTGTCTTGACGAAACTAGCAATAGGAAAATCCCTCTCTGTACGTGCTTCCAAAACATTCCCGTTTGGTAAATAAGAATGAAGATGTGTAACTATGTAATGATAAGATAAAGATTCGCAAATTTGGAGTTAATTTTAAATAATCACAAATTTTTATTTCCAGAATAAGTTCAAGTAATTTAAAATTACATATCAGAAATAATAAATGAGCAAATATAACTTCTTTTTTTCTTTTTCTTTGTGTTTTGTTTCAACTGAAATTTTCTATTTGAAAATTTAAGATTAGTTTATATATTTAGATAATATATTATTTTGATTGGTTCTTATTAGAATGTTACTATCAACATTACACATTACTTTATTTAATAATTATTTTATTTTATTTCAATAATTTTATATCATAAAATAAGTTCATTATGATTTTTTAATTTTATTCTTATAAGAAAAATCATACACAATTATTTAAAAATAAATAATTTATTGAATCATTAAAAATAATTTTAATTATTTATTTACTAAATAAGAAACCTTTTATTAACTAATAATAATACATAATATTTTAATGATTATCATTCTTAATATTTGATACCAAACACTGGTATAACTATGAACTTTTATAATCTCAATTATAGTGTTTGCATACCAATCACGCATAATTAGTGATTATATTCTTATTTTGATTCTTACTTTTTATTCTTATTCCTATTTTTTTATTCTAATTCCTTCATTACTAGTTACCAAATAAAACCTTATTAAACTACTTTAAGACTCAACGATCTCGCGAGTTTAGTAGCTAATGTTAGTTTATGCCCCTTCAATCAATTGATTGGTTGCAACTTTAATATATGACGTTATTATTTAATTAATAAAGACATTCTTTATCTTTATGTATTATGTTAATTACATTTGATGTTTTAATACTAAAGGTAAAATCCCTAAAATAACTACTGTGTAATTCAAATTATGATGAGATCATAATTATGAGATTCAATTTGCATTTATGTATTATTCTTAAACATTTTTAATTATAGTTTCATTAAGACGGGATATTAATGAAATGGTAAAACTAGTACCCGTTACAATTCTTTCTTAGGTCAAAAGTCTATTTTAAACCCTAAAACTTATAATAGAATCTAAGTTGAACCCTATTTTTTTGAGGTGCTCAAGTTGAACCCCAACATTTACAAAACGTTCAAAATAGACCATATGAGGACAAAAAACCAGACGAAAGTTACCCTATGTCAGTTAAATGTCACATCATATACGACGTGACTTTTTTTTAAAAATTGCATATTAGTGGAACCCACTTATTGTTGATATGGCATTCTATAATTATGTATAATTTGACTTTTTCTTATACTTTACTTCCCTTTTTCTACTTCAAAGGCACAAACTTAGCTTACTGGTTTTAGACTAACTCCCCCATCCTTTAAGTCCAGTGTTCCAACCCCCTTCCCCTTTTTTGTTTCATTTCCCCCTACAAAACCCTATGCCCCTTCTCTCTCTTCTATGGAATCATCTCTAACATTTTCAATCCGCAAGAAGAAGACAACATATTTTACATGCCACTTCATACACTGATAAAAATAAGCAACTTCGCCAGTCTAGCCTACCTTTTTCTTAGGTTTATCTTTAGCAGTTTTCATGGCTTCTTTCCTTAAACTCTCATTAGGAAGTCGATGAAGATGCATCACTCTATCCATGGAAGGACCCACTTCTACAAGTTCCATTTTTGGTACTATTGTAGATTTTTTCAGGCACAAAACACGGTGAGTGAAGAGCATCTAAATGGTAGATACAGTTGTATATATATAAGCACCATCTAACCTAGCACAATTCAAATTTTTAACATCTTGCACATAATATATAAATGATTTTTTTGTAATCTTGATAAATTCAAACAAGAAAGTTGAAATGGCTATAGAGACACACCTCTCCACATAAGAGATTAAGCGAAACCTCCTTCAAATGTTTCAGCTCGTTTGTATTCTCAAATCCTTCTCTAGTAGAAGTAATGAAAACCAAATTCATATGATCATGAATTTAGAGGCACGGTTAGGAATAATATATATAATATATTTTGGTAAAGAATTGTAACCTAACGAATCTAAGAGTCACATAAAATGTGGTTGATAAAGTTGTTATCAACCTGATTTAAATTTAGTTTATTTGTTGAGCAAACTTAAGATCAACTATTTTTGGATAGGATCCTAGCCCACTAGAACATTATTGGATGATTTATTGATTTGATAGTGAGGGCTATTATTTTGAATAAAACAGTAAGAGTAATTAAATATTAATTAATGTCCTTATTTTATTTGACTTTATGGTATAAACTAATACTTTCTCTTTTTTATGTCTTTTGGTTATTGAATTAGAAGATGAGTATCAATCTGACGTTGAGGAGCATCATAGATGCTAATAAGCTAACTGAACCTAACCTCTCAAATTGGTTCTGCAACTTGAGAATTATTCTCAGGCAAGAAAAGAAGTTATTCGTTCTTAACACTACTGTTTCACCAAAGCCTAGTTGATATGCAACTAATGAGGCTTAGGAGAGGTATCAACATTATATTGATGACGTTGAACAAGCTACATGGGTGATGTTGGCTAGTATGTCTCCAGAGCTTCAAAGTCAGTAAGAGAAAAAAGATGCTCCTACTTTAATTTTGCATTTCAAGGAGTTGTTTGGTGCATAAAGCAGGGTGGAGAAGTATCAATTACCCAAAGCATTATTTCAATGCAAAATCGTAAAAGGATCTTCAGTAAACCTACACATGATGAAGATGATTGGGTATATTGAAAAATTATCTCAATTAGGTTTTTTCATGGATTATGAATTGAGCGTTGATTTGGTGCTACAGTCTCTTAATTCAAGTTTTTCACAGTTTGTTATGAACTTACACATGAATTAAAAGGATATGTTATTGCCTAAATTATTGAATATGCTTAAGATTGTAGAGGGGTGCCTTAAAAAGGAACCTAGTTCTATTCTTGTTCTGGATTTTTCCGAGAGCAAGAAAAAGGGCTCTAAGAAGAATGATAACAACAAGCAAAAGGCTTCTACTAGATTAGTCAAGCCAAAAGGTGGTGTTAAGAAGAAAAGTAATGACAAGGGAACATGTTTTCACTTTGAAGTCAATGGACACTGTAAAAGGAACTGCCCAACATATCTTTCTACCCTAAAAGGTAAGAAGCTTAAGGAAGCTGTTCTTTCAGGTATGTTTATGATTGAGATCAATCTTTCAACTTCTATTCCATATTCTTAGGTATTAGATACTGGATTTGGTTCTCATATTTGCAATAAGATGCATATTTTATCAGGCAGTAGATCATTAAGGAAAGGTGAAGTGGACCACCTATAAGTAGGCAATAAAGCAAAAGTTGTTGCATTAACTGTAGGAACTTGTAGTATAACTTTTCCTTATAGCCTTGTACTAGAACTAAATAATTCTTATTATGCTCCAATTGTTACTAGAAACATCATTTCTATTTCTTATTTATATTTGAATGTATTTTTCTTTATTGTTAAGAATAAGAGTTCTTCTTTTTATAAAGATGATGTTTATTATAGATCTGGGTTACTTACAAATGGTTTGTATAAGTTAGATCTTCAAAAGCCAATTCCTAACATAAATAGAAAGAAAAGAAAATTAAGTGACCAAAATCCATCTTATTTACAACATTATAGGTTAATTCATATCAACAGAACTAGAATTATAAAGTTACATAAAGAAGGATATTTAGATCCTTTGATTATGACTGTTATGAATCTTATTTGTTAGGAAAGATGACCAAACTATACTTTAGTGGAAAGGGAGAATGTGCCAAAGAGATACTAGAGCTCATACATTCAGATGTATATGGCCCTATGTCTACTTATGCTAGAGGTGGATTCTCATATTTCATTATGTTCACATCACAGATGATCATTTTAGATATAATTATGTGTGCTTAATGAAACAAAAGTCTGAATCACTTGAAAAGTTTAAAGAATTTAAATAAGGTTGAGAAATAAACTGGTAAAAGTATTAAGACACTTAGTTCATATCAAGGTTATGAATATTTAGACCACAAGTTTCCAGGTTATTTAAAAGAGAATGAGATTCTTTCACAATAGACTCCTTGAACTCCACAACATAATGGAATATCTAAGAGGAGAAATCATACTTTATTAGATATGATACATACAGTCCTTCCTGTCTCCATTTAGGGATATATCATTGAAACTGCTGCTTACCTTCTAAATAGAGTTCTATCCAAATCAGTTGACAAGACACTACATGAAATATAGACTGGTAAAAGAACGAGGTTGTCACACTTAAAGATTTGGGGATGTGATGCTTATGTGAAGCGTGCAATATCTAACAATCTTTCAATCTAAATAAAATAATTGAAAATTTGTGGGTATTCAAGAGAGAGTATCAAATAATAATTTTACCATCCTCTTGAGCAAAAAGTGTTTCTCTCAAGACATGCTACATTTTCTGAAAAAGAATTTATTTTTAAAGAAGTAGTGGTAGATGGATGTCAAAACAACATTTCTTAATGGGAACTTGCTTCAAGATGTGTATATGACACCACCTGAGGGTTTTGAATCCAAAAGATTTCCTAATCAAGTATGTAAGTTGCAAAAGTCTATTTATGGACTTAAGCAAGTGTCACAGAGTTGGAATATTCATTTTGATGAGACAATCTGATTATATCAAAAATTTGGATGAACCATATGTCTATAAGAAGGTTAATAAAAGTGTAGTCATTTTCCTAATGTTATATATGGATGACATATTACTAATTGGAAACGACATACTAATGCTCCAGTCTATAAATATTTGGCTATTCAAGAACTTCTCCATAAAGGATATGGGAGAAGCAACCTATATTCTAGGAATAAAGATTTATAGAGATAGATCAAAAAGGTTGCTTGGATTATCTCAATCCACGTAAATAGACAAAGTGCTAAAGAGGTTTAGCATAGAGAATTCCAATAGGCGATTCTCACACATGTTGTATGGGATTTCTCTCCCACATAGTATGTGTCTTAAGACACAAGAAGAGAGAGTTAAAATGGATTGTGCTCCATAAGCTTTAGTAATTAGAACAATCATGTATGTGCTGATATGTGCTAGACCAGATGTCTCTTATTCTTTGAGAATAACAAGTAGGTTTTAAGCCAATCTAGGTGAGTGTCACTTGATGATTAAAAAAAACATTTTAAAGTATTAAAGACTAAAGATATTTTCTTAGTCTATGGAGGTATTCAGATGCTAGTTTCTAATCGAATCCAAATAATCGTAGATCAAAGTGAGGGTACATCTTTACTCTCAATAGTGGTACGGTATGTTGAAGAGTTATAAATAACCAACCATTACAAATTCAATGACCAAGGAAGAGTACACTTCAATGTCAAAGGCAGAAAAAGAAGCAGTTTGGATTAAGAAGTTCATCACTAAACTTGGAGTAGTTCCAATCATTGTTGAGCCTATAATATTGTATTATTACAAAAACAATGCTATTGCATGGGAAAAGGAATCAAGATCGCATCAACGGTCCAAACATGTATTTAGGAAGTTTCACTTGATCAGGGAGAAAGTGGAGTGGAAAGATATAACATTTGAGCAAGTTCCCACTTAAGAGAGTCTTACAGATCCTCTCACTAAGTTATTATCTCAAAAGAGACATGATCGACATATGGATGGATATGGTATTATATACATAGATGATTGGCTTTAGTGCAAGTGGGAGATTGTTAGTTTATACCCTTACAACCAATCAATTGGTTGTAATTTAATGTATGATATTATAATTTAATTAATAAAGGAATTTTTATCTTTATTTATTATGTTAATTACATTTGATGTTTTAATACTAAAGGTAAAATTTCTGGAATAATTACTGTGTAATTAAAATCATAATTATGAGAGTCAATTTGCATTTATGTATTATTCCCTAATGTTTTTAATTACAGTTTCATCAATAAGAAATATTGATAAAATAGTAAAACTAGCACACGTTGTATTTTCTTCTTATGAAGAAAGTAATTGGTCTTATAAATTAAAGTATGGAGATACTTAAACTAATGTGTGGGTGCTTACTAGAGAATAAGTTCACTGAAATGACCTGACTATGATGAACCCAAATAGAATATTGTTTATGTGTTTGTGAATTTTCTCATAATAATGTTTGTATAATTGATCTTTAGACTTAATATTACAAAGGTATCGTATGTGGGAATTACTATGTTTTGATGCTACTTATGAACTATCATATTTAGGATAATTCAGTTGGTAATTCTTGGATGCAATTTAAACCATATGGAGATAGTTGAGTAAGTCAATAAAGGATTTATTACTTTGAAGTAATTAGAGATAATGTTTTACTATTCTTGATTATTAGTGATTTAAGGAATTCTCTAATTAAAGTGAATTGATATTTAAAAGGGTGTTTTCAAATATCAATTATAGATCAATTACTAATTAACAGGAACGAACATGATTGAATACAAAATAGTAGACATTATATTGATACTCTGTCCAATTAGAACATTGGAAGACGAAAGGATTAATTTATACACTATAATCATGTATGGACAAGTTAAGTCAAACCACTTTGACGTTCCTGATATTTGAGTGGCCATGACATATTGCTAGACATATGATATGTACTTAATTGATTGTACATTTATTCCATAACATTTAGTGATTAATGCTATGAAATGTTTAAGAAACTCATTTTGGTTCATACTTGATTTTAGGTACAATTTGGAAGCATAAGACTTAAAGTGAGTTAAAAGAACATTCTTTGAGCCATCCTCTTGATGTTCAAACTCAATTTTCCTTGTGGAACAAGAAGGAGATGGATTAGGCTGAAGATGGGACAAGAAAAATGTAAGAAAATGAAGCTTTCAAGATGATCTGGAAGATGCACGACTGTGTATGTATTCCTACGGTTGTATATACATTCAGAAGATTTTTTTTACCTTACATGGTTCGATATATGACCATTTACCCAACCATGTATAGTCACGATTTGGGGAGATTTCTTGTAGTACATGGTCATGTATCAAACCATTTATCTCCCCAAAACCCTAACTTTTAATATAAAATGACATTGAGCTGCTAAAAAAAATATGACTTGGTTTTGGGACACGAAGGCGGGCAAAACCCTTGATTCTTTGGAATCTATAAAGAGCTAAGCCTCTCTTTCCTAGTTTATAAGGGATATCGAAGCAAAAGACACATTTTAGGCATCTCTTCATTATGTATTATGTTCGTTCTCTCTTGGGATTGTTTATATCATCCTATGTTATTAAATTGGTTTTTTTGTAAGAATGATCTTAATGCTCTATTAGATCGTTTTTATGTAAACCCATTGTTAGAATCTTAATCACAATATGCAACAGTTGTGTTTGGATTCATTTGTGGCAACTAATGGTTTTGAATCACTAAGGATAACATAACCTACGTTAAATGACCCGAGCTTGTGTGGTTGTTACCTAAATTAATCTTTTTACCTAGTTTGTAATACAGTTGTCCTATTAAATCTAGAGAGCTTATTCTAGATTGTTCGATAGCTAGGTTCGATTAAAGAGCTTGTTTTAATTAAACACGACCTAAAGAAAAATCGGGATTAATAGAGTATGTTGTTAACCTACGATTAATAGTGTTAAAAGAGGTATGAGAATGACAAGACATTGAAGTATGCTTATTCGTATGTAGGCCACGATTGAACCAAAAATTGGATTATGAAAACTATTCACCAATTTTATCATTCTTCACTTCTTGCTTTAATTTGTTTTTATTAGTTTAATTTCACTTTATTTTCGTTACCACTTTCAATCGAAACCTCCCCAATATCCTAACCACTGATTCTTTTCATTACAAAAGCTTTACAAGCACTCTCTGTGGGATCAACCTAGACTTATCACTAGCTATAATTTTAACTTTAGTTATTTTGCATAGTGTTACGATGCACTACCAATTTTGGCGCCATTGTCAGGGAATGTGGTGCTTTAATTTTTGTTCTTGATTTCAATTGGTATTTTGTATATATTTATTTCTAATTAGTTTTTACATTTTTTTTCTTTGTCTTTTCATGTTTTTTTATTTGTATATAAAAAGGACACAATGAAGGGAGTATGTCACTGTTGGATATTATCAACGCTAATGGTGAAAATTTTCCCCATAACCCATTTTCCCAATGCTATAACGAAGCTTAGAGCAATCATACGCATTTTAGTTATGGAGGGGATCACCAGCCAAACTACTTCCTTTGATGGGCTGCAGGATGTAAAACAATTCTGAAATAGATCAGAAGCCTCCTATTCCAACTTAGGTACATCTTTGGAAGATTTAGTTATGTCTCTTACTACTAATACTATGCAATTTCAATAGGAGGTGATACAATTTCAACAAGATATAACATCTATAATCTAGAACTTGGTGAGCTAGATGGGTCAACTGAAAGTAACTATCAACTGCCTATAATCGCAAAGTGGAGAGACGCAATCATCTCAACTTGAGGTGAACCTGAGGAGCGTTAACGCAGTAACCTTAAGAAATGGAGAGGAGCTTGAGAATCTTGAGAAGGCTTCTCAAAGGATTGCTCGTATAGAAGAAGTGGAGAAGGAGCTCGAAGGAGACAAGAATATATCATTTAACTAGAAGGTAAGTACTGAGTCCCAAATTCTTGTTGAGAATAATCCTTCACCTTTAGCTAGCAAATTGGAGAAATTAAATAAGGAGGAAAAGGGTGAAGAGAAATTGGAGATTTTTCACTAGTGCAGGGACTCAGTAGAGATTAAGAGTATAAGGATAGGGAAGACATTGAATATGAATGATCATCATCTTAGGCACTGTCCTGAAGAACCTCAAGTGAGGAAAGTGAAAGTTGTGACACTTGAAGATCATAACTTTGTCACGTGATGAGGAAAACAAGGAATCAAATCAGCTACAATAAACAAAGGCGCTTCTTAGGACACAACCCAAGGGAAGTTTATTTCTTTTCCTTTACATTTTCGCATTTATTAGGATATGAATGTGTGTTTTTAAGTTTGTTTTTTTTCTTACGTGTTTTTAAGTTTTCAAACAAAAAGAGAGAGAATCAATACAAAAAACAAACATTTTCTATTTTTGTATTACTGTTAGGACTATATAGCCATGATTAGAGTGCTAATTGACTAGAAAAATTCATAGCAACTTGAGCATGTACTTTTACTCTTGTATATATATTATCTTTAGAAGAGTAGTAACTAGTGGTAGACGTAACCAGTGAGATTTTGAGCCTTTATAGATTGACACATATATAATAGTCTCATTGTCTTTTGCTTATATATGACCTTCATAACATGTACTTCCTAACTTTACTTTGATTTTCTATTCAATACCCCATTTTTATTACACGCGTTAATATGGAAATGATATAGGCATTATTTGTTCATAATCTACATTAGTCAAATAACCCACCTATTGATATGATTTTTCCTTTTTGATAAGCCCCATTGAACTTTAATTGCCTTTTCTTTTTTCATATTACATGAATTTAACTTAACTAAATGTCCTACCCAAGCCTTAAAATTAGTGGAGCATTTATTAATTGTTGATGATTGTGGAAGCACAAAAGTTTATGTATGGGGGTGTGCATATACGTGGGTTGGTTATAATTGTTGGAATATTATTTTATATCTTATCAATGAATTCCAAATGTTGATGTAGCTTCTTTCAATTTTTATTAGAAAAAGAAAATTGAAAGAATAAGAGAAATAGAAAAGAAAAAGAAAAGGAAAAGAAAAAGAACGAAAAATATGTTTAAATAAAAGTATGAAGGAGGAAATGCAATTGTTTTGCAGAGCTATTCATGAGTAGTTTTTCCTCATAAATTGTATGGAATGGATGATTTGAGTATAATGCATATACAGTAGATGTTGTTTTGAAGGATCAACACTTATGGTTATAACCTATTATTTGTCATCAATTGTAAGAGTGATTCCTTCTAATTCCTTATGCTTCGTGAGATTTGTGGTGTGAGAGATTTAATTTAAGTTGTGACATATAGTTTTTGCATTCATCATAGCTGATGTACATAGTTTTGAGTGAATGTTAGTTTTTGTGCTTGATGTTACATTCAGTGTTTTTCTTGCTTCACTAGCTTTGATGGCTTATATGTTACGTTACCCAAATACATCTCACCTTAACCCTTGCCTACATTACAACCTTAGAAAATTCCTTTGTTTCATGATTATGCATGTGAATCTTAGCGGTGGAAAAATAAAATGATATGCAAAATTATGGAATGTTTTGATCATGATTGATGTTTGAGTGTACCTATGGATCAATACTATTTAAACACATTTTTTCCAAGTTTACCACTAGATTGCTTAGTTTCTAAAGGTGATGATTGTTGATTGATTATGAGTAGAGGCATTGAATGTTGAAATTTTGTTATGATTTTGAAAGTTATTTCTCTTTATTTATGACTATCTATTCTTAGGAAATAAAGAATTGTGAAATTGTTTAGTTTGTGAGTTTGATTTTGTTGTTTTGCCCGAGAACAGTCAAAAGATAAGCATAGGAGAATTTGATATATGCTTAATTAACTGTACATTTATTCAATAACACTTAGTGATTAATACTATGAAATGTTTAAGAAACTCATTTTGGTTCATATTTGGTTTTAGGTACAATTTGGAAGCATATTAGCTAAAGTGAGTTAAAAGAACATTCTTTGAATTATCCTCTTGATGTTCACACTCAGTTGTCCTTATGGAATAAGAAGGAGACAGATTCGGGTGAAGATGGGACAAGAAAATCTAAGATAATGAAGCTTTCAAGATGATATGGAAGATACACGGCTGTGTATCTATTCCCACGACTATGTATACATTCGGAAGATATTTTTTTTTACTTACATTGTTCGATAC
The DNA here is from genome assembly GCA_027563885.1 of Erythroxylum longipes. Classification (NCBI taxonomy): domain Eukaryota; kingdom Viridiplantae; phylum Streptophyta; class Magnoliopsida; order Malpighiales; family Erythroxylaceae; genus Erythroxylum; species Erythroxylum longipes. The sequence continues at coordinate 28,986,684 of JAOQMS010000008.1, forward strand.
ACGGTCGTTTACCCAACCATATATAGTCATGATTTGGGGAGATTTCTTACAATACACGGTTTGATACATGGTCGTGCATCAAACTGTCTATCTCCCCAAGACCCTAACTTTTACTATAAAATGACATTTGAGCTACTAAAAAAATATGACTTGATTTTGGAACACGAAGGGGGGCATAACCCTTGATTCTTTGGCATTCATGGAGATTTAAGCCTCACTCTTCCAGTTCATAGGGGATATTAGAGCCAAAGACACGTTTTTCTCTCTTAGGGATTGTTTATGTTATCCTATGTTATTGAATTAGGTGTTGTGTAAGAACGATCTTAATGCTTTATTAGATTCTTTTATGTAAATCCATTGCTATAATCTTAAATACAAGATGTAATAGTTGGTTTTGGGACACAAAGGGGGGCCAGAACCCTTGATTCTTTGGCACCTATGGAGAGCTAAGCCTCCCTCTTAAAGTTCATAGGCAATATCAGAGCCAAAGATGTGTTCTTTCTCTCTTAGAGATTGTTTATGTTATCCTATGTTGTTGAATTTGGTGTTGTGCAAGAATGATCTTAACCCTAAATTATAATTCCTAATTCAAATTATAGAATTGTGATCTCTCGATTCACAATTGACACAAAACCTAAATTAGTTCTGAAATTGTCTAAAATCCTACCGAAAACCTATGCACGATCTCTCGCTACACAAATTTAACAGTTTGATTCAATTCTTTACCTATCAAACTACCTAACTCTCGTTAGCCTAATTTGATGATATTCACTCGGTTCACCCTCTCAATTTGTTACCAAATTATTAAAAATAGAAATTGAATCACAATTAATTCAATAAAAACACAATAAATCGAATTTCATTAATATCAAAGAAAAAAATCCCAAAGGTGAGTATAGACCAAAACTCAACATTAACACAACATATTCTCAACAACGATCTCAACTTTATACATCAATAAAATTGAAATAACCGAAAAATACGTCGGGAATGGAATAGCAGAGGCAGCGATGGCGAGAAACCTCCTGTTCCGGGAAGTACTTCACATCAAGCTTATTCTCCGTGTCTCTCCTCCTTTGTCTCCTTCCTCAATCTCTCAATAAATTCTATATTCAGATTTCGACTGGTGCAAAAGACTCTCTCCATACTACTTTATCTGTCCCTTAATGATGTATTTATACTTTGGAAGCCCTAGGGTTGATTCGGGGTCGAAATGGTCTGAAAAGCCTTACAAAACTCAAGTTTTTATATCAGCTCGACGTAAGCCACGATCGTGGCCCAAAGTGCACGATCGTGTCCTGGCACATAGCTTTCTATCACGATCGTGGCCCAAAGTGCACGATCGTGGCCTGGGTCCTGTCAACTTGTCTCTTTCTGTCACAATCGTGGCCTGTTGTGCCACAATTATGGGCCATGTTTTTTTCCCCAAAACTCTTCGAAACTTATCCGTTATACACCTTTTACCCTGAAGCACTAACAAACACATCAAGATACCTCAAAAATATAACAATTAAGCTTAAAGATTAATACTAACCTATAAAAAACACTTAAACATATACACTAACGCAACACTCAAATTAACACTAAATACTTAACAAATTGAACCTTAAAACATCATGCAAATCATAACTATCATCTCTTCAGTTATTTACTTACATTTTCGGTTTAAGAATCAATCTAAGAAAAAGTTAAACCTTCACCTCTAATGTTTCACTCATATTGGAACATAATCTGGTTCATTTCTTAGGCTTAAATGGAGTAAGGCTCATTTCAAGTACGTTGGCTTACGTATTATGTCTACCAATTATAGTTATAATGACTATAGGCCTTTAATGGATGTTATTCTCTAAGCAACCAACAATTAGGCATGAAAACAAACATCTTTCTTATGTAGGAAGAATCTAACTTATCTCTTTAATACTAAATCACTTGCACATTTACTAAAACTTATATTGTCTCTACCCATCAAAACAATTAAGTATATTGAAAAGATTCTCAGGAATGTCTTATAAATTGGAACAAGAGACACTAAGGGATTCCCTAAGGTAAATCGGAGGTTAGTATGTGCGCTGAAATCCCAAAGAATCTTTGAACCAAATTTATTAGAGCTACTAATAAACTTTTAGTTAAAAGGATTTTGTCTCTTTTTAATGACAGAGAGAACCTTTGGGTTAAATGGATATATGAGGAATATTTGAAGGGCCCGAGTTACTGGCAAATCAAGCCAAATTCTATTACCTCATCAACCATTAAACTCCTTCTAAAGCTTAGATCATACATGGCCAAAGAAATCAAGCACATCATTGGTGATGGTGAATTAACTAGTTTAAGGTTTGGTAACTAGTTAGATTTGGCCCCACTTCATCTTTTACCATCCTTCCTAGTCTTACAACTTGCTCTTCAAATAAATGTGAAGGTTAAGGTTCTAATTAGGGATAATCAATGGATTATCCCACTTAGAAGTACTATATGGTTCTTGAATAGTTTCCTGAACTGATTGGCCAATTCTTCTAAAATGGATATAATTGTTTAGCTAAGAAATTGCTGCAATAGCTTTATAATTATTTCTTATTTGCCTATATTCTCTCATACTGAATAGGAGGTTATTTGGCATAACTTATCTGATTCAAGGGTCGAGTTTCTAAATAATCAATAATAAAGGATAGGCTTCTGACATTAGACAAGCTTCTTTAGATTAACTCTGCCTTATTTTTTCTCTATCCACACTCTCCTGAAACCTTAAACCATCTTATCTTCAATTGTCCCTTCATAACTTACATTTGGAGGCAATTGTTCCTAAATTGTAACCTGAGTTTACCTTCTACAAATCTTACAGAGGCAATCCCATGGCTATGCTCTCTTAAACATTGTAATATCTCTGATGCCTCAAATTTTCAGAATTTGTTTCAGTGGGCTAATCATAATTGAAGAAGAACACTCAACTCTAAACATGATTCTTAAGTCCTGTTTAACTTCATATTTAATAGACTTAGAGAAATGTTTATCATCAAGAGATTCAACATCTTTTGCAGCCTATTGTACAAGGAGAATTGGAGACTACCATAAGTCTAGCAATCCACATGCAAATCAGTAATGAGAAGTCAATTCAAGCCATAAAGAAGGAGATTAGTGTTTGGAGTATTACCTTATACAGTACATCCCAAGATGATTATGTTCCATAGAGAGGAAAATTGACCCTCCTCCTAGAGAGGGGATTGACCATCTATCTAAGCTTTGCTACTTATATAATCAACTGAAGATCACTAAAATCTCGATCCAACTTGCAACAATGGATTGTAAGTCATAGGTATTGACAAAAGTATATTAGAAGAGATTAAGTATCGTACCATAAAATTGGAAGATTTCAAAGGGATTAAACGATAAGAATTTGTCTACATCTCTTTAAAACCTAAGAGAGATGATGAAGAAATTATTTCATCTCTAAGAAAAGGAAGATTTCAAAGGGGCTGCAAGCAATGACTCGCCTAATACCCTAATTGGTAAACATCCTCATGCTCCTTATGTAGGCTTGTAAACATTATTGCTCATTTGTAAATGTTGTCATTTCCTAATAGTTTGATTATGTAAACATCATCGTTGGTCATATTCTTGGAAATAAAATTTCCTTATTTTTTAAGAAAAGAGTAACAAAGACGAGTGCTTAGATTTGCAGAAGTATTTTATCACAGGGGCTTTTTTTGGGTGCAACGAAATTGGCGTAAATTGTCAGTCTTTGTGCAACAGTCAATCTTAAGTTGTAAAATTCAACTTGGTCTTTCGTTCGTGATTGTTGGTCAACAATTCCAGTTATTCTTGAACACCACACATTACTCACATTTAAGTGTTCAACTCACACTCTCAGTCACATAAGGGTTTTGGAAAAACAATTAAATGGACAAATAAAAGAGATACGAAAAAGTCAACCTTTTATTGATAAAATTAAAAAGATAGAAGACAAAGGTATTCAATTTTTTCACAACTTGAAGAAATCTACAAGAAAACTTCTCAAAAGAACTCCCTATTTGAAGCTCTCACAAAAAATTTTCTTTTAAATTTTTCAACTCTCTCGTTGATGATTGAAGGTGCCAAATTACACACGAATGATTTGTAAATGATGTCTTTATATAATGTTACAAGAACTTAGGGACCAAGTAAGCTAAAACCACCTACTTTCTCCATTAACCCACCGAATTAATAGGAAGATGTCACTTCTAACTCCACCAAATTAATAGCGAGTTATCTACTTTAGGCCACTAACCTCTTTTACTCATGGAACATCTTTGGAAGATGTCTTTTTGTCGCTACATTATTCGAACCACTTTTAATTATCTAAAGAAGTGCTTCTACTTTGTAAGGTAGTGCTCCTATTTTCTTAGGTCACTACTCAAATGTTTTTGCCATGTGTTACCACATCATTGCATCTTGAAGCCAAATGCCTCGATGAACCTTCTGTTTAGCCAACCCGCGTCATCTTTGTGCATAGTCCATCTAAGCATATCCATGATGAATTTATATTGCTCCATATATAAGTTAGCATTAATTATATCCATTGTATAGTAAACCTCTCACATTTACATACCTTTTGACCTCATCATCAAAGTTATGTGCCCTCTTACGCCTTAACTTAGCATTGACTTAGTTGCGCCTTTCGTCTTATGGTTACATATCTGAATTTTGCATCTCGTTAAAGATTTATGTCAATACACACCATTACATGTCAACGCTCACCTAATATCAATCCTTTATTGATAATGCTCATTTTATCTTACCTACTAGTAGGTCTTTTCCTTATTTTGTTAATTCAAATGTCAAGCATTGTTTAAGACTCTCTTACATGATTTCTTAACTTAGACATAAAATTCTAACATTTCCTTTATTTTAGCCTCATTTGATATATCAGTTCTTTTCATAACCATATTTCCTTCTTTTAAATTGTATATGTTAGTTCTCTTTAGGTTGTAATCTTTTGCTTTTATTCTATACGAAATTTTTCATAAGAGAATTATCTCTTTATTTTCCTAACAGATCGAACTCATTCATGAAACCTTTCTCATCAGTTAATAGGTGGTAATCGGTCACCTTTAAAATTTTCATGTTCAATTAGATCAGGACTAAAGCCTTTACTATATAAGTTAGACTACAAGATGACTTCTTTTTAAAAAATTTAGGTGTAATATGGTAGGCTCAAACGAAGGAATGAATGTGACCTATTTAAGTTCCTTTAGAATTCTTTAATATGGCATGTAAGCCTTAGAGAATAGATCTATTAATGAATACAATCAAGCTCATTTGTTTGAGGATCGGCAACAAAGGCACAGTACAGCTTTGATTCTCATTCGTTTGTAAAATTGGGAGAACCTTATAATGTTGAATTGACGATTGTTATCTATAACAGTGGCTAAAGAAACCCATAATGGTTGGTTATGTTAGCTTTTAAAAAGTGCTTAATATTATAGTTATTATCGTGGCACAAACTTTACCTTCCACTCATTTATTTTGTGAAGTAATTAACTGCAATTAGGATAAATCTGATTTGTCATATCGTAGAAGGAAAAAGTTCCATGATGTCCATTTCCTACTGAACAAGTTGCATTGGGCCAGAAATTGGGATAAAATCATTGATAGACTAATGATGCAGGTCTGAGTCTCGTTACTTTTTCAAGTAGTCCTGAGTGTCCGCTTTGAACATTGACTAGTAATCCCTGCCTCAGAAATTTGTTAGCCAGTAATATCCAGGGCCAGTCCTGAGGTTTTGTAGGCTCGAGGCAAAAGAGAAGATGTAGGCCCCCTGACTTTAATTAAAAATAAATTGAAAAATAATTCAATATTTATTACGTCGCAGAAAATATTATACTCATCAGTACACAAAATATAATCAAACAAGATGTCTTCTACGAGCATTTCTCGATGCAAAATCATTAATAACGGAGTTTAAATCAAGAGATTCAAGCACATCTTTCTCAATACATAGAGTTGCAAGACCATTCAACCGTTCT
>JAOQMS010000008.1:28992779-29010563 GCA_027563885.1 Erythroxylum longipes
GATCTAATTCCCTTATAGGCCCCTTTTCAACTAGTAAGTCTCTTGTTTCATGATCAAGATTATCCGGCCAATTACTACGATCATAAATATCAAAATGAAGGATGGCATGTTCATTGACATCACAATTTTCAGCATTTGATCTACTCTCCACATTGTCATTTTCATTATGCCCATCAACACATAAATCCTCATGAACTTCATGTGAACTCGTATCACGCAAGACAAATTTATCCATGGTCCTTTTTTGTTTTTCTGTTAGTTGCTCAATTCTTTTCCTTTTTTCCATTTTTCACTTCCCGATAAATGCTTTTTCGATCACATCTTATCAAATCTAAACAATTCAAGAAGATAGGAATAATATCACCTAATTATAATGCTTGAAGGAGCCCCCAACAGTTTGCTTGTAAGTGTTTAGAATCGCACACTGAAAAATACAATAAAGTTCATGATTAAAAATTACAATAGTAAAATTTGAATTTAACAACTCAATTGTGCTATAGTAAAAATTACAATAGTGTTTAGAATCAACGCGACAAGTCGACAATGCCACTTACATTACAACTTGCATGCACTCTGATCTCTGGTTACATTACAACTTGCATGCACTCTGGTCTCTGGTCAATAGCAGTAGCATTGACGGTCTAGAAACAGGAATGTTTGGTGACCAAACTTTGGTCAATAACGATTATAACATGTAGTAATGGTTTTTATCTTGGCAAAAGAAAGATGCAGTAACTGTTGGTTATGAGGAAACGGCGGCAGAGGCAAAGAGGAGCAAGGAAGAATGCATGCAGGTTTTGTTGTTTTCTTTAAACCACCCCATTTCAGATTATTAAAATTGGGCCCCGGGGCTGGTAATATCCACAATCTCCCTCGTAAAGATCCCTAGGAATTTGAGATATTCCAAATGAAGCTAGACAGGCGTATATAAGGGTATTAAGTTTTCTGTACTTTGTAACTCTATATCACGCGATCTCATCCGTACATAAGGCAAAGTAAAAGATATGTGATAAAGCTTATAGTTTATCAATGTGTACCTCGTAGCCTTGCATCTGATTCTCCTCGACTCTCAGGCATCTTTGGGAGTGTTCCATATTGTATCTCTTTTATTCGCACATCCTCTAGATGCTCCACACTACTTATTTTGATTTTAATGTACGTGGGTTGAAACCCAACCTCCTAGGAGATCCCTACTTTCTATGCCTCTTAGGCTCGCCGCCTGGACAACTAGTCTACCAAATGTTCTTGTGAGAGATCAGCTGCAAGTCTATGGTAATACCCTGGGCCGTTTGAAGATATATCAGTTTATACTTTCACATGCTTTCCTCATTAGTTTTAAAGATCCTGTAAACTTGATTTACTACTAGTTGAGAATCTGACTTCATTTAAAAGGCCCTAGTTGCACGTGAGAAGCTAACCTAAACTGCACGACGATCTTTCTAACTTGTTGATTGAGGTCTAAAAACTAATTGAGATCCTCTGTATCCACTACGGTATACCTATTCTATTCTACGCGATCTCAGCTATACAAATGTGTGGGACCCATAGGAATAGGTACAGCGTAATGGGTACAGAGGATCTGGTTCCTCTAAAAACTATGCCTCTATGCATATTTAATTTTTACTTCTAAAGGCCTTTTGAACATAACTCATACCCCATTATTTTTTCCACTACTAGATTTATTAACAAATTTCATCCACATGTCAGCAAGCTCTGCATCTATTGGTTGCCTCATCGGCCAACTTGTGCATTCCATATTCACTTAATTCCACCGAGCACTTAATCAATTGATTCGAGGGCTCAAGTGTCTACAATATCTATCATAATGGTAGATCTATTACTACTCTCACCATATGAACTTAGAAATAAGGCTGGAGATTTCTAGTAGAGACCACCAATATTAAGACTGCCTTCTCTAAATTCTCATCTCTTTTAGGCCCTTGGAAGGATTTTTTTTTAATTTATCATACTAACTTCTCGTGTCTTTACTCTTCTTTTACTAGAGAACTAAGTCAACTGCCCTTTCTAAAATAGTTAAGTAAAGAAACAAAGCTTTCCTGAGCAAGGAATGGGTAATAGTGGGAGTTTTCACAGGTAAGCTTCAGCTACTCGTAGACTTGTTGACCAGCTACTTGGAATAATAAACATCACATAATTTGTGTACTTTTTCTTCCACAACCATCTGCTCTCAAAGGCTTTTCGTTTCTTATTCCTTATGGGCTTATAATTAAGTTTTACGTTTAATATATGTACCGCCAATTCTAGATCTTTCCCCCTCCCCCTCAATTCTATAGGTTTCTAGGCAAATAGCTCTTAATATTCTCACAACGTTGATCATATAGGCACTTCTTTTTTTTTTGAAAAAGTAAAAAGTATTAATAAATTGAATGAGAAACATAAGGTCTTAAGTCTATATGACAACGATAGGTTTATCAAGCGACGACGTCGCATAGCCAAGTAGCATGAATAAATAAGACAAAAACGACAACGTTTAGGCTAGAATAACACAGCTCTTAGTCGAATAGCCAAGAAAGGTAAAGTCGTTGTTTGCTTTTTGCCATCAGCTCCAACTAGCTCCAAATTAGGGTTGTCGCCGCAATCAAACTTTGTTTTTAGCATGATTTTAAGAGTTTTTTTGGCTTTATAGGATTTTATATCCAATATAGCTTATATTTTAATTTTTAGCCTTGTTTTAGCCTCCCAATAAAGATGAACAATTTTGGGCAAATTTGAGTCAAGTTAAAGTAATTTTAGTATAATTTTAAAGGAACAATTCAGAACATAGTTTAAAACATGAAACTATATCCAATCAATGTTTCTTTTTCATTCTTGTATTTTTAAGGTTAACTTGTATACTTAGCGGATTAATAATTTAGAGTTCGATTATTCAACAGTTAAGCAACACAATTTGGGTTGGGATTCATAACTGGTGATTATGTTTCAAATTTCTAGGTCTTTTGAAAGATAAAAGATAAGGAGACTATTATGATGGCAGATAATTATTAGAATATTTAGAGACAAAAGGAGCAACTTTGGAGAGAGAGAGAAATTTCTTTCGAGATTCAGTTGAAGAACTTCAAGAATTCAAAATCTATAAGAATAGGTTCTTTTATTTTGTGTTCTTTTCTTAATTTTTGTTAGTTTTATTTATCTTATTATTAACTAAATTAGAATATATCTAAATAGGTGAAACCTAGAAGTATTTTTGTGGATTGATTATTTTATTTATTCAAAAGACAAGTTCTTTCATGAATTATTCATGATTATTTCTTATGTTTGAATTAAAATTTTAGTTGCCTTAATTTGATTTCAAATTTTATATACAGAAATTGAGAGATCATATGTATGAATAGATCTTGACCTGAATCCTAGATATAGGAAGACATAAATTTTCTTAGTTAGACTTAGATCTAATTAAAGAAATTCATATAATAAGTTAATGAATTCTTCAAGGGTTATAAATACAAAGAGATTTCAATCAATCAACTTAAGGGCAAAAATTGTATTTCTTATTAAAGATTATAATTATGACTTTGGAATTTCTACTGGCCAAAGAAACTAGGATTATTGATTGAATTAAGCTAAATTTAAGTATAGAAAGGTTCTAGGACAAATCTACATTTGGATATTAATTATCATTTGATTTCTTCATTCTTGTTTATTGTTTTAGCTTTTTGTTATATATTAGTAATTTTTGTTTAGTCAATCATTATTTCGTTAGATTAAATAATAGAAAGGTATTACTAGTACAAATAGTTCTTGTGGAAATGATATTCGTATTCAGCAGACCATACTATAAGAATGATAACTACATTTGATAGTTGATCTTTAGTATTGCTCAAATCATAAGAATCAAGATTTTGGTCCCGTTGTTATGGAATAAGATACTAGAAACACTTTATTTTTTATTAATATAATCAATTTATCTTTTCTTTATTATTTATTTATTTTAGAATTTTATTCTTAATCTTGTATTTGTTTATTAAATTTCATTATTTATGTACCTTGGTTTATATCCTCAAGTACTACTTATTCTAAAATTCAAAAGGAATTTACTTCAAAATTTAAGAGGAAGAAATCTAATAATTCACAGGAAACTAGAATTTATAAGGTTATAACTACCAAGTACAATGGCAAGACAGGAGGGATGGCATACTAAGGAAATTATGCTAAATTGTTGCTTATAGGAACAAAATATAGCATTAATAGGCCAAGAGCATAAGCCAACAATTTTGAGATAAAGCTCAATATGATTCAACTAGTTCAACAACTTGTGCAAGTTGGTGACTCATTAGAAAAGGACCCAACTTCACATATTGTCTACTTTTTGGAGATGTGATACTTTCAAGGTTAATGAAGCTCTAGGCAATTCTATTTGGTTGAGGTTGTTTCTTTTCACATTGAGGGATAGAGCTAAATCGTGGTTAAAATCCTTTCCTCCTAGATATACTACCACTTAGATTGATCTTACTGAAAACATAAGCCAAATATTTTTCTTTGTCATTAATACTGAAACTCGGGAATGACATCTTTTTCTTTTAAAAATTAGAGAGTGAAATTTTGTATGATGCCTGAGAGAGATGGAAGGATTATTGAGAAAATTTCCATACCATAGACCTGATTTAGGATAGCAAATGCAAACGTTTGATAATAGATTTAGTTATTCATCCAAAATAGTTAATTGATAACCTTTGTACAAAACTACTAACTTTAGAATTCCTTCTTTAGAACTCCTAAGCAATTACAAGAGTTTACTAAGAATGTAGCTATAAATAATTACCAATGGAGGGAACCGAGGCTAAAGCCAAAATCAAATATTATTCTTAATGTTGATATGGTGGCAATAGAAACAGCTAAGTTGGAAGCTTTGAATGAAAAAGCTTGATGATTTAAGTTTGACAGCTCAACTGAGATAAGTGATGAGTTGTAATATTTGTGGTGCCACTTTAATCGTAAATGTCAAGCAACTAAAAATGTAGGATAGCCTACCAAGCAATTTGATTTTGCAGAGAATCAACCTTAAAATAATCCCTATAGTAATACTTATAATTTGAAGTGGAAAAACCATACAAAATTTTTATGAAATAATCATAGTAAAGACAAAGGCCACCACTTAGATTTAGCAATAAAAAGCAAGTCTTGTGGAGATCCTGACAAATTCCATTACTACATTCGAAGATCGTATCTAAAATATTGAAATGCCTCTCTGAAATCAAGAAGCCTCCATCTACAACTTGAAGCTTATCTCTGAAAGGCAACAAAATACTTTTCCTAGTAACACCAATTTAAATAAAAAAGGAAGCAAATGAAAGTGGTGACTTTGAGGAGTGAACAGGAGCTAAAAGTTGAAGAAAAATATAAAGAAAAAATGTGTAACAAAATAAGTGTGAGAGTAAAGAAAAGTGAAGGAGGAGGAGCCAAAGAAGAAGGTTACCAAAAGAGTACAAACTTGAAATTTCATACCCGAGCAAAGTTAAGAAAGATAGAAAGGAAGATCAATTTAGTAAGCTTTCAAAGATTTTTAAACAATTACATATTAAATTTTTTTATTAAAAATCTTTTGCGGATGCCAAAATATGTCAAGTTCTTAAAGGATGCCCTTTCTAATAAGAAGAGATTCGAGGAGTTTTTGATGGTTACTTTAAGTGAGAAGCACTTCGCGATCCTTTGAAACAAGCTACCTTAGAAAGTCAAAGATATAGGTAGCTTTTATTCCTTAAAATATTAGTATTTTGTCAATTAAAAGGGAATTAGCAAACTTAAGAGCTAGTATTAACTTGATGCCATATGACATGATTAAAAAATTAGTAGTGGGTGAACCTATGCCAACTAAGATAAACATTCAATTAGTAAATAGGTCAAAAAAGTATGTTTAGGGTACTATAGAAGACATTTTGGTTAAGAATGACAAATTTTTTTAGCTAAGGATGACAAATTTATCTTTTTTGTTGATTTTATAATTTTAGATAGAGGATGATATAAAGTTCTTTTTATTTTAGGATGAAACTTCATAGCTACTTCTAAGGCTTTTTATAAATGTGAATGATAGAAAAGTATTCTTAAGGGTAAAGGCTGAGGAAGAAGTTTTTAAAATATCCAAAGCCATGAGATATCTCCTTGATAAAGATGATACTTATTCTATATAGATGTGATTTACACTTAAATTTTTCATGCTATGTAGGAAACAATTACATAATATTTATTGGAGATTTGTATCATGTAAAAAGAAGAAGAGAAGATGTAAAAGTTAACATTCACACTAAAAATAAATAAATGAGAAAGAAAAATAAATAAATATGAAAAATATTTTAATTTTATTATTTCTAAAAATATAAATTTCTTTGCATTTAAAAATAAAACTCAAATTAACAATGTTATAAAATACATAGTTCAAAGAGATAAATTTATATGAAAGCAATATATAGTAATATGATACAATGTTATATATTCAATTAAATGCGAAACATAAATTAAAGAAAAAAGATTGATACTTATTTTTGTACATTCAATTACATTAATTACAAGTCATTTAGAAAATTGGAGATAAATCAGACTATGACTGTTACTAAGTCATATAAATTACTTATTTACGGACATGTATTGCAATATCAAAGATGCATATTTGGGTAATATGCCTCTTAAAAACTCGTATCTTTTACTAAGCTAGTTCTTATTATTCTTTCTGATCTTTTGTTCAGTAAAAAATCTGCTCACCAAAACCAAGCAATAAACAATTTGATGACGGTCCACGGATCTCTCGCCAAACTTTAAAAAGCAGAACAGCTGAACAGGGAACATGTCATGCCGACCCTTCACTCAATCACTTACATACTGACTTCATTCATGTGATTTATCACATTCTTCAATTCATTTCCAATCCCAAAAATATCATTTATAATCAGGAAAACAAAGAACTTCCATTTCACTTCTTCTCCAGTCTCTGGTATTTTTTCTATCTCCTGGTCCCTTTCGTTACGCCCTATTCTTTGTCAGTTTCCCCTTTAAAATCTCATCTTTTTTTCCCAAATTTCTCATCTTATTGGACGTTTCTATAAATATCTCCATGTTATGTAGCTTGGCTATCATATGATATCATTTCACCTTTTTATGATTCATTAGCCTTCCAAGTTGCTTCTACTTATAGCTCATCTCTAGCCTACTCACTCTCCCGTTCTAAGCATCAATACTCAATAGCTGTTGCACTCTTTTCTCTGTTTCCACTTCTTTTTTTTTTCAATCCACTCTTTTTCCTTTCTGGTTCAACGCAAAGGAGAGTGACCCCAAGGTTCCAACTTTATCTATCTGTTTAATTTGTTTGACGGATTCCTTTACATACACTAATATGTTATTACTATTTTGATGTGATTAATCAATGTAATTGTAATGATCTCTGGACTTCTTTGATGAATGAGTTTCTGAGATATGTCCATCCGAAATTAGTTCAATTTTCAAATTTTTTATTGCTGGGAGATTGTGTTTAAGGGGATCTTCCCTTTCCTTTCTGGGATTCCATTCTGTCTGTATATCTATCTGTATGAACATATATATACCACTGAAGATAAAAGTTGGATTTTTATACGTGTTCTTCAGGAGTTGTTAGAAGATTTAGCGATGGTGAAAGATAATGGCGGTGGTACCACCAACGTTTCTGCTGTTTCTTCCAATGTCCCGGCAGCTGCGCACCCATTAGCCAGTGGAGCGGCGGAGATTGCTTCCAACATCAACTATCATGCACAATACAGCCCTCATTTCTCTCCTTTCAAGTTTGAACCTGAGCAAGCCTTCTATGCCACAGCAGAAAGCGTTCGAGATCGGCTTGTGCAGGTACTCGCCCCTTTTAGCTTTACTGTTAATCCGTTAGATGGCTGTACCCTCTTTCTCTAATCCAATTCTGTTATTAACTCTTAAAGGTAATAGTTCTTAAATATAGCAATGGCGGAATCAGATCAGAGTCAGATTCCTAATATGGTGGTTATTATTTGTTATACATGTTAACTTTCCATGTGCTGTTGGGAGAACAGCATTTAAGCCTTTGTCCCTCCTCTTTTTAATATTTTGCATAGGTTTGGAATCAGTCGTGATCTCATTTATACAGTAGGAGAGCTCTTCCGCAAGAAGAAAGAAATTTCCGGATCAAAATGAGAATAGTGGGTGATTGGTTTGGTAATAACTAAGAAAGCTAAGAACTGAATGTGTTACTGGCTGCATGTTTTGTTGCATGCTTTTATGAATTTGTCTCGTTATTGTGTCTAATAATGTAAGATACAATGTAAATTGACCCAAAAATGAGTCACAACAATAAAAATTGATCAAAAGAGTGTTCATCAAAGATTTGCTTGGATTTGCAATTTTTTTCGCAATAGAAAAGTGAAATCGATTAATCTTGTCCTTTTGATCTCTGCAGCAATGGAATGAAACTTACCATCACTTTCACAAAGTTGATCCAAAACAAACTTACTATCTGTCAATGGAATATCTGCAAGGACGAGCTTTGACCAATGCAGTTGGAAACTTGGACATTCAAGATGCATATGCTGATGCTCTAAGTAAGTTGGGACATGAGCTTGAAGAAATAGTTGAGCAGGTTAGAGTTTACATCATTCTTTTATTATGCCTTGGTCGGAAGAACAACCATTCATGTAGTCATTTTAAAAACTATACTGCATTGAAAATTTCTTTCTTTCTTTCACCATGCATAAACCAAATTTTCATTTGTCTGAGTCCAATCCCAATCTCTTTTGGGCAGAAAAGGCATTATATTTAATCACTGCTTGCCTATGAAGTTTGGCAAACACTACCATAGGTTTTCTATCATCCTTTATGGAAAAGTTGAGCCAAACCAAATATCTATCTAATGATTATCTGATGTAAATCTTGTAGGAGAAGGATGCAGCACTTGGAAATGGTGGTCTGGGGAGACTTGCTTCTTGCTTTCTGGACTCCATGGCAACATTGAATTTGCCTGCATGGGGATATGGTTTGAGGTACAAGTATGGACTGTTCAAACAGCGGATAACCAAGGAGGGCCAACAAGAGATAGCTGAGGACTGGCTTGAGGTTTGATCCACATGAAAACTTTGTCAAAGTGGCACTTAATCTGAGAAACTCATTGACATTATCTTGAATCAACTTCTGCAGAAATTCAGTCCTTGGGAAGTTGTCCGGCATGATATTGTATTCCCTATCAGATTCTTTGGTCAAGTTGAGATTAATCCTGATGGATCGTAAGTGATTATTAAAGGGTGGCTTTTAGGCCTGCCATATCGTTGTTTAATATGGTTTTGAGTATTTTTTTAATGTAAGCAGGAAGACAATTTCAGCTTTACTTTTTCTTCTTACTTAAAGTTCTTGTTTTCTTCTGATGAATCATTGAAAGTTTCCCGTCTGCTATACAGTCGAAAATGGGTTGGCGGAGAACTTGTGCAGGCTCTAGCTTATGATGTGCCAATTCCTGGGTACAAAACTAAGAACACAATTAGTCTTCGCCTCTGGGACGCAAAAGCTTCTTCCGAGGATTTCAATCTGTTTCAGTTCAATGATGGACAATATGAATCTGCTTCACAACTTCATTCTCAAGCTCAGCAGGTTAATGTCACCTATTGTATTCCTCCAGCCGTCAGTTTCATATTGTGTTTGAAGTATTTGCATAATTACATTAATTCAACTATCCTTTTCCTAATCCATATGCATGTTCCAGTTTGTTAGTTAAAGATTTCCTTTCACACTTGATAAAACTGTGTACTCTGTTAATGACTGGTGTAACTTTTCCACTGGAAGTGCTTACGAACATTCTGCACTTGCAGATTTGTGCTGTTCTTTATCCTGGCGATGCTACAGAAGATGGAAAGCTCTTGAGACTGAAGCAACAATTCTTTCTCTGCAGTGCTTCACTTCAGGTTTGCAAGCTTAGTTTTCTATCACTCCTGTCATGGATCTTATTGGAAAAAGTCAGCATTTTTCTTTTTACTTCATCGGCCAGTAATCGTTGCTTTGAAATTATTGCCTATGGACATTAAAGACATAATGCTCCAATGAAATCTCATACAGTTGAACCCACTTTCAAGAATACCAAAGTATGAGAGAGTCTTGCGTTTTTCAGAATTATAGTTAGCTTGAAGCTGTGGCATGCATGAGTTAATTTGGTTTTCTGCATTTTCTTTTTCCTTATCCTGGTGCCGTCCTGATCTATGACCACAGGATGTTTTCTTCAATATGCTAAGAAGATCACGAAAATAATTTCTGCTGGTTTTTAGAACCAAATGTGCATTAAGGACCTTTCAATGGATCTATTGCAGGACATCATTCTCAGGTTTAAGGAGAGAAAGAACGGAAAGGGCTCATGGAAATGGTCTGAATTTCCCAGCAAGGTTGCGGTACAACTGAATGACACTCATCCTACTCTTGCAATTCCAGAGTTGATGAGGTTATTGATGGATGAAGAAGGACTTGGATGGGATGAAGCCTGGGATGTAACTGCAAGGTGCCTCTCTCTTGATGTTAGGGAGTACTTTTCCCTTTTGTGGGATCTCCTCAATTCTTGTGGAGCGTATTTAAACTGGCCTAACAAATATCAAATGCTAATGATGAACCAGGACCATTGCATATACCAACCACACTGTACTTCCTGAAGCACTGGAGAAGTGGTCACAATCTTTGATGTGGAAGCTTCTTCCCCGTCATATGGAAATCATTGAAGAAATAGACAAGCGGGTATATAACAAATTTATAATACTGCATATCTGCACAAATTTGCAGTGTATGCATAAAAAGTTTAAATCTTGCAGTTCATTGCAATGATACGTAACAGTCAAACTGATCTCGAGAGTAAGCTTCCCAGCCTGTGCATCTTGGATAATAATCCTGAAAAGCCTGTCGTACGGATGGCAAATTTATGTGTAGTATCTTCGCATACGGTAAGTAGACCATATTTTTAAAAAAATTTATTATGCATTACAAAACTAATTCAGGTTTAAGATCTCCAGAAATGTTGAATGGGACCTAATAAGACAATATCACAGTAGAGTGAAAATGTAACCCATCATTAGGTTCTGACCATGTATATTTAGTATTTCCTTAATGAGGATAGGGACACCCTTACAGCTGAACTTTATACATTAGCTAAAAAAAGTTCATTTCTGACTATTTCAAACATATCCAAGTGTCTACTAATGCAAAATATTTATATTATAAAGGCTCTTCTCACTCTCGACTTTGTTGAAGCCCTCATTGCTGTGTGAAATCACTGAAATGAGGGTATAGACATTAGTTTCAGTAATGCCAATCACTTTGTAGGTAAATGGTGTTGCACAGTTGCACAGTGACATTTTGAAGAATGAATTATTTGCGGACTATGTCTCAATATGGCCAAGAAAGTTTCAAAATAAGACTAATGGCATCACTCCTCGACGGTGGCTCCTCTTTTGTAGTCCTGAGCTCAGTAGTTTAATCACAAAATGGTTAAAAACCGACCAGTGGATTACCAACCTGGACCTGCTTACAGGTCTTCGACAGGTATGCTGTAACATGTATGGCTTTTGCAACAAACTCTTCTGCACGCAAGCCTTCCTGTAATGGTGTTTAAATTCTTGACGGATGTTTTTATCAAATAGTTTGCTGGCAACTCAGACTTTCAAGCTGAATGGGCATCTGCCAAGATGGCTAATAAGCAGCGTTTGGCCAATTACATACTCCGGGTGACAGGTGTAAGCATTGATCCAAACAGTCTCTTTGACATACAAGTAAAGCGCATTCATGAATATAAGAGACAGCTGCTGAACATTTTGGGTACCATTTATCGATACAAGAAATTAAAGGTAAGGAAATATCCTTGTAGTGTACCTGTTCTATTGCTTTGTATCATTCAAAAGCAACTGACATTCAAAACTCAATATGTACGCACCATGTCGTCATCACAATCCAGCAGCATAGGCTGCTGCT
Organism: Erythroxylum longipes; assembly: GCA_027563885.1. Taxonomy (NCBI): domain Eukaryota; kingdom Viridiplantae; phylum Streptophyta; class Magnoliopsida; order Malpighiales; family Erythroxylaceae; genus Erythroxylum; species Erythroxylum longipes. The sequence goes on from JAOQMS010000008.1 coordinate 29,004,717, forward strand.
TCATTTTTTATTATCTATTCTTTTAGACATGAGTAGAAAAGAACTTTAAACGGTTCAAGTGCCAAGATGAAGCATCACCTTCTTTAAGATAGGTTACAGGCTAAACCATAACTAAATTGACCATACAGAAAATGATTTGGCATTTTTTTCTCCATGCACCTGTCTACATAACAATAGTTCCAGAATACAAAAATATGGGAGATGTTTAGAGATTGCTACACTAATGAAATAAGTGCAGTTTTATCTCCTTAAAGCTAGCCAATGTTTTTCACATGTAAATTTCGTCTAGCTACTGATTGATAAGGACCCTTTTGTTTCTTGTTCATTCTTTGTAAATTCAAATGGAGTTTCTCAACGTCTTAGTTATGGAAACTTACTATCTGGTGAGCTTGATATAAATTAATGAAGCTTATCTTATTGGCAAAATTCTCAATTTTCTATGAACTGCCTGCTACAGGAGATGAGCCCTGAAGAGAGGAAGAAAACAACTCCACGTACCGTTATGGTTGGAGGAAAAGCCTTTGCCACTTACACAAATGCTAAAAGAATAGTGAAGCTGGTAAATGATGTTGGTGAGGTTGTCAACACTGATCCTGAAGTCAACAGTTACTTGAAGGTATGCATAGTAAAACTGGTCTTTCATCCACTGCTTTAATTTGTAGGCTAGTTCTGTAGGACAAAATAATAATTTGAGTAAACCCAAGCTTTTGATCGATACCCAGTTGAAGTAAAACTGCCCGACTTTGAAATACATCCTTGAAATGTGAAAAGGGACCTACAACCACGCGGTAGGATTAGGAGTTTCTCAAGGCCTCATTGGCTGTTTCCAGCCGTCGTTTAAACTGTAGATAGTAATTCTTTCAGTTAAGGGGAACCATTGAACCACATCACTCACTTTCATTCAAGTGAAGTGGCTATCATTGGTATATTTAGCGTAGATGCTCAATGGCTAGGTTGTGAGTACTCTGAAGGTCTGCACCCTTTAGTTCTATTATGGACAGTTGTGTTTTAACGAAAAAAACCTTGTGAGTTGTCGACCTTGTGTACATGGATGTATTCCTTAATCAAAGCTGTGACGTTTAACATTGTTAACAATTACAGAGATTGGTCAATGCAAAGTCATAGGGAAGTCGAGGTAGGGCAAATTCTGCAGAAAGTCCTGAAAGCACTTGTTGACACGAAAAGCTAACAACGCATGCTATGTTAAATATCATGTGTTGATGGAACATATATGATGACATTTAAACATATATTTGAATTGAAATTTCAGGTAGTTTTCGTTCCCAACTACAATGTGTCAGTAGCTGAGATGCTGATTCCAGGGAGTGAACTGTCGCAACATATCAGTACTGCAGGTATGGAGGCAAGCGGGACAAGCAACATGAAATTCGCACTCAATGGCTGCCTAATCATAGGAACACTTGATGGAGCCAACGTGGAGATCAGGGAGGAAATCGGAGAGGAAAATTTCTTTCTCTTTGGTGCGACGGCAGATCAGATCTCTCAACTGCGCAAAGAAAGAGAAGAGGGCTTGGTAAGATTCTCAATATCCTCAAAAAGTATTGCTAAAAGTTGTCTTCCCTTGCCTTAACATTATGTTTAAACACAGTTCAAACCAGATCCTCGGTTTGAGGAGGCCAAGCAGTTTGTGAGAAGCGGAGCATTTGGAAAATATGATTATGGCCCACTTCTTGATTCTCTGGAGGGAAACACTGGGTACGGCCGTGGAGATTATTTCCTGGTTGGTTATGATTTCCCAAGCTACCTCGACGCGCAGGAAAGAGTCGACGAGGCATACAAGTAAAGCTATTGCCTATATGAAAGCTGATTTAAATTTGTTATACAAAATTTACATATAAATTAGAAACACTTTCAATTTATTATTTAACATTTTATGGTGCAGGGATCGGAAGAGGTGGCTGAAGATGTCAATATTAAGCACTGCTGGCAGCGGCAAATTCAGTAGTGATCGAACTATTGCTCAATACGCCAAAGAAATCTGGAACATAGAAGAGTGTCGAGTCCCATAACTTCTTTGTTAGCTAGAATGGCGAGAGTGAAGAGTGCCGAGTGCCATAACTTCCTTGTTACCTAGAATGGCAACAGTTTGCAATGCCACTTACCAAATAAACGCATCTTTGTGCTCCTATAAATGCATATCATGCTCTCTGCAGTTATATTTTGCTGCATTTTATAACTAATAGCAAGCTTCAGAAATACTGTTTCCACATCAACACTGTCACTTATTAATTAATAAACCATAGCTAATGACTAGAAAGTCATATAAAGAGTAGTATGCACGTTGAATAACAGGAAAAACACTCCAATATACATCAACTGCAGTGCTGTGCCATGATTCTGAACCCAAATCAGAAACTCCACAAGCAGCCACTCTAAAGTCACAAATTCGCTTCACGCTCAGGATGATGATGGTGATGCCGACCTTGGGGTACCTGTCCTAGAAACGGATCTGGAACTGGCACTCACACTTCGGCTTCTATCATAACTATCAACTGAATATCCCCGTCTGTAACGTGAACCACTTTTCCTTGATCGCCTCCTAGGAGGAGAAACACTGCTTGAATAGCTTCGCCTCGAGCTCCTTGTCAGGTTAGGGGAAATGCTGCGCGAGTAGCTCCTCCTTGAGCCCCTTCTCACGTTCGGGGAAATGCTGCGTGAGTAGCTCCTCCTAAAGCTCCTCCTCGAACTCCTCCTCAAGTTAGGAGAAATGCTGCGTGAGTAGCTCCTCCTTGTCCTTCGAGGTGTAGGACTAACATAATGATACCGAGATCTTCTATAGTATCGATAATCTGGCAAGTAATACCTGGAGTCATATGGTGAGTATGACCGATCACGCCGGCTAACAGGAGACCTACTGTAAGGGGATCGAGAGCGTGAATATGATCGTCGGCTATAATAGCGAGACCTACTATAAGGGGAACGAGACCGTGAATATGATCGTCGGCCATAATAGCGAGACCTACTATAAGGGGAACGAGACCGTGAACATGATCGCCGGCTATAATAGCGAGAAGAATTGGATCTGCACCGATAACTGTAGGGAGAGTAGGATCTTCTTCTGCTAGGGTAAGGAGAGTAGGATCTCCTGTTTGGGTAAGGGGAGTAGGATCTACTTCTGCTGCGTTCAGATGAATAACCAGGAGACCGGCTGTAGCTCCTATAATGAGAGTAGCTAGGAGATCGACGAGGAGAGTAACTCGGCGTCCGGCGACGCACTACAAAAGATTGACACAAGTAAATAAAGCATGGATGAACACAAAAAAAACCCTAAAAATGCAATATCCTTCAGGTTCTAAAAGACATACCACGGATTGTTCTTAGCCCCAAGTACCTTCCAGGAGTAGGAGTCCGTCCTCTCCGCCTCTTTGCCTGCATTCAAGTTAACACCATTAGCTCATTAAATAATCAAACTCCATAACAAGAAACACAATGCATTTTATCAAAAAAATTTTCCTTTGAATTTGATGAGCTTAATTAAGCATTATATAAACATGTAGGTGATAAGCCAAGCATAATGAATTATAATTAGCAAAAAAGAAGAGAAATGCAGGGCATACAACCCCAACAGTCTGATACTTGTTGATTTGTTTGTTTAGTTGTGGTAAGAACTTTGAATTTGATGAAGAGCTGCTACACACAGCTAACCTGCTGCCACAGAAGTTTCAAGGGGAAAGAAGCAAACAACTTTCAAACTCATAAGCACTAAAAACAAGCCATCCAGAAATTACGTACGAAATAAGCATCAAGATGTAATTAAATTTAAGCTGTTTTTTTCTGCATACCATTAAATAAACCAAGATTTTACCTTCTCCACGGTAATGACTCGTCCTTCCAAAACAGAGCGATTCAAGTACTTGATACAACGATCAGCTTCACCAACCGTAGACATTGTAACAAATCCAAAACCCCGAGATTCTCTTGTCCAAGGATCAACAACGAGGTGAACATCGATAACCTATAAAAAACAACCCTCAAATAGTAAGAGATACATGTCAACTGAGAAGGCATACCAAAAAAAAAGGCAAGATGCAAACAATACGGTGCAAACCTTTCCCTCAGTAGCAAAATGCCTCTCGAGCTCTCTTTTAGTGATCCTTGGTGACAATCCCGTCACATACAAATTGTTACCAGGGTTCTCCACATCACTTAATTCACTCCTGTCAACCATGAAACCATCAGACGACATCACGAAAACCTCATGCAAAAACTGTTAAGGAATCCAAAAAAAAAAAAAAAATCTTCAAAAGCCACCAGCTCTACCTCGACAGGCTTCCAGACCTAGACCTTGACCTCGACAAAGACCTGGAGATGGACCTGCCGTATCTCTTATATGGAGAAGGAGAAGGGGAGTAAATTGATCTTCTGGAGTAAGACATCTGGGACAGTATAAATGCAGAAAATTAAGATTATATTACCGAGAAAAAAGAACAACTCTGAAATAACAATTGATGTCCGCATATACTCGCAGCTATAACTGGGGATAATGAGAAACAAATACTGACAAAAAAGAAAACTCATACACCATGGACAATGAACAACACAATAGGTCACACAAATAGCACAGTTAAACAAAATAACAAGGCCCGAATTCGTCTCCTGACAAATCAAGGAAATTACATATCCACATCCTTCTTATCCCTCGACAAAGAAAAAAATTTGTCATACCCTCATACAAATCTTATTATCTCAAAATATCATAATTCAAACCTAAACAACCAACAAGAATCGAATAGTTTCTAATCATCGCGCCAACTATCGGAGAAAAGAAGAAGAAAAAATGATTATAATCAAGATCGTACCTTAGCAAGCTACAAATTTTGGTGTCCTAAAAATCTCGCATACCCTGTCGACCTTGTCTCGAAGCAACCACAAGATATTGTTAACAGGTGCAGAACTTTATAGTAAGAAAGAAGTTTCTGGAGACAGCCGGACGCCGTATACTACCCTAACTGAATTTAAATTGCTCGTTTCGGGTCCGCTGTGCTATTACGTAACTAATAACAATAACTAATATGAGAAATTATACAAACATAAAATTAATTATAATTTTATTATCTAATAAATAATATTACATCAAAATATTAAAAAAAATAATGATACAATTTACAACAAAAATCGTGCTAAAGTTAAGAAAATAATCAGTTAAAAGTGAAATTTGAAATTAAAATATTTATAGTTAAAAAGAATGATAGAATTTATAACAAAAGATTATGCCTCGCCAAAAAAATAATTAATTAAAAGTGAAACTTAAAATAATGCAACCACCGTCGATGACAATGAAACTTTGTACGGAAATGTAGAAACCGTTTTGGCTATTTTGTTGGTCGTTGACACCAGCGGGAACTCAAAACTTTTGTAAAAAAGGAATTTGAATTTCAGTAATGTGCTGTTTGAAACATGATGAATTGAACTCAATCATAATAACGAATTCAATTTCACCTGTTTGGAACAATAAAAAGGTATGAATTGAACTCATGCGTGGGTTTAAACTTCACATCCTTTGTTAATTGAATTCACGCAATAAATCACGTGAATTCAACTCCAATAGCACAGGTCTTTTATAATCCTGAAACCTAATAATACCCTTCTCACGCTGCAACACAATAAAACCCTTCTCAATCTCACGCCACTCTTCTCTCTTCTCCCAACAGCAGACCCACGTACCTCCTAACAGCAGCACTCTTCTCTCTTCTCCCAACAACAGGCCCACCAGCAGACGACGCATTCTTTTGTCTAGTTTTTTGCTGGAGGTATTATTCTTTGCTTCAGCTTTAACAACATATTCTTCTGTCTTGTTTTTTCTGGAGTTCAATTAAAGTTTGAGTT
>JAOQMS010000008.1:29015547-29055758 GCA_027563885.1 Erythroxylum longipes
AATATAAATAAAATAAATTTAGTAAATAAAATATTTTATAAAAAATATATTATTAGTCATATATATTTAAAATTATAAATAATAAAATATTAAATTAAAATAAAAAATATAAATAAAATAAATTTAGTAAATAAAGCATTTCGTAAAAATATATTATTAGTTATATAAATTTAAATTATAAATAAGAAAATATTAAATTAAAGTAAGAAGAAAACATTACGTTGGACTTGCTTTCTACTAGTTAAGGGTATAGTGAAAAATAATAATTATCAGAAGGTTATTAATAAAAAGTAAAATTTCTACTATAAAAGCACTTTCCTACCGCAACCTTCTTTCTGCTTATGGATTTCTGCGGTGGCACCGCAGTTTACTTAAACTTTTGGTTGTTCACCACAAATCCAAACATGTGACTGCGCTTGAAAACTGAGGTGGATAAGTACTTATCTTCATCGCACCGCAGATCCAAATGCAACCTTAAATTCTAGTTTAAACCAGACTCAATTGCCCAATGCCCACCATACTCTACATGCCTAACTAAGTATCCTAATCTCCACCTCATTTTTGCTTTTGTTTTAATTTTTATTTTCTATATATAGTTCCTTTTTTTAGGCACAGCAATTATGGCCCCGCCTGGCCTGGCCATCTGGTCTGAATTGGCCTAGTTATGAGCTGACTCCGCACGCGCAGGTTGTTTTGTTCAAAACAACATTTTTTTGAATTTTTTTTCCTTTAAAAAATCAATAGGGGACTCGGCCTGCAAGTGATCCGCCGAGCCATATCCCGGGCCATAGGCCATGCCTACCTGTTTTTCTTCCTTACCATCTCTATTTATGATGTTACATTTGAGTTGTTTTTATCTAAATTTAATCAATTTCATGCTTTACTCTTTAGTTCCTTTTTTACCGTTTTTATGTGATTTTTAATGTATTTTATTGTGATCTTTCTCCACTCTTTTGATACTTACTGCATCAAAATTTGAAATAAAAACTAAGTTTTATGTAGGCATGGCAATGAGGCCTGGCCCGCCCGACCCGTGGTCTGACAAAACGACGTAGTTTTGTCTAAAGCGGCGTTGTTTTATTTTTTTAATTAAAAATATATAGATGGGTCGGGTTTGGCCCTACCCGTCGTTGACCCAACGGGCCACGGGCCGACTACGGGCTGTCGAGCCTGTAGGTAGGCCGACCTGCGTGCTCCATGGCGCACCGTGTTTCGGCCCAGCCCGACCCGACCCGACCCATTAACATCTTTAGTTTTTATGTTATCTAAAATAACTAAGTTTTTATGTTAATCTATCATTAACTAAGTTTTGAGTCATAATTATTTGAAATGAAATAAAAATGAAAACATATTAAAAATAAAAATAAAAAATAATTAAAAATAACACACCAATATCTCACAAGTATATGGATTATCACTTAAAACGACGTCAGACGCGTCAATCCACGAGATAGAATAACGATAAACCAATGACAGGATAATTTAAAACCGAGAAGCCAAACAGGCACCTAAGAAGGATCGTCTCGAAGGAACGAAAGTGCACGTTCGAGGTTTCTAATTCTTCCCCCTCAACCGTAAGTCTCGCATTTAAAAACCCGCGAAAAAGAAAAACCCATCGTCTTTGAATTTCAGCTCCGACAGAGAACGATTCCTCAACTCAACACCCCAGTGGATTGTAATTTGTAAATGAACCGGATCAAAGCCACTGACGAGCTCTCTTTCCGGGTCGGGTTCTCCGGCCACAGTGGTCACCTTAGGGTGGAGCCTCTATCCACCGTGGAGCGCTCCAATCCGGTGAAGTCACTTCCTGATTTCATCCTTGTAAGTCACGTCTATTCAGTTTAGGTTCTCTTGAGCTTGTTAATTGCATTTTGTGACTTTAGGTCATTGGATGTAGAATAGTGGCTCTGGTTTTTCATTGTTCTGAATGAGCTAGGGTCGTACAAAGATGTTTTCTTTTCTTTATGCGTGTCCTGTGAATGTTGAAGTAAACATTTACTTGCTTTTTGATTCGTTGTTGGCTAGTAGATGCTTAGGCATGTTCTTGGGAAAGTGGAACTAGGAATTTGAGGTTGTGGAGGGTTTAAGTTGTGCGTTGATGGCTCTTCTGTGTATTGGTAGACATTGTGTCAAGTCGGTATTGAGATTTTAATGTAGATTTTGTCAGGGAAAAATATACAGAAAAAAGTACCACCACACAGTAAGATCACATGTGACTTATTTAACCAACAGGATGTGTCTTGCAGAACGCACTCATTTTGTTTCATTGAAGTCTGCTTTCAGTGTTTTTTTTCTAGCTCATTCATTTGAACCATTACATGTTTTACAATTGGTTTTTTTTTTATCTACATTCATTCCAGCCCCCTGCATTTCCTAGGGAAACTCGTGAATCCTTAAAGGAACATATTGAGGAGGAATTTCTCAGGCCGACGTTAGATCCTGATGAATTTGCTGTGGAAAAGGCGGGAAGGCAGTGGGATTTTGACTGGTTTGGCAGGGCAAAAGTGCCCCTAGAGCCATCGTTGCCACGAATTGTAGTTGTTCCAAAATGGGAGCTACCATACATGCGAAAATTGAATGCCCAAGGAATATGGGACCCTGAATCAGTAGAGGTATGATTAAAATTTGTATCTTCTATGGAGGTTGCATTTTAATCAACTTAGCACCTCAAGTTTAAGTTAGGTACTATTCACTTTGAGTTGAATACTGGCTGCCACAGAAGAGTGTTCTCTCTGTCCTTTTAACTCCTGGAAGATGTTGCGAATTTAGGTGGATGTGTCAGATATAATGGTAGGAGCACAAGAGTCTGGTGCTTTGCCTCGCATAGCAGGGCCTGCTAAAGATTTTGTGAGAGGAAGCATAAACAGTCGTCCTTTTCGTCCTGGGGGGTTAGAAGAATCTCAGTCTCTGGACAGAATCCTCCCGGAAGGTGCTTTTAATGGCGAATGGTTAGATGAAGTGCTTAATGCTGGTCCTGTCCAGACAATTCCCCCAGGTTTTAAGCAAGGATTAGACCTTGGTGATCTTAAGGTGACCAACATGATATCAATAAAATTAGAAAGCTTAATGAGAAAGTCATAGGTTTTGATTTCATGAAATCATGGTTTATTTAATACATGTGCTTCTGTATCAACATTTTCTATTTCCTTAATCTTTAAGGCATATCCATCTTCGTGGAATACTTACAAGGAACAGAGCTCACCTGGTAGCAAATCAGATAAGAAACTGGTCAGTTGTGCTATCATCTATTACTGCTGCAATTATTTGCAAATCTTGAAATTACATGTTATGTGCTGATAATACTTTTGCAGAATGATTTATCTCTAGAATTTGATGACTTGTTTAAGAAGGCCTGGGAAGAGGATGTTGCAAAGTATGAGGGAGATGGTATGTATGATTTGCATATATCTGTTTACACAAAAACACATCTTTCAGAGTTGAGTTCTTTTGCAAACCATGGAGAAATATTTTGATCTAATAAGTAAGGTCAAAGCTTGATAACAACAGAAGCTCTTGGCATGTGCTCGGCACTGAGACACATCATTCATAGTATGAATCTGTAAATCCAAATATTGAATGATAATGAAGAAGCATGTTTTGTCTTATGTTATCACAAAAAGTATTAAGGTGGCTGCTAGTTGCTTGTGGTGTTAGGTACATTTGATGGTGATGATCAGAACATAAAACACCCTTTTATAATTTCTTTCCATGTACACAGCAAGGAGACTACAATTGGGCTTGAACATGGCTCTATGTCGTAATAGACTTTAATCGCACTCAGAAATTCAGGGTTCAATTTGATCTTGTGATCAATCCTTGGCTTACAATTAAAAAGGGCACAAGAATGTCCTTAAAAATGACCATTTCATGCCAAACGATGAAAGATGCCACTGTCCGTTATTTCTTTGAGGACTTCGATGGACTATGAATTTGTTGCTACTTTTATGAGATTTGGTAACTTAGTTTTAGGAACTTGAACTAATGCAGTGTTCATGCTTCTTTGTTCTTGTTAGGTTTTATGTAGTCAGGTCTACGTTAAAATAAAGTACTAAGCTTTTCTTTGGATTGTGTCTTCTAGAGTGAAGTTCAGTTGATTTAGTTTAATTTACACTGACATGATAACTTGGTTTCTGAAACATTGATCTTTGTACGTTCCAGAATTTTGTGATTCTTTGTTATTTCCTTTTATTTGATTAGCTGATACTGATGCTTATTGGAAAGATCATTTGACAAAAGAGGAACCTATGAAGTCAGATGTTGAAGTGAGCGAGGTTGATGTCTCAATCGATGAGTCTGTATGTGAATTGTCCGTATTGGATGACCTTTTGTCACTTAATTCAGCTGAGCCACCTTCAGGATCAAAGGCAACTAGTAATGATGATGGAGACCAGCAGAAAGAGGTATCTCGTTTTGAAGGGCAAGACGGTTATCTCAGTTATTCAGACATTAGGACAATATTTTCTTTTGCTTACAATCTGACTGTGTCAATGCTCTGAGAGAATGTATCTTGCCTATGTAGCTATGTAACTCCCTCCTTTTGCAGGCCTGGGCTTTTAGTGGCAGTGGTGAAGGGATTGCAGAACATTTCTCTGAAATAGTTCCTGATGCGGCAATTAGTTTTCCATTTGAACTGGATGCATTTCAAAAGGAGGTACTGATATATGCTAATATTCTTATTAGAATGAGTAAGTAAGCTTGTTAGGTGGTGCTAATGCATTTGGAATATCTCGTTTTCTGTCCTAGAGATTATTAGGGGGTGACCGTGTTATGGTTTTTGTCCTCGTATCTTTCTCCTCAAGAGTAAGCATTTTCCAGATAATTCAAATGGAAGCAATTGGATGTCCAACTGGGGCCTATATAACATGACCACTTGTTTCTCATTATTAATGCTTCTTCTCTGAACTTTTTGCTTCAGCAAGTCATCGTTTGACTTACTTTTGCCTTGCTGACATTTAGAATATCTGTTTAACATTGCTGAATATTTGTAAATGCCTGATGGTGCATGACATTTTTAGTTTAGGATTCTTTACTAGAACTTCCCCTTTGTTCCTTACGTTATGCTTTTTCTTCTTTATTCTTTTTTTGATCCCTGTGGAACATGGATTTTGTATATTCTGCTTTTGATGTAACTTATACATGAGGCTTGCATTATTTTCTATGAAAATATTTCCCTATTTCCAATATCACCAACTATGCTGGTCCCTGTTGTAAACTCTCATTTTATGTATTATTTTGATTTTGGCATAGTCAGAAATGTGGGTGCTTATAGTGCTGGTTATCTGGTAGCAATTGAGATCTTGCGACATACGTTTGAACAGGCTCTACTCAAGCTAATTACCTTTTCTTATTTCTAAACCAATTGAGATCTTGTGACATACGTTTGAACAGGCTCTACTCAAGCTAATTACCTTTTCTTATTTCTAAAACCACTTTCATGTTGTTCTAGATGCTGTATTTTGCAGTCCTTTTAAACCCTGTGGTTCATAACTTGGGATATTGCTTGATGTTAGTTAGTATTGTTGACCAAACCCATACCAAGCAGTGCTTGAATTTCTTTCTATCATCTTATAATTAAAGACAGCTGCTAAGTTGAAAGTTATAAAAAGATCTCACTCTGCTGGCATAACCATTTACTTCCTCTCTTAATCTGTATTCTATATTTGTTAGGCTATATATCATTTGGAGAAGGGAGATTCTGTATTTGTTGCAGCTCATACATCAGCTGGAAAGACAGTTGTTGCAGAATATGCCTTTGCGTTGGCATCGAAAGTACAATCTTCTGAAACTACATTAACTTTCTCCTGTTTTCTGTATCTCATATATTATATATGAAGTTCCTAATTATTTTGATATCTGTTTTGCATTGTTTTTCTTTTCTCCCTTTTTCGGCTTTATGCCATCTTACAAGATTTTCCTGTGTTACAGCACTGCACTAGAGCTGTCTATACTGCTCCCATTAAAACCATCAGCAACCAAAAGTATAGGGATTTTTGTGGCAAATTTGACGTTGGCCTTCTCACTGGTGATGTTGGCATAAGACCGGAAGCGTCCTGTCTCATCATGACTACTGAAATATTACGGTCAATGCTTTACCGTGGAGCTGACATTATACGAGATATAGAATGGGTAAAAGGGTAGCCTTTTCTGGTTTTAAACTGTAATCTCCCTTCTGTTTGATATATATGGTTCTTTCATATATATACTTTTGGCATATTCCACTTTTATAAACAAGAAATGAATTTCTGCTTCTGTCTGCTATGTCTTTTGGGACAGGTCATATTTGATGAAGTGCACTATGTCAATGATGTTGAAAGAGGCGTTGTCTGGGAAGAAGTTATAATCATGTTACCAAGGCATATAAATATTATTCTCCTTTCAGCCACGGTAGGTGCTTATTGGTTGAAATTGCATATGATAATTGTTATAATTTGTCAAATCACTGACAATCAGGGCCCTGACTTTAGGTCCGCCGTAGCTTTTGTAAGCAGAGAGAGTGAGGCAGTTATCTTCCTGAGCATTATCGATCTTGTAGCATCTAGCATATCTCAATTTGTTTATGGCACCAAAATATCTTCCATTGTTCGTTTTTTTTTCGAAATGCTATGTCTTCATGGCACCAAAATATCTTCCGTTGTTATTTATTTTGCGACATGCTATGTCTGCATCTCATATGATGGTGTCTTACTTCTTTGTCTTTCTTGTGATTGATTTCATTTGAGTTTGAAAATCTAAAAACAGTGGATAGAAATACCAAATGGATGAACTGTTTTCGAGTTCACCTACTGCCTGGTCTGTTTGTTAAAACATCAGAGGCCTATGATTTCAGAACTTTTGCATCTTAGTATTCACTTAAATTTCTCTTTAAAAAAATTCAGTGACTTAGATTATGAACTTTTGTTATGTGAGCACGAGGTTGCTAATGTATATGACTGGTAATATGTCTCAGTAGCTCACTTTGCATGCCATGCAACTCTTTTTAACCGCTCATCTTTATGTTCTGAAAGATGTGCTCCCTAGAAAACTTGAAGGAAACATGAGCTGTGCTGTTTTATGTAGAGTGGTTGAGTTAAATGCAGTTTTACTTACAGGCACAATTTTTTTGATTAGTTGTGACATGTAGAGACACTTGCAAATAAGAACTTTCATTTATCAGTCGCTTTGCTCTTTTAGGTACTTGTTATCCAAAGTGTTCCTCATTGTATGCAGGTACCAAATACTTATGAATTTGCAGACTGGATTGGTCGGACAAAGCAAAAAAAAATTTGTATTACTGGGCAAGTGCTTAAATTATTACTGGATTACATTGAAACTTTACCTTTTATGATTTTGAGTTTCATGACTAGTTATGAACTTTTGTCATTTCGTGTTTTTAAGTCTGATAAGAAAGAACAAGTACCAATTTGAAATATGGTCTCTGTTGCCTTGTAATTTTTGTTTACCATGCTCTTATATGTTACAGAACTACAAAAAGGCCTGTCCCACTGGAGCATTGTATATTTTATGCTGGAGAGCTATACAAAATCTGTGAGAATGAGAATTTTATACGTGAGGGACTGAAACTTGCTAAGGATGCCTATAAGAAAAAGCATTCAGGTGTCAACACTGGATCACATGTGTCTTCAGGATTGCATGATGCAGCTCGAGGTCAGAAACGAGAAAACCTTAATCGCACCAAACAGAACAAGCATTCTGCTACCCAGAATACGGGTAGCTTGTCTGGGACTAGTTGGGGAAATCAAAACAATGGAAGTGGCCAAAATAACTTGGGACTAAGGAGATCTGAGGCTTCTTTATTGTTGCAGCTTGTTAATAAGCTTTTGAAGAAGTCCCTGTTACCTGTATGTTTGATATCTTTCCCTAATTCTGTTGTTAAATATGTCCCCCTTTTTTTTTCTCTTTCCAATTGTCTTGGATCATATTTGAATTGATTTCTTAGTTCTTTATGCACTTTTTGAAGATTGTGAAGGAATTTCTTAGAAGATGTAGGGAAACAGTCTTCAGCATGGGTGTAATCACATAATGCATTGATAGAACATGCTTCTGAAAAATTGAACACGGTATCTCTGTTTAAAATGTGGACGATGTGGTGTTTCCATACAATCTTTGGCAATTTTGTTTTCCTGCAACAAAGACATGATATTCTGTTTATCCTTTGAAAGTTTTCAGAATGTTAGAATTCTGTCTTTTTTTGGGGTTTGGAGAAGAGTTCGGATTTTCAAGAGAGGGAAGTTTATGATATGTTAGGATAGTATTTACTTTGAATTTTTCACATGGGAAAGTCCTGAACTGAACACCACAAAATTTCCTTCTCTTAGTTTAAACAAATTTTCTCAATATATCTTGGAACAGCAAACTGACTGATGCAATCATGTCATTCTATCTTTTCTGTATATGACAGAAATATTTTGGTTTTCTTATGTTCTGCATGGCTAATATTACAACCTCAGGTAGTTATGTTTTGTTTTGCAAAGAACTGATGTGATAAATCAGTTGATGGCATGTTCAGTATGGACTTGACCAGTAGTTCTGAGAAGAGTGAGATTTATGTTTTCTGTTTTCTCAATGCATCTTGGAGCTGCAAACTGATTCATGCAGTTATGTAATTCTATCTTTTGTGTTTTGGTTTTCTTATGTTCTGCATGGCTAATATTTCCTCAGGTAGTTATGTTTTGTTTCTCGAAGAACCGATGTGATAAATCGGCTGATGGCATGTTCAGTATGGACTTGACCAGTAGTTCTGAGAAGAGTGAGATTCGTGTTTTCTGTGATAAAGCATTTTCACGTCTGAAGGGATCAGACCGGAATTTACCTCAGGTTTGATAGCCTATAAACAGCAGTATGTTTGACAAGTTTGATGGTCATATAACACTGATGATAATCTACTTTTCGATTTGTGCTTACTATTTGATGGAAAGATAGTCAGAGTTCAGAACCTTCTTTGTAGAGGGATTGGTGTGCATCATGCAGGTCTACTTCCAATTGTTAAGGAAGTTGTTGAAATGCTTTTCTGTCGTGGTGTGATCAAGGTAGATTATGTGATCACCAGATTGCCTTTGTATTGAATTACATTCATGTTTAGAATGGTTTTAAACACATTTTCATTCTCTTTTCTTTATAAAGTGAACAAGAGTTGGTGTTCACCATCATTGTATACTTGAATATTTTTATAAGATGGTGCCTAAAGGTGATATATTTTGTTGATGTTTATGTATGGTTCTATTGTAGGTTCTTTTCTCAACTGAGACATTTGCTATGGGTGTCAATGCCCCAGCTAGAACTGTGAGTGGAGATTTCTCTTTCATCATATTATTTTTCTTCTTCATATGAACCATTGTAAAGGTTAAATAAGGTCTAGTGCTATCATTTGGATTTGTGCATGTTAACATTTTGCTATTTATACTCCATGTTATTCCTGTGGATGCTTTTAGTGGCTAACCGTGAGGCTTATGATGCGGAGAAGGAATTAGAGAGCTTTGCCAGACTAAAGTGATTGGTTTCGGTTGACTTGAAAAATTGAAACTCATTGATACGGATTTACTGTTTGTCTGAATTAGAGAGCTTTGCCAGACTAAAGTGATTGGTTTCGGTTGACTTGAAAAATTGAAACACGTTGATACGGATTTACTGTTTGTCTGATATGTGTGGTTACTATCTTAATATGATAACTATAAAAGTATGGTCAACATTAACTTAATGTTTCATTTCTTTCTGAGTTACATGTTGGTTGGGCAGTGATTGTGTATATCGTCAAGCTTGCAAATTATTATGCATGTTGCAAGAACTAGACAAACACATCCAGCACCTACACGTAATACTTTGATGGGTGTGGTTGTGACCTGTTATTTATGATATTCCTCAATGTGTTTTGTTCCGATACTTTTACAGGTTGTGTTTGATACTTTAAGGAAGTTTGATGGCAAGGAATTTAGGCAGTTACTTCCAGGAGAATATACTCAAATGGCAGGTCGTGCTGGCCGACGAGGACTTGACAAAACTGGTACTGTTATTGTAATGTGTCGTGATGAAATCCCAGAAGAGAGGGACTTGAAAAATGCTATAGTTGGGAGTGCAACTAGGCTTGAATCTCAGTTTCGATTGACTTATATTATGATCTTGCACCTCCTCCGTGTGGAAGAATTGAAGGTAATTAGAAGATTAGATTATCTTTTAGTTTGTGAAAAGATTACTAACTTCTACCAGCTTTAGCAGTTGTATATTGGCTATAACTTTTTCTTACACTAATACAATCGTTACATATCCTTTGCTTCATTAAAGTTCTAAAGGAAGTGGTTACCTGTTTCAAGCTTTTGCACATTGACTACAGTTGGGATTATTGGGCGGCATAACTGCAGGTGGAGGACATGTTGAAAAGAAGTTTTTCTGAGTTCCATGCTCAAAAGAAACTTCCTGAAAAGCAGCAAATTCTGATGCGAAAGCTTGCTCAGGGTATCAAAACTGTGGAGTAAGTGTAGAAACATTAACAGTTGATTACTGATTTGTTGTTAGAGGTGCAATATTTCTAGATTTCTAAGTTGAAAGGGGTAGAAGAGAAAAAACAGAAAATAGGGGTTCTGATGAACTCTCATATAATTATAGAAAATATATGTTAATTATAATATTCTTAAATAAGATATCTGTTGAGAGAGAACTAGGTGTATTAAGTTAACCCTATATACATGTATATATATATATATATATATATATATCTATATCTATATCTATATCTATATCTATATATATATATATATATATATATACATATCCTTATAATAATACTGTCAATAGCTTCCTTTGACTTGTAACATAGGTATTGTCATTGCCCGAATTGATACAAAGATATATGAAACTTTTGGTTCCCATAAGGTCTTAGTTAAAGGATATGCTAACTGAATTGTAAAAACTACAAATTCTATAATCAATTCCTAGATGCAATTTTCCTCCTTTGAGTTGGATCATAGATATTGTCATTGTCCAATTTGATAAAAAGGTATGAGACTCTTGGTTCCCATGAGGACATAGTTAAAGGATATGCTAACTGACTTATAGAAACTATAAATTCTATAATCAATTCTCTAGAAGCTATTTTTTTCTTTGCTGAAATGATGTCCGCTTGTGTTTGTTTAATCCTATATAAATGTAAATATACGAGAAATCAATTATATAAATATCCTCATAATAATATTTTCAATAATCTTGGAGCATAGATGTTTTCAATGCCCAACTTGATACAAATATATGAAACTCTTGGTTCCCGTGAAGACTTAGTAAAGGGATATGCTATAGAAACTGTAAATTCTATAATCAATTCTCTATCACAATTTCTTTCTGTGATGAAATGACATGCACCTTTGTATGTTTTATCCTCTCATGATAGACTGAATTAGAGGCTATTGCAGTACTGTCTGATTGTCATATATCAATCTCATAGGCATTAGTGGAGTAGGCCTAAGGGGATCAATCCCAATCTCCTGTTATAGATGACGCAGCAATAGTAGCTCACAAGGTGCACTCAAAATAGTTCTATATTTAACTTCTATGCTAGAGGGAGCTAACACGTTCTGCTTCTTATTCTTCTGTGAAATTAAGTTTCCTCTTACTAATAGACAATAGCCTAAAGCAGTACGTCTATCAAAGTGGAGCTTGCACAACCTGCATCTATATATTGCAATATGTCAATGTCTCCATGATTACGACAGTCCTTGTCTTAGGTCTTTTTAATGTACCATACAATGCAAAGTGCTACTTCCCAATGTTTAACATAGAGTGAGGACATAAATTGACTCACAACAGTAACCAAGTAGGCAATTTCAAGTCTGCTGATTGTGAGATATAACAACATTCCAATGAACTTGTGGCGGGATCAAAATATGGCTTGCCGTGATTGTGTACAAGTTTAACTTTGGGATCCATAAGGGTTCTCACAAGCTTAGATCCCAATAATTTGGTCTCTCTAGATCTAAAGCATATTGTCTCTGAGAGGTAAATTCCTTGTTTGGATAGTGCTATTTCAAAACCCAAAAAATACTGCAAAGGACTGAGATGTTTAATTTGAAATTGCTATTGTAGGTATTTCAACTTAGAGATGTCAACTGAATTATCTCCAGTGAGTACAATAACATACAGTGTTATCAGCATAGACAACTGTAAGGATGATTACCTGTTCTCCATGGTGATAAAATAGAAAATGATCTAACTGACAAGTCTCTAGCATGCGATTCAATACCTTTGTCTCTCCATCTGACTAAGGATGGTGATGACAAGTGCAATTCAATTCCTTGAAGCCTATAAAACTTCTGCCAGAAGATGCTGAGGAATGTAGGGTAAGATGCTGAGGAATATAGGGTCTTTTTCACTTACAGTGGAGCTTGGCATCTGGTGGAGCTTGATCACACGAGTTAGGAAATTGTATAAGGATGGATAATGCAATAAAGTAGACATATTTGTTTAGTCTGTCAACTATTACTAAAATAACATTATACCCTTTATATTTTGGAAGGTCCTCTATCAAAACTAGATTGATTTCAATTTACCAACATTGTTCAGGGATTGGCAGAGGCTGACGCAGTCCTGGAGAAGCTATGGTCTCATATTTGTTGATCCACACTTTGATAAAGTCCATCCTTTTGCAGCCCCTTCCAATGAAATATAGATTGCACCCTTTTGCTTGTTGGTAAAGTCCCAGAGTGACCCCCGCTAGAATTGCTGTGCAAGCGTACAGTAATTTTGCTTCTCAAGTCAGGATCAATTCCCACCACAATCCTACCTTTCCAGTTTCAAATGCCATCTTGCAATTGATAAAACTGACTGCATATCCTGCCATAACTTCACCATCACATCCTGAATACTCAAATACTTATTTTAGCTTGCTTTAATTTCTTCTAACAAATCAGTTTGCACTTGAGATAATGCTGGAGCGAACAGCTCAACACTAGAGGCTCTGGACAAAGCATCTGCAGCTGAATTTTCCTTTTTCTGTGTTATAGACAATTTTAGTCATATCCCAAGAATTTAGGGACCCAAGCTTGCTGAAATGGGGTGCTAATCCTTTGCTCTAATAGGTATTTAAGGCTCTTATAATCAGTTTTAATGGTAAATCTCCTACCATTGAGAAAGTGATGCTCATACTTAACTGCCATGACCACACAAGGAACTCCTCATAGACTGTCAATGTTTGGTGGTTTGGAGCTAAGGATTTATTCACAAAGGCAATGGGATGCTGATTTGGCATAAGAACAGCTCCTAACCCCTCTCCACCAGCATCAGCTTCAATGGTGAAAGGTTGAAATAGGTAAAGCCAGCGCTGGCGCAGATGTCAAAGCTTGCTTCATATCTTGGAAAGCAAGCTGGGCTTGATCATTCCATCTAAAAGAAGAGTTCTTAAGGGGTCTGGGAAGAGGTTTACTTCTCTAGCTATAATGATGAATGAACCTCCTATAGTAATCTATTAGTCCCAGGAACTCCCTTATCTCTTTAATTGAACTGTTTTTGGCCAATTGCCTGTATTTGCTACTTTTTTTTTTTGGGTCAGTAGTTACACCCTCAGCAGAGACTAATCCTCGATGCTCCAAAATTGCATTTGTTAGCCTTTGCATAAAATTGGTGTTTCCTTAAGGTCTTCACAACAGTACCGAGATGCTCCTCAAATGTAGCACTACACCAAAATGTCATTGACATATATCAGCACACATTTCCTCAATTGAGGCTTGAAAACATGGTTTATTAAACTTTGAAAAGTTTCTGGAACACTGGTAAACCCAAAGTGCATAACCAGGAACTAACATTGTCCTTCACACGTCCTAAAGGCTATCTTAGGTATATCTTGAAGCCACATACAGATACAGATTTGGTGATAACCAGAATGCAAATCAAGCTTTGAGAACCATCTAGTCCTTTGCAACTCATTTAGAACCTCCTCACTTAGTGGCATTGGGAATTTATTTTTAACTGTTTGCCTATTAAGCTCTTTGTGGTCAAAGCCTCCAAGTATTATCCTTGACTGGCACGACTAGTGAAGAAAAGGACTACTGCTGTGTTGAATTATCCCTTGGGTGAGCAACTCCTGAACCATTCTTTAAATTGGATCTTTTTAAATCCCTGAATACTATAAGGCCTCACATTCACAGCTTTTGCCCCCTCCTTCAAGTTGATCTTATGACCATGAGTTCTTTGTGGAGGCAACCCTTCTGATATTCAAAGATAGAGTTATGCTCAGTTAGTAAGTCAACTATTTCTCTCTCTCTCTCTCTCTCTCTCTCTTAGCCAACCTAAGCATACACCGTTGGCTAGTCACTGAGGCCTTATGGAGCAACTTATGAAATTTCTTAGAAGGAACCAACTTAGACTCACTAGCTAGGCCTCCCTTTAGCTTCATTAGTT
This sequence comes from Erythroxylum longipes, assembly GCA_027563885.1. Lineage (NCBI taxonomy): Eukaryota > Viridiplantae > Streptophyta > Magnoliopsida > Malpighiales > Erythroxylaceae > Erythroxylum > Erythroxylum longipes. The sequence goes on from JAOQMS010000008.1 coordinate 29,029,924, forward strand.
GACCTTTCCAGTAGAATTGCGTAGTTTGTTTGCCAAAATCACATAATACTTCATTAAGTTTGGACAATGACTAGACCTCAAGCACCATATATCAACAACTAAGGGCTAGCACCAAGGAACTAGTTGAGAATTGAAACCCTTGTAGAGTCCTCATAAAATTTTTACAAACTTTGGAGCTAGGAAACAATAAGCCACCATCCACTTGCAATTCCTCAATATCACCCAGGCCCCTTTGAATTATTGATCTAAAATTATGAGTGCTCACATTGTTTATCAAGATTTCTGTGGTTACCCTAACGAGTCCATCCATTCTCATCTGTTTGTACTTTCCAATGATCTTCCATTGCTTTTCTTTGCATTTGTGTCTTGTGTATCTGTCATAACACCAAAAACATATAAATCTTGCTTTTTTATCCTTGAAATCCTTATTGCTCATTTGCCTTTGGTTCCTCTTCACAACTTTACCACCTTGAGTTCTAGATGTTGACCCTATGTGTGCATTAGTCTTAGCAAGGGCTTGGTTATTGATCAGATGTGACAACTGGTTCAATAGCGAGTCCTCTAGAGATCATAGCTTGGTAAAGTCTAGTATAAGTGGTCTTAGAAGGGTAGCATATAGCAGGAATGGCTTCTTGATGCTTAGGCATCATAAATGCGTATTTGAGTTTTAAAAAAACCCACCAAATAGGATTCAGCTGTGGACAATCTATTAGAATACCTTTCAAACATCACATAATATTCCCTTACTGAACCTATTTGTTGAAGTTTCTTAAACTCTCCCTTAGGATTTTCGAATGCTAACTCTATCACAACTTTAATCCCTTTAAAAAGAAACCCATCAAGTAGGATTCAACTATGGCAATTTATTAGAATACCTTTCAAACACCAGACAATAGTCCCTTATTGAACCTATTTGTTGAAGTTTCTTAAACTCCCCCATTGGATTTTTGAATGCTAGCTCTATATCAACTTGAATCCCTTTAGTAGGGTTCAACTATGGACAATTTATTAGAATACCTTTCAAACATGACACTATTACCTTACTGAACCTAACTGTTGAAGTTGTTTAAACTCTCCCATTGGATTTTCAAATGCCCCCTCGTTGAACCTTTGTATCAAGACAATGGCATACTCTACCCAGCTCAGATCATCTTGGGTTATTTGATTTCTGGTGTATACTAGTGTCATTCCAATATAGCTCCCCACATGTGCACAGCAACCACCTTCACCTTCAATTGAGAGTGAGTCTTATCAACCATGAAGAAGTGTTCAATTTTGTAAATCGAATTGTGAACTTCAGTTCATTGGGAATTCAAGTTTTCTAAATTAGGTGGGTATATATGCATGCCCATTTTGTGGAGATGAGTCCTAGGTTGGGTGTCCAAAACTCTTGTTGGATTTGGCTTTGCATTTGTATGAATTGTTGCAACATCTTCAGCTCACTCTCGTAGTCTTCTTGAAAAAAACAGTCTTATATCCAATCATGAAGTTGTTCCATGTTGACTCTTCAAACGTCTCATTTCTTGACCTTGCATTTTGTCAACCATAGCTTGATCTTATGCCAAGTAAGTGCTCTGATACCATTCGATACACGTTCAATGGAGGGAATTGTGGTTCACGGAAAGAAACAAAGAACTCACGAGAAGAAAGAGATAATAGTCCAGAGAAGAGAGAGAAGTGAAACGTAATTTTCATAACAAGTTTTTCATAACCACTAGAGTAGTTAAGACAGAAAGTTATAACTTCTTGTTACTGACCACGATAACTGGACATAAGGAGTATTGGGCTCACATATTAGGTCATAACACTGACTTCAACAATACTAAGTACATTGGCTTAAAGCTTCTTATTTATAAAACTGCTAACAATTTTAATGGTAACATAACCTAAAGCGGGAAAAAGTAACTTGACACATCTAAGGTTGAAACTTCCATACTCTCTCACTTGATAAGATTTTTGTCAAGAGACAATTGAGTTTTCAAACCATAATAACATCAATCCCAAGTTGATTCCTTCAATATATAAACTTGAAAAGCAAAAATCTTAATAGAATCTTTAAAAACTAAGATGAAAGTCGTCATAGAAAAATGCCAAAAGTTTCAAGATGAAATGACATTGAAATCTTCATTACAAGACAAAACGAAACTTTAGAGCGAAACATAAGTTTCAACAGTAGCATTGTAGTATCATTCATCGTGATATTCTTTACCATGAACAGTAACATTTGCATCAATTGTTCCATTTAGAACGATACGATTCTTTTTTATTAAAATTTTTATGGTACTATTAGGGCCAGCACAGCAGTCTCCTGTGTTAATTTTAAATTTTCTTTTGGAATTTGTTTGGCTCTAGAAACGAAAAATAAAGTGAAGTGACTTATTACTTAACCTTCTATTTAAAAGAGTAGGATAATGCAGGCTATATAGTAATATTCTGAAACAGGATACCTAAATTATCCTGACATGGGATACCTAACCCAAGTAATACTTATATATGTGATGCATCAGTTAAATCATATCAAATCTTTCAGGTAAAAATATTTTGGGCTATATGATTTTGCATGCATGTGCTTTGTACCTTGTCTTTTTGTTGTCAAATAACATGAGCCTCTGAGAGAAATAATCCGTGAACATTTTCATTTTTGCTACTTGTTATAGATCTATGATAGAAACTAAATGTGGGGAAAAATGATGCTCTTCCACACCAAGTGGCATGAGTTAAAATACTGTTTTGATACTTTCAGTTAATCAATTATATTGTGTCAGATTAATTCCTTTGCAGTTTTGCAATACAACTTATAGTGTATAAAACTTTCAATAACTCATAGTGTATATAACTTTCAATATAGATGCATAAAAGGTGAACCAGCAATTGAGGAATACTACGACATGTTTTTGGAAGCTGAGAAATATAGCAACCAGATAACAAAGGCGGTTATGAACTCCCCTACTGCCCAACAGTTTCTTAAACCTGGAAGGGTGGTACTTGTGAGATCACAATCAGTGAGTATTTTATCAGTCTCAGATATTTGTCTTCAATATTTTTGGATATTTTAGCAGTTGTCTCTCCAATATTTTCTCCTTCTCTACTTCCTAATGAAGAAGATGGCCTTTCAGTTGAAGCCCATAACTAGTCAGGGCAGTACATCTTCTATACTAATTTGAAGTCAGTTGTAAACTTGGACTGTTTTCAACTAATGGTGCAATAGCAAAATTGCAGAATAGGTGCTTTTCTAAACAGTATGTTTTCTAATCTTTAACAGCAGATAAGACTTTTATCAGAATAAGTCAAGCTCAGCATTGAGGAAATTCTTGTGCATATGTCATTGTTCTTGCTGGCCATCATGGGCCATGCTTTTAGTATCGTAATCTACCTTCATCTTTTGTGTTTATTTATGGACTTCTCATTTGGCAGGCTCAAGACCACTTGCTTGGAGTTGTTGTGAAATCTCCATCCCCCACTATGAACCAATATATAGTATTAGTACTAAAACCAGATTTGGCATTATCAATGCAACCTGTATCGAGCGGCAGTGGTTTGAAAGATGCTAAAAGTGGTGATTTCCCACATGGTTTCCTTCTGATGCCCAAATCGAAGCGTGGTCTTGAAGAAGAGTACTTTTCTACCATCACTTCTCGCAAAGGATCTGGTGTCATCAACATAAAATTGCCATATCAAGGAATCTCTGCTGGTCAATTCTATGAAGTTAAAGGAATTGATAACGAAGAATTTGTATGCATATGCGGTCATAAGATAAAGATCGATCAAGGTCGGCTTCTTGAAGATGGTAATAGTATGGCCTTCTCGAACGCAGTTCAACAGCTGTTAGAACTGAAATCTGATGGAAATAAGTACCCCCCAGCCCTACATCCAATTAAAGGTAAGGATGTTCTATGATGATAAATGCCAGTTTGTTATCTTTGAATTGCGTCACTTGGATGTTCTTCACTTACTGCTTGGCGTGGCCTGTTCATATTTCAGACCTGAAGTTGAAAGATATGAATCTCGTGGAAGCACACCATATGTGGACAAGCCTGACGGAAAAGATGGCAGTGAATAAGTGTCATGGGTGCATAAAACTAGGAGAGCATATTAACTTAGCCAAAGAGATAAAGAAACATAAAGAGGAAGTTAACGACTTAAAATTTCAAATGTCAGATGAGGCCCTGGAGCAGATGCCTGACTTTCAGGGCAGGGTAATTTCTGTAGTTTGCATTTTCTTGTCTGTTCTCTGAATCTGTTAGATGTTCCTATGTTGATTATTTTGAAGTTCATGCAATGCCTCTGAATATTTTGAGTTGTGCTTTTTTAGATAGATGTTCTGAAGGAAATTGGTTGCATAGATGTGGATCTTGTAGTCCAAATCAAAGGTCGTGTAGCTTGTGAGATGAATTCAGGGGAGGAATTGATTTGCACAGAGTGCTTATTTGAGAATCAATTTGATGACTTGGAACCAGAAGAAGCAGTAGCAATAATGTCTGCCTTCGTGTTTCAGCAGCGCAACACTTCTGAACCTTCTCTCACTTACAAACTTTCTCAAGCAAAAAATAGGCAACTCTCTTTTCATCTTGTTTTCTTTCAATGATTTCTCCACATATGTCAAAATCTCGTGGACTGGATTTTTTATTTTTTCCCTGAGACACTTAGCAAATATCTTCTGGACCCTTACAACATTCTATAAACCAGTTATTGGAGGCTGATCAGGAGCTTCTGTATATATGTTGTTGTAGCAGTATTGAATCACCGACTTTAACTACACCACAACGCCTACTAGAAATCCAGCTTCCCAATTATCAGATTGGAAACTTGAACATTTTTCAAACTATCTTGCGCAGTCAATCTGAATCTGAACCTGTTTACTTGATTTTTCATATTTCAATCTAAGTTTGGATTATTATTTCTCCAGATTGTACGAGACAGCAATAAGACTTGGAGAGCTCCAAGCTCAGTTCAAGCTTCAGATAGACCCTGAGGAGTATGCTCGGGAAAATCTGAAGTTTGGTCTTGTCGAAGTAGTTTATGAGTGGGCAAAGGTTTCTTCTACTTCGAAACTCGTACATTTCATCTTACCAATATTTTGAAGGTATCTTACCACTCTGTTTGGCAGGGTACTCCTTTTGCTGAGATCTGTGAGCTCACAGACGTACCTGAAGGCTTAATAGTGCGGACAATTGTCAGACTGGATGAAACATGCCGTGAATTTAAAAATGCTGCTGCTATTATGGGTAATTCTGCTCTTTACAAGAAAATGGAAACCGCCTCGAATGCTATAAAGCGGGACATTGTTTTCGCTGCAAGCTTGTACATTACGGGAGTTTAAATGGTGCCTTGGTAACCAATCATGGTGGATGATTTATAGCTTCAAATGAAGTCATTATCACTTTAGGGAGGGACTGCCGCTCATGAAATTTGGCGGGTTCAAACGTTGTTTGTACTTTTATTCCACCCTAGTTTTCTGATAAGTTTTCCGACATATAAATAGGATCCAGTTTAGTTCAGAATGGGAGTCCCTCCAGGAATGCGGGAGCAAATTTGACACTCTTGCTGAGGCAATCAAAATCATGTAAAGCATGTACGAGGGCACTGCTACTAATCCGCTAATTAGTGTAACATTGATTTTTATTTACCAGCTTTCTAGTTATTTTTACTTTCTACCAGGCGTTGTGGTGGGGAACAGATCCACAATCTTGTGTCTATTCTGTTCCCAAAACATCTATTTGTCCAATAACATTTATTAGATGGATGAATGTTCTGGAAATAGGGTAGGTACGTAGTTGTTGGCATAGGTGATTTGAAGTCGTTGCGGTGTAGTTAATAAGAACAACTTGGTTTCTCGTTTCATTTACCGAGGCAACTCAGGTACATGTCCTGGCTTCGCTGTAGCTTCCACATTCTGTAATTAACTAGGGTATGTAGGAATTTCTCGGAACTTGGAGGTTAACATGAAAACGCAATGCAATTATTGATTTAGGATAATGTAAGGTAAGTTAATATTAGGTTAAAAGGTTAAATGAATCTTAACGATTACACTAGTATATAAAATAGATTTTAATGTTTGATGGTGTTTAATTGAACACTAATGTTTATAAAACATTTCAAATAAACTATAACGATTGAAAATTGTTCAAATTGAATTTTGACCACAACAGTATTAAGGTATTTTTAGTTGTCTGTTGATGTGACACAAAATTTTGTTGGCAGTGGAATTTTCTCTTGAATATTTTGATTGTGGGATTTACATAGTAGGGGTGTCAATGGGTCGGACTGAGCCTAAGTTGCCCCTAACTTGGCCCACCTTGGGCTATAGTGGCCTGTGGCCCAGCGGGCTGGATGGGTCGACTTGTGGCTTGACCCAATCATAGGCTGCCCGGCTCGTGGCTAGGCTATGGTCCGACGGGCAACAGGCGAGTCGGGCAAGCCCGGCCCTTCATTTGTTTTTTTAAAGAAAAAACTTTCAAAACAACGTTGTTTGAAGTCGGCAGGGTCAGGCCACGGGTCGTTACTTTCAAAACGACGTCATTTTTTAGTCAGACTGCAGTCCACCTGTGGCCCGGTTAACTCGGGCCAAAAGAGGGTCGGGCAGGCTGAATCAGACCAGGCAGGCCAAGCCCTTTTATACAGTATTGTACCTGTATCGGTCAATACGTACTGGTACCATACCAGGTGCCATTTTGGATAATTTTTTAAATTTATAAAATAGTCCTTGAATATTTTTAAAAATTGCAAAATAGTCAATTGTCATATTGTACAGTTGTACTGTATGCTTTATAAATTTACATCAACCCTGTCTCCAAAATCATAATAATAAATAATAACCACAATCAATATGAATAACAATAATTTTCAGATATTTCACATATAAATTATAACCACAATTAATATAAAAAGACAATTATCATCATACAAATATAAAATTAAGAACAATACAAAGTACTAAAAATATTACAATTTGATCATAATAAATAATAATTACATCAAAAAATCTAATAAAAAGATCAATAAATATCCTTAATTCTCAAACTATTATAATTTATGACAAGAGTTTGTGATGATGAAATAACCATATAGAAGTGAAACCTGAAATAAAACCATTTACAATTATATTACATATATAGAATTTAACATATATATCACATATAAGTAAAATTAAAAGAAGAAGAAAAACAAAAACTTGAAACTTTATTCAATCGTCTACAGAAAGATACACGCTATAACTATACTTAGAGATGTCAAAACTCGCCTGGCCTGGCCTGGCCCAATTTTGACACAGGTTGACCGAGCCATAGGCGGGCCATGAGCTGACCGTGGTCGACTTGACCGGGCCACAATTCGAGGTTGGGGCTCGACCGTTACTTCAAAAATGATGTCGTTTTTGAAATTTTTCTTAAAAAAATATGAAGGCCAGGTCGCTCGCCCTGTCCATTGACATCTCTAATTATGTTGACCTCAGTTATCATTAGGTACAAAATCATTATCATTGAGAGGAGCCTCATCATCATCATCACTCAAATTTAATGCACCAAATGACATGTCAATGCTTTCTCATCCAATATTATCTTTAAGTCATTCACATTTATTAAACCTAATTCCTTAAAAACTCAATACGCCAAAAGATTGATATTATCAATACAAATTGGATCTACTAAATTATTTTTCTGTTCAGAGTCCTAGTAAATAATAATTATTAAAAATTTAAAAGAAATTATATCAAAATTAATAATGATAATAACATACCTTTCTCGAAGCTTTAGGTTGTAACGAACGAATATCAAGTCATTCAATCTTTTGTGCTCCAATATATTCCTTTTCCTGGAATGGATGAATTCAAATGTGCTTCAATTCTGTTCACAGCCTGTTGCACTCACACATTGACTTAAAATTCGAATTGCAAACATTTTCAATTATGGAACATCACTTCCAAATTAATCTCACCAAGAAACTGTAAGTCGTAAGAAAACAAAAGTAGCGTTATAAACAAAATAAAGTGATAATTAATTTTCAACAAATAGAAAAAGGAAACAACTAATACCTGGACAAAGTTTTGCTCTTTGTCGAATAACAATTGACAATCTAAAATCCCAAGAAGATTGCTTATAAAGCTCTATTTATGAGCTCATGATATCTTGCATCATCTCATGGGCAACAACTGTTGTAACAGTGAAAAACACTCCCTATTAACTTTAGCTTTCTATGTAAAATTCGATCTGAAATAGACATTAGGATTCAAAAACACCCAACTGCAAACAACGGAGAAAAAAGTTGTTTTCCTCATCTCTCGTTGATGACTGCAAGATACTGTGTATACAAAGAAGGCCTATGTTTCGTATTGGCCTTGATTGCTTCCTTTGCCTTCTCCATGACATCAAAACAATAACTCATTGTTACCTTTTCTTCACTATCAGCCAAGTGAAACATCCTTACCAAAGGCTCACAAACTCGGATAACAAATTGACATTGAGACCAAAATTCTCTATCTTCTAGTATAATTATGAAAGCCTTCAATCCAACATTAGACCTAGCATATTGTGATGCAACCCACTTATCACTTGTAAACATTTATCTTAACTCTTTCTTCATTATAGCAAAAGACTGGAGTGATAAGAAATTTGTTGCAAATTTTGTCACAACAGGACGACACAAATTCCTACTATTGGTAAATTTCTTTCTTATTAAATTCAACACTCATGCACAATTATAGATAAAATTGGTCACTTTTTTAGCTTTCTGCATGGTCTCATTAATAACAGGAAAAAAAACCTGGGATCTCTTTATATTCTCCAGCATTAGGTCAATACAATGTGTATCATATGGAGTCCAAAAAAAGAATTATAGTTATTTTGCAACCTTCTTCCTGCCACTTTATAAGTGGAATCATTGTCAGTAATGAACTGAAGAATATTTTCTGCCCTACTTTATTCACAACTTCATCAAATATCTCAAATAAAGTATCAGTATTCTTAGTAAGGCTAGATGCATCGTTCGATTTCAAAAACATTAAGCCATTTGCAAAAGAAACTAAAAAGTTAATAATAGACTCATGTCTTCTATTTGTTCAGCCATCACATATGATTGAACACCTATGAGTAGTTTAATTAATAAGAGACTCATGTCTTTTCCTTAAGTTTTAGTTAATTACAAAGCGCTCATTAATTAACCCTAATTATCGAGAAACTTATAACGAGCTCTCTAAGTTTATCTGGACAACAGCATTACAATTAAGAAAAACAGATCAATTTAGGCAATAATCACGTAAGCACAAACTATTTAACTTAAGCTACGTTATTTATAATGATTCAGTATCGTTAGTTGCTACAAACGACCTTCCACATGACGAATACGTATCACATTCAAGATCTAGCAATGGGTAGTCATATAAATGATTCAATAGAGCATTAAAACCATAATTATCCAAATACCCAATCAATTAATTCAAAATAATGTAACAATCTAAAAAGAGAGTAGACAACAATACACAACACTATATGCTTAATGTGCTTCTTGGCCTCGCTTCCACCTCTGAATCGGCATGAGGTGATTTACCCTTCCATCTCCGTATTCAAGCTCCAACAATCAACCTTTATAGCCTCCATTTATGTAAAAAAATTGAAGAGAGAATGGAGGAGAATAGGACAGTCGAAGATGACTCTCCCTTAGTTCCATGCCAATGCTCTCTTCTCTTCTATTTTGTTTCTGCCTCTTCTCTAGCCACTGCTCACTCCACTATTTTTATGATGTGACAAGTTAACATGTTTGGCCCAAGTCATTGTTCACTTTTCACTTCTCTACTGCAAGCTCTCGGTTGCTCACTCCCACACCGCATCTCTCTCGGTTGCTCACTCCTAACGCCGCAGCTCTCTCTGTTTTTTCTATTTCACACCACTCTCTTCCACTATTCACTGATGGGACAATTAAATATAGATGGACCACCGTCACTATTCACCTATCCTCTCTTCTCCGACAACTCTCATATGTTTCACTCATGCCACTCTCTCCATTATCTATCATCAGCCTCTTCACTATTCCCTCTTCACTGTAGCTTGATTTGACGAGTTAAGATGAGGGTTTTTTTGGTTCACCACTCCTATTCACTCAACTTAATCCTCGCAGATGCATTCTTCGTGCTGTGCGTTTTAACCAAAACGCTCCTTACGTCTGCACAAAATGCAGACATGGTCTACGTTTTTCATGCAAACATTGGACGTCTTATCGTTTTGGTCTTTCTCAGCTTCCCATCTACGCTGTCGTTTTACTTGGCTGGTTGTCCACATGCTGCATTGTCGTTTTGTCTCTTGTTATTTCTTCATTTTTCCATTAAGCAATTTTAATTTTTCTTCTTTGTATTTTGATTTTTTTCTTATTGTCTTTTAATTTTCTTCTTCTTACTCCATGAAAATAAGCGAAAATTAATCTCTGAAAAATGACCCAAATGTAGTGCTTTCGACTCACTTTAATTTCTTCACTTCTAAAATGCATATAAAATCAAATATGAATCAAAGTGAGTATCCTAAGCATTTCTAAGGTATTAATCACTAAGTGTAAAAGATCCACCATAGGTTAATAATAGTAAGATTGGGAAGCATGGAATGATGCACCCGTATCAGACCACCATTTAGCTACTGTTATATCAACATTATAAGCTGCATCTCCTAATTGCATGACACTAAAAATTGAAGGTTGGGCTTCAGGAGTTGTTCGTGGTGCAAAAAAAAAAAATCATCTGCCTTCTTCTTTTCCTAACATCAGGTGCAGGTGTAACATTCATTTCTTGTTGGGCTTGGGATGTAGGGATGTTATTTGGTTTGGTCAGGCTAGGACGCTGGCCTACGGGTTGGTCTGTGGCCCGATTAGCTAGAGCTGGCCGACATGTGGCTCGGTCTGCCCACGGGTTGACCAGCCTATGGCTCGATGGGCTACAGGCGGGCCAGGTCGAGTTCCCATCCTTACTTTTTTTAAAAATACAAAACGATGTTGTGCCCAATCGAGCCAAACAATTTTGGCCTGTGGCCTGCCCATGGCCATATCAACCTGGGCCAAAATCGGGTCAGGCCGGGCCTGACAATTGGGCCAAAATTGACATCCCTACTGGAATGAACCTAATTTTGTATGATTACATCATACACAATGCAATTTTATACAACACGATCCAATTTTATCCAATACAATTCTTTAATAAGAAAAAACAACAATTCAAGTATTCAACATACACAATTACACAATATGTATGTCCATCATATGTAATATAACTTATTTTGTATGATTACATCATACACAATTCAATTTCATCTAACACAATCCAATTTTATCCAACACAATTCTTCAATAAGGAAAACCAACAATTCAAGTATTCAATATACACAATTACACAATACATATGTCCATCATATATAATATAACTAATTTTGTATGATTATATCATACACAATTCAATTTCATCTAACACAATCCAATTTTATCTAACACAATTCTTCAATAAGAAAAACAAACAATTCAAGTATTCAATATATGTAATTACAAAATATGCATGTCTATCATGCAATATCCTAGTTCGATGATTGTACTATGTAATGTGTTATTCATGCATTTTATAGAGTATGCTCTATTTATTCAAAATTTTTAAAAGCATCCAATCAATAAGTATTGAACCTAATTAGAGTATTTCATGATCAATTTGAAAATAAGACAATAGTAGAATATTTTCGGGATTTAATTCGGTTAGTTGGTCAATTAAATGCATTAAAGGACAATTTGGTCTTTTTGTACTAATTAAGGGCAATTTGGTCTTTTTACATAATATTAGTGGATTGATGAGTTATAGAGATGAACAATGAGATGATGACATGTGCTTGATGAGTCATTATAAGAGAACCAATAGGAAGGTGAAGTGTGGAATCCATTAAATGAGCATTAAAAAAAATAAAGCAAGACTTTTGTCTTCATTTGAACAAAAACGTGAGAGACCAAACAAAAGGGAGAAAAGAAGAGAGAAGAAGGGTCATACGGCCAAGGAGGGAGAAGAGGAGTGCAACTACCATTTTCCATGGTTTTGGAGCATAAATTGGAGAGATCTTGATCAAATGGAGCTATGAATCAAATACCAAGAGATTGGAAGATAAATTGGTAAGTTTTCCTCACCTAAATTTTTAGTTTTGGGGTTTTTTAGTGGGATAGATTTATGTAAGATAAATTATGATGTTTGACTTTCCATGGAATAGATAATAAGTTTGGAAGCATTTAAGGGATGAATATGACAAGACAGGAATATGTAGTGAGATTATGTCTTAAGTTAACTTGAACTAGTCCCAATGTTTGGACCATAACTTGACCTACAGACCTCCAAATTAGGTTCTTTCAATTGGAGTTGAATCCGAAGACATATTAATAAATATATATAGCAGAAACCTAGACCTAATTCTGGATAAATGATATTGAAATTTGAGATTTAAAATGGCAACCTCATACTGCCCCTGTGTTGAAACAACTTATGATATTTGGTACATTTTTCACGATTTATAAGTTAAAATGACATTATTGTTTATGATATAGAAACTAGATACATAGGGGAACAAATATCTAGAAGACCTTAAAACCTAATTTGAACGGTTACTATATGAAAATTAAGGAACAAGTGGAGGTATGGATTCTGGACATGGGTTATAACCATGACTCATCATGCATGATTATGATGTGGTGAATTAAATTGGGTGAGATTGTGTTATGAAGGCATTGGTAAGTTAGAATGGATAAAATATGGTATTTAAGTGACTTTTGAAGTTAGATTTGGAAACGGTGACCAAAATATTAGCTTATGGAAGTAAGCAGAAATATGATTAGCATGCGTGTTACATGATTAGATACAAATCTCGAATTTAGTTAAACTAAATATATAGTTTTAATGCCTTATTTCCTAAATTGGAAATAAATGCCTAAGTGAAATGCATTTTGTGTAGGTAAAGGAGAGGCACATAACGCGTGAGTGTGCTTAGCAATAAGTGTGCAAAAAAGTTAGTGTATTTTAATTGTTTTATGTGAGTAAATTATTTGCAAAAGAATCGATGACATGTGAGTATTCTTTAAATTGATTTTAAGCAAATTATCTCTATTTATGGAGACTAACAAGTTGTGAGTGTATTTTAACTATTTTATGTGATTTAATTCTTTGTAAAAGAATTGATGATATGTGAATGTATTTTAACTGTTTTATATGATTTAATTATTTGGAAAAAAATTGATGATGTGTGAGTGTATTTTAATTGTTTTATATGACTTAATTCTTTGAAAAAGAATTGATGACATGTGATTATTCTTTAAATTGAGTTTATGCAATTGGTTTTCATTTGATCATGAAATGAATATTTATATTGAGTTTTATGCAAGTGATATTTTACAAGTGAATATTGATAGCATAAGTCTATGCTTTGGCAATATATGTGTTGTAATTTGAAAGTTAAAATTTATATGATTGAGAGTTACATTGAAGTAATTCAATTATGGATCCTCCTATGCTTCATTTAAAAATAAGATGAATCATAAATGTAAGAGTTGCTTTTGCCTATGGTACACCAATAGACTTTATACATGTTATTATATCGATATTTATAATGGTTAACCTATTATGGGTAAGCGATGTAGAACTAGCTCTGTAATATAGTGGTTAATTAGTCACAGGTAAGCGATGCAGAACCGTCTCTGTTACTTGTTATGGGTAACAATGTAGAACTAGCTCCGTAACTACCGGTCTATAACGGTTAACTTGTTATAGGTAAGTGATGCAGAACCAGCTCCGTGACTTTAGGCCTAGTGTACCGTATGGTAAAGAAACTAGTGTTGGGCTATGCTGAGTAAAGAAAGTCATGAAAAGAGTAATTCTGCCACTATTTATGTTTAAAGTGATTTGAGAGGTACCATATGATACCAATTCTAGTGGTTGGCTTATTTTTCAGTATTAAAGTTTTTAGAAAACTTATTGCCACAATTGTTTATTGATTTAGTAAAATGGAAAATGGAAACTTTTATAAGATGAGTTTAATTTCGAAATAGTTTTTCAAAAAAATTGAAAATTTGTTTTACAAAATGTTATGTTATTACCAGATTTGATGATGCACGAATAAATTTTTATGGAAATGTTTTACCATAAGCTTTATGATTGTATGGAATATTGCACTTATGTTGTTATAAAAAGTTCAATTTTCTTATAAACTAATTACACTCACTGAACTTGTTTAGATCGCCCTTATTTTTATGTTTTCAAACAAACTAACCCAGGTATGTGTACAAGTGTTGCTGTAATTGGGGCTCCACCTCAAGATTAGTTATATCATCGAGTGCTGTTGTGTTTGTGTTATTTTTTCTATGTATGTGATATGTTTTAAGTTATTTTGGAAAGAGTTCAAAAGTGTGATCTTGTGAATATTAGTGGAATTGTAAATATCTTTTCTTAATGAACTACGAGGGCTTTGATCCTCAATGATGTTTTTAAAATGTTGAAAATTATTTGTTTGGGGTTGCTTGTGAGTGGACTTAAGTCCATAATTTGTAGCTGAGAAATTTGTGTGAATATAGAAGTGTTTTAAAATGTGTTATGCAAGTTTTTGAGATTTCAGAATCTTAGAAAAGCAATAGTTATGATGCCAAAATTTTTAATAAAACATTTTGAAAAAAATTTCCCTTTATTTTCCGCGCTTGTAAAAGTTAAATTATGAAAGATTTTTAATAGTTGAATGACTTGACTTTGCGGGAACCCTTCAGTTGAGTTAGATTTCGATTGGAGGTTACTATGGGGTCACCGAGAGGGCTCAACTCAGGCTCTAAAAGGGAAACTCCAAGATGGATCCTGTCACATCATATGTAATATAACTCATTTTGTATTAATTTATTCATTAATATAAACGCATCACGTACTTATAAACAAGAATGTTGATTTCAAATTAGCCTTATGATTTAGTTTGTTGTACGACTTATTATACAAAAAATAATTATGAGTGAACCCAGAGGTCTTGTGTTTCATATTCAAATATTAAATTAGAAACATATCTAACCTGATTAAGTATAAATCAAATTTGTTATATCTGAAATCAATAATTTACATTAAACCATTAATTCAAATTTGTTTTCAAAATAAATTTTATCATATGTCGTCTTCAATTATTATAAAAACATAATTTCTTAAATTATGAATTAAAAAAGATTCAAACTAATCTAAATTAAAGTTAAAATTCAAAATTAAAATTGAATTAAATTTGAACAAAAGAAATTCCAATAAAAAATTCTTAATATGTATATTAAATTCTGCCCAAATAATTCAAATTAAATTGAACTTATATATATAGGCCTAATTTAATTTAATTTGCTATCTAATTTATTTATAATTTAATTTGTAATTGTAAATTGTAATAATCCAATCCAATCCAATCAAATTCCAAAAACTGACCTAAGGTCGTGAATTATTATGAATTTCCAATTCCAAACCAAACTTATAAACAAGACAAAATCAATCAACAGATAAACAAATTAAATAAACAACATAATTTGTACATTTCATTCAAATCCAAATCCAATTATTCACAATAATTCAATTCCAATTTCCCTAAACCATTCATAAACTTCCAACCATTCATAATCTCACAATCAGAAATTCACAAATGCAATTTAAGTTTAGGAGTAGAAAAAATCTAAAACACACAAAAAATCATAAATTTAGTGGTCGGGTCGGCTTTTTGGTAGGTTAGATTTGAACTAGATTTGGTTTTTGTGGAAGAAGAGCAGGAGGTAGGAGTAAGCAGCGATGGTGGAGGTGTACAGAGCTAGTAACAGGTGGAGGATAAGCAGAGCGAGGCAGTAGTAGGCGGAGCCAAGGAGGAGAAAGAGGAGAGGCACGGTGAAGTGCAGTGGGGACTAGAGTGGAGGAGACAGAGTCGCGGTGGAGAGGGAGGCGTATAGACCAGCAGGCAAGGGGAGGTGCGATGGCATCATTGTGGAGGACGACAACGATGACAACGAGCGACGGTGACATAGGGTGAGAAAGAGAGAGTGGCGTACATGAGAGAGAGAGTGAAAATTGAGTGACAGAGTTGGGTCACAGGGGGCGGTGATTTTTTAAAATTATTTTTTACTTTTTAGTCCCTATACTTTTTAAATTTCATAGAACCACCTGGTATTTTACCAATATTTCAAATACCGATCGATACTTTGCGAAACCTCCAGTACCGACTGATATTCATACCCGATACCAAAAGAGGCAATACGTTTTATTTTTCGACCAGTACAGTACCTTTTATCGGTATCGGCCGGTACTGAATGATATCCGTAAGCTTGGCTTTTGGTTTATTATATCTAATATATACAGATATTTATTGGCCTTATATAGTAACGTTGTGTAATTCTAGATATTTTCTTATTTTTATTAATGACTATTCCTATTATGATTATGTATTCTTACTTAAAGAAAAGTCTAAAATTCTTCAGAAATTCAAGATCTTTAAGGATAAAGGTGAGAACCAATTGGGAAGGTCTGTCAAGATTGTCAGGTTTGACTGTGGAGGAGAATATTATAGAAAACATGGGGTTCTAGGATAAGAAAATGGTCTGTCTGCTAGATTTGTGGAATCATGTGGAATAGTCGCCCATTTCACTATGATAGGTAGTCCTGAGCAAAATGATGTAGCTGAAAGGCATAATCGCATTCTAAAGAACATAATGAGGTTAATGTAGAGTAGGAATAACCTACCTGAATACCTTTGGAGAGAGGCTATAGAGACTACCTTATATATACTTAATAGAGTCCTAAGCAAATTAGTATCAAAGAAACCATTTGAAATCTAAAAAGGGTGGAAGACTAGCCTTGCTCACATTCGTATTTAGGGCTGTCCTATTGAGGTAAGTTTACATAATCTTTATGAAAATAAGTTGCATACTCGTTTTACTCGTTATTATTTTGTCAGATAACATAACTACTCTAAGGGCTACAGATTTTACTGTAGAGACGGAGGGTCTATAATTGTAGAGTCACAAATAGATAAGTTTTGGAATATGATGTTTATGATGAGGGTGGTCCTTCTTACCCTTCAGATGACAGTAGGACAGATACTAAAATTATTTCGTATCCATCACTCATACACTTAGAATCAATGGATCAAGGTCTTGATACCATACTAGTACAAGAACAGGAACCCATATATGTACAAACTGAGGTTCCTAAGTTACAAGAACCAACTCAGTTGAGAAGATCCACTAGAGTGAGAAGACATGCTATTTTATCCAATTACATAGGCTATTTGGGTGAATAACAATATGATATTGGACATATTGTGGATCTAGTTATTTTTTCAGAAGCTATTTCTAGACCCCATACAGATTTGTGGTGGGATGTAATAAAAGATAAGATGCAATCTATGAAGCATAATAAGGTATGAGAGCTTGTTGATTTACTTTATAATTGCAAACCTATTAGTTGTAAATGACTTTTCAAGACCAAAAAGGACTCTCAGGGTAAATTTGAGCAGTTTAAAGCTCAATTGGTTGCCAGAGGATTCACTTAGATATAACGGATTGACTTTAATGTTACCTTTTTTCTAGTATCCTCTAAGGATGCATTCAGAGTGATTATGACAATAGTAGCTCATTATGATACGGAGCTACATCAGATGGATGTTAAAACCACTTTTTTGCATGGAGAACTTTGTGAAGAGGTCCATATGAAACAACTTAAAGGATTTCAGGATCAAGAAAAGCATGACATGGTTTATAAACTGAGGAAATCAATAAATGGTTTAAAACAAACTTCTAGAAAGTGGTACCTGAACTTTAATAAGGTTGTTACCACTTTTGGCTTTATGGAAAATAAAGTTGAAAGGTGTTTGTATTATAAGTTCAGGGGTAGCAAAGTTATCTTTTTTTTTTTTTACTTTTGTATATGGATTATATCTTTCTCGTATAAAATATCTCAACCATGTTGCATGAGGTTAAGCAAATTTTGGCCTAGCATTTTTACATGAACGACTTTGGAGAAGCATCTTTCATCTTAGATATTCAGATTCATCGAGACATGTCTCGATACTCATTAGGCCTGTCGTATAGAGCATACATTGACCGAGTGCTACAAAGGTTTATTATGGCTGATTGTAAGTATTTGACCATCAAGGAATTGATACAAAAAGGTGACATTGAGGTAGAGCATTTGAGTACTGAAGATATGCTTGCTAATCTTTTTACTAAAGGATTTCACCCATATGTTTTTTAGAGACATGAATACAGTATAGGTGTATTGAAGTCCTTTGATACTGTTACTTAGGGATCATTGTGTTTGCTCCTTATACATTTGTATGTTTTTCATGTATTATGACAGTATGATTTTATTAATAAAGATGATCATCATTTTTCTCTCAACCATAAATGTTGTTTTATATTTTTCGTAATACAGTTGCAATTCCTAAAATTTGTGATGATCTTAAGCATTTAAAAGGTCATTGGGCACATATATATATAGATTGACCTCGAGCCTATGTCATTAGGACAAAATATAGATACATATAAATCCATCAATTTTGATATGACACTGGGGGATATAAGTGTTTAATCTCATAAGGATTTTATCTAATGTAGTTTAACATTTAGTGAGAGAAAAAAAATTTCTTTAATGCTATTTAATATAAATTTTAGAGAAACTGAGACCTACAAATGGAAAGATGATACATTTCAGATCATACAGGTATCATCCTAGTTTGCCATACTCCATTTTCTCATTTATGTAAGTAAGGTATTAGATATGTGTGATTGTATTGGATTTTTGTCACACATGACATATGCATTTGATATCTTTGATTGCCACACTCCATTTTCTCATTTATTATCTTTGATTCAAATAGATTTTTAAACTTGACTGACCTATACATTGATTTGGCTTAACTGTTTTTTACTAGTTTTATTACTGTTACAACTACCATAATGAATTATTGTCTAAGGGGGAGAATGTTAGGAATTTTCCTAAGGCTGGATAACAATTAATTACAATTTTAACGATTTTAATGAATTCAAAGTTAAGCAAATCAAATTTGATATGGATAAAGATAATAAAGTAACCCAATAAAGGATCTGGGTTAATTGGCTGAAGTTTAACGAAGAAAATGGACCCTAATTAGTATGGGTCGAGCTTGTGATGGGGAAGCCCAATATGGATGCTATATATTTACGGTTAAGGTCTCTATAGTTGCTTAAGTAAATCGTGAACTTTTAGATTCTCTGACCCGTGAAGAGGTTCATATGTTAAGAAAGTTGCAGAAAGACGTTAACAACATCCAAGTGATCAACTTTTATAAAGGTCGTCGTGAAAGCTCAGAAGTTTTGGCTTCGAAAAGCTTGTTTAAAGTTATGAAAGCGCAATCAAGTATTTCTCATGTTTTCTTGATTCATTCACTTTCACATTAGATCTTGGGCATGTAATTGAGGCTCGTGTTACGCATTACCATCTTATAATGCCTTTTCTTTTCTATTAATAAATCGATGCTTTTTCTTTTTCAATTATTAAAAGTATCATTAATTCATTACTGCACACACAATGTTTTATGTATTATAGCTTCTTAAATTTGAATTATTACGACATTAAAGAATACCTACTAAATTTTAGTATTAAATGCTCTTTAATGATAGATCAAAAACTAAAGTATTTATTAAGCATTGAATAATTAGGAAATTGGATGATAAAATATAAAAAATACCATAATATATTTAACCATTGTATTATTAGCTTGTAGTTTTTATATACATTAGTCTAAAAGTGTTAGGGATTTAGGGTAGTCATGAAGCTTAACTCTTTATAAATAGTATTCATGTATTTTATTGTGAGATTTGATGGCTATACCAAAGTCACTTTAGCATCCATACTTTTTGGCTGATATATGTCTTGAAAACCTTAACCCTTTCCAAATACACTTTTATTATCGAGACACACATGTTCTTAGCTATTTATGAGTTGATTAGAAGTATATATTCTTAGTTGTTTACAATTTTTATATATAGAGATTAACGACTGCGATAATACAAGTTTCTATAACATGTTTTTTCTTTTTTCTCGTTAGGTTGTTGATTTGTTGTCTTAACATTACTTAAAATGCATCAATCCGTACGCATTCATTAGAATTTAAAATTTGATTAATATCAGTATCTTTGATAGTCATTGTTCTTATTGCATATATTATGATTTATCATTTGTTGTGTTTTTTAGATCACATTTCTTTACTCTAGTGTGAGTTAAATATGAAAATTTTAAATAGTTTTGTACAGTAAATTTTTAGGATCTAGTAGTTCTAATTACAACAATGACAATGGTTTGTTTATATAGGTTGAATGCTTTTTTAAAGACATTATGGAGCGATAATGATCTAGGTATAAGATTCTTGGAATGTCCCAATTGCCTATTTGGTAATTGTGAATTTTCAATAGTATGATAATCAATTTTCTGAGAGAGTTATCTATGTAATTCAAAAGTTAAAGAAAGATATTTTTGTAGTGAAGGAGGCATGAATAAGGAGACGTATAGCAAAAATAAAGGAACATGATAAGCAATTAAAAATTTTGAAATAAGAAATTGAGATGTTGATTAGAGAGAACAAGGACTTGAGGTTGATATTATCCAACATAATTGTAGGGTTTATCAAGTTTTTATTTAATTTTTCATCCTTTATGTGGTTGTAGAATAAAATTAGTATAAAATTATCTACATGTTATTGATTATGTTCATTTTCATTATCAAATTAACTAGGATGAATTTATTTATACTTTCTATTGTTTAATGAAAAGTAATCCATTGTTACCAGTAATTATATGGAGTTATTTAATCATTAAGTGTAAACAAATTGTCTAAGAACATGCAGTAGACATTATTTAGGATTCAATTCCTCAATTGCAATTATATAAAATAAATATTTTTATTTACTTCTATTGTTAAATGAAAAGTAACATTTTATTATTAGTAATTACATGGAATTACTCAATCATTGAAAGCAACCAAATTGTATGAAGGAATGCATTAGACATTGTTTAGGAACAATCCATCAATTGTAATTATATAAAATGAAATTGTTCATTTACTTATATTACAAAATACACAAAATATAACATTTAGTTATAAGATAACCTACATGATACATGAATTTTAGGCAAACATCTTTCTTTTAATTTACAAAATCAACTAATTACAACGACATTCAAATGTCTAGTTTGTCAAGTTGCTGGTTACAGGTCCTAATTGTTGCTCTCCTACTGGTTGATGTAGCTTATAATTGTCTTGAAGTGATGTTAGATTTACCTTTAAACCTATCCCTTGGTTCAAAGGACAATTTGAAAGCTGTCTATATTTTTTACTAGCAACTTGTGAAATAACCTATGAATATAACACTTGTAAACATACATATGAGATTAATATTGACAATGAGTACATGTATCTAAGTGTATGCTAAACTCACATTTATGCTTTCCTGACTAGGTACACATTCCTCATTAAATGACGTGCTACTTTAGATATGAGTTTGCTGAATATAATTTGGGTCAGTTAAGTTACATATTTCATGTAATCATTCTTTTGTGAGACTCCTCTAACTGTTGATCCTTCATTTGAAACTATTTTAACCTAAAAGATAATATGCATTACATTAGCATTGATAACTAGATAAAAAAAAACTAAACTAATAGTTACGTTGATAGGTTGTTCATTAGGTTTTGTTACATCATATTTTTCTACTATTATATAATTAACCTTAATTGTCTAATGTACCTTCAAAGGTTATAATTAACCTAATGAAACTTTGAAAGCTTTGTCAACTCGTTAGTACCCAAGTTCTTTTCCATCTTAATTTGTCTATAATCACGACAAGAGTTAAGACATTTATTGACAACTTTATTGTGACCAACTATCGTTTCGTCAAAGATATGAGATTTTTTAAGACAAAAAAATTGATTGACACTATTGTTTGGATTAACTGTGATGATTTTTTGGTCACTAATACAATCGTAATTGTGACAATTTAGCATCTTTCACAATTAAATTGTCACTATTAATATATTAATCATGTCAAAATTTCTTTTGTCACTAAGTTCTATCACTAAAAGCATATGCAATTTGGCGCCAAAATAATTTTGGCGGGAATGAATTGTAGTTATAACAAAACATATATTGGTCACTATTTTTTTTCTATTTGTTGTGAACAGAACATAGTTTGATCATTAATATTTTTCTCTTGCTTTGACGAAACGGTTTACCATCACATGATATTTTACTTTTTTTAATGAAAAACTTTGTCATTTGTTTAGTTAATATTGCCATAAAAATGGAACTATCACTATAGTCACTACTATATGTAATTTAGTGACAACTTTTTTGTGACTAACTATCATTTTGTCACAGATAAGAGGTTTATTGTGACAAAACAATTGATTGACATTATTTTTTGGATTAAATGTGATGATTTATTTTTTGTCACTAATTTAATAGTAATTGTGACAATTTAGTATCTTTTATAATTAAATTGTCACTATTAATCTGTTAATAGTGCCAAATTTTCGTTTATCATTAAGTTCTGTTACTAAAAGCTTATGTAATTTGACGTAAAAATAATTTTGGCAAGAATGAATTGTAATTGTGACAAATCATATGTTAGTCACTAATATTTTCTATTTGTTGTGGCAGAATATAGTTTGATCACTAATATTTTTCTCCTGCTATGAGGAAACAGTTTATTGTCACATGATATTTTACTTTTTGTGACAAAAAATTTTGTCATTAAGAAGTCAATTTGTTAGTGTCTATTTAATATTATCACAAAAACGGAGCTATCACTATGGTCACTACTATTCGTAATTTTTGTGACAAGAAATTTTGTTGTCACTTAATCGTTAACTTTTTGCTACAAAGGTTATTGTCGATATAAACGTAACAAATTAATGATAACCATTTCTTGCTATAATAAAATATTAAAATTAACCACTCTAATGATTAATTTTGTCATCATTATACAAATTTTAGGAACTAGAAACTACTTATCTCGATTTTTTAATATTATTATTTGCAAAAAATTGTGAAAATTTTCTTACAAAATATTCAAACTACATATATTGATAATCTAAAATAATATTTTACATATCAATAGATATTTGCTAAACATAACTTCGAAATTTCATCATAATAAAAATCAAAATAAATAAATGTGTAAATATAATGAAAATCTTGTTCCAAAATGTTAAGCTAAACTTTTAACCTGTTTAAAATTTAAAAACAGAGTTCTTGCCAATGCTCAATCATTGTCATCTTCACGTCCAAGATCACATAACATATCATGCATCAAAGTTGCGAATACCATACTAGACTTGGTACCGGATTAGGTTCTGGTATGATACTGTACCGGTACCAGTCAATACCGGGTACCGTTTTGGGTAATTTTTTAATTTTATGAAATAGTCCCTAAAATTTTATAAAATTTTCAAAATAGTCCATTGGTATATTATACAGTTATATACTGTATACTTTACAAGTTTACATAAAAAATGTTTTTAAAAATCATAAAAATAAATAATAATCATAATTTATAATTTAATATGAAATAACAATAATTTTTAAATATTTCAACTATAAATAATAATCACAATTAATATTGAAAAAAGAAAATCATCATAATACAAATATAAAAATAAGAATAATACAAAGTATTTAAAATATTACAATAATACAATTACAATTTCATCATTTTAATAAATAATAATTACATCAAAACATCTAATAAAAACAACAATAAATATACTTAAATATTACAATTTCATCATGACGAGGAAACAATGAAGTTGACATTAAACCTGAAACAAAAAATTTACAATTACATCACATATGTAGAATTTAACATAAACTGATAAACATCAAATATAAGCAAAATTAAAAGAAGAGAAAAAAATAACCTAGAACAAAATTCAATCGTCAACGGGAGGATATCCGGTATAACTGTACTGACCCCAGTTATCATTTGGTACAAAATCCTCATCATTAAGAGGAGTTTCATCATCATTATCATTCAAATTTAATGCACCAAATGACATGTCAATGCTTTCCCATCCAAGATTATCTTCCACATCATTGACATCTACCAAATTCGGTTCTTCAGAAATCCAATCTGCCAAAAGATCGATGTTATCAATGGAAATTGGATCAGTTGAACTACTTGTACTATTAAGACTCTTAGTAAATAATAAATTTTAATTATTAGAAAATTATAAGAAATTATATCGAAAATAGTAATGATAATAATGATAATAACATATATTTCCTGACAATTTCCAACAATTCACATTTTCAACAATCACAAAATATGCATAAAACAATTTGCAATTTCAACAATTCCCAAAATTCACATTTCCAGCAATCACAAAACATTCTTAAAACAATTTCAAATTTCAACAATTCCCAACAGTTCACATTTCTAACAATCACAAAACATTCATAAAACAATTTGCAATTCCAACAATTCCCAACAATTCTCATTTCCAACAATCATAAAACATTCATAAAACAATTTTCAATTCCAAACAATTCACATTTCCAACAATCACAAAATATTCATAAAACAATTTCCAATTACAACAATTCACATTTCCAACAATCACAAAAAATTCATAAAATAATTTTCAATTCCAACAATTCCTAACAATTCACATTTTCAACAATCACAAATTATGCATAAAACAATTTCCAATTCCGAACAATTCACATTTCCAACAATCACAAAACATTCATAAAACAATTTCTAATTCCAACAATTCCCAACAATTCACATTTTCAACAATCACAGAAAAGGAATAAAATAATTGCCAATTCCAACAATTCTCAAGAATTCTCATTTACAACAATCAGAAAACATTTATAAAACAATTTCCAATTCCAACAATTCCCAACAATTCACATTTCCAACAATCACAAAATATTCGTAAAACAATTTTCAATTCCAACTATTCACATTTCCAACAATCACAAAATATTCATAAAACAAGTTCCAATTCTAACAATTCCAACAATTCACATTTCCAACAATCACAAAACATTCATAAAATAATTTCCAATTACAACAATTCCCAACAATTGACATTTCCAACAATCACAAAACATGAATTAAACAATTTCTAATTCCAACAATTCCTAACAATTCTCATTTCCAACAATCACAAAACATTCATAAAACAATTTCCAATTCCAATAATTCACATTTTCAACAATCACAAAACATTCATAAAATAATTTCCAGTTCCAACAATTCCCAACATTTCACATTTCCAAATTTTCAATTCCAACAATTCACCAACAATTCACATTTCCAATAATTACAAAATATGAATAAAACAATTTTCAATTCCCAACAATTCTCATTTCCAACAATCACAAAATATGAATAACACAATTTTCAATTCCAACAATTTCCAACAATTCACATTTCCAACAATCACAAAACATTCATAAAACAATTCCCAATTATAATAATTCCCAACAATTCACATTTCCAACAATCACAAAACATGAATTAAACATTTTCTAATTTCAACAATTTCCAAAAATTCTCATTTCCAACAATCACAAAACATTCATAAAATAATTTCCAATTCCAATAATTCCCAACAATCACATTTTCAACAATCACATAACATTCAGAAAATAATTTCCAATTTCAACAATTCCCAACATTTCACATTTCCAAATTTTCAATTCCAATAATTCCCAACAATTCACATTTCCAGCAATCACAAAAGGGATATAATTTAATTATTATAAAATTATAAGAAATTATATCGAAATTAATAATGATAATAACATA